>CM067382.1:47417453-47977453 GCA_034510155.1 Eucriotettix oculatus
GTCTGTAAAAACTGGTCATTAATTTATTACATTTAATTATTTTAATATAAGACGTTAATCGATTTACTATACTTTGAAATGCTTTATGAGTCGATGCATTAAAATTGAAATATATCTTTGTAAATAATCTTAATATTTAATAGTATCATTAATTTTATAAGCGAACAATATGGAGGACGTTGACGAAGAGAAGGAATAGATTTATAGGCCACGTTTTGATACATGAGGGTTTTGTAAAATTAGCATGCTAGTGTGGCGTAAGAACAGAAGAGGGAGGCCAAAGATGGAATACGCTATGCATATTATGGAGGGTGTCGGATGTGGTAGCTATGTAAAAATGAAAAGGCTTGCACAAGATAGGTTAACATGAAGTGTTGCATCAGACCAATCTTAGTACTGAATACCACCACAACAACAATTAATTTTAAACCATTTTTATTATAATTTATATTTTTTTTAAAAGGTTAGGGTGTTCCTGAAACAAACAACTCCCCCTTAAATAGCATAGTAAGGGAATTGAAAAGGTAACCCACTAAAATTAACGGTGCTTTAAAATACCTGTAGTAACTCGAATTAATTATACCAACATTATAATTTCATTATTAATACATTTATTAACCAATTTGTTACATTTATTGTGCTTATTAGTTACGTGAAAGAGATAAAGGAATTGTCAGTTTCTATTTTTTATTGTACACGTAAATTATGCGAGGTTAATTTCCTGCATAAACCTTTTATACGGCACAATTTGCGTAACAAAAGCGCAATGCTTTAATTAAGATCCGTTTATACGTCAAGTGGGAATGCATTTATTGTCGCCTGTAAAGACTTTTAATTAAGTTTTCTCGCTATGATAAAATATTCTGGGTCATTTCTTTTTCTAGAAAATGTCATCAAATGTTTTGTTTAAAAAAACAGAAAAAGGAAGAAATATTATCCGCAGCACAAAAATTGTTCATTATGAATCTCTCGCCAGAGGATAATGGGCAAAGGGAATGATTTACTTTTTAAAGTGAATTTTCAAAATTGGAAAATACGAGAGTAGCCTAACGGAAGTGACGTGGCATATCAGTCAACACGCCCAGTTTGCGAACTCTAATTGGAAGACTATTTATTATTAAACATATTAGATACATTGTTTCGTCCACAATTTTGTAAATTCTCCAGGTATTAAGATACACTAGCAAACAGATAATAGCACGGATACGACAGACCTGTCTTCTCTTCGTCTTCAATCCTGCAACAGTTACACAACAACATCTGGACTAGGATGTCTATGTCTTAGAAGAAAAAGAATCACTCTACTCAGAAGTAAATGTTCCGGTCGCCTTTGGTGAATTCCAACAACAAGAACAACAGGTGGTTGGTTATCCCTCTGTACGCGAGATAAGGAACATCACTGCTAATGGAAGACAGTCCCATCGGCTCACGTGACTGCTGCATCTGCGACTATTATTGTCTGCGGCGGCCATTGTTGGGGAGCATTGTCTTTAACTCGTTGGTGCGAAACACACTTTCTCACAAAGGAAGGGAGGCTTCTTACGGAGAAATTGAAGGAGGGCAGAGATATCTGATTCGGCGCAGGAAATGTTTCCTCCAGCGAAGAGAGGAGCGGCGTGGCCGAGGCAGATAACGAAGACGGCACAACAAATGTATGCGCCTAAATAATTCAAATTATATTACGGCAAGTGCTGTCACGTGCGCAGGATACGACCCAATGCAGAAACGGGGTATAGAAAAAATTAAAAATATATATTCATTTCAGGGTCGTGACATAATTTAAGTCGAGTCTGCCTTTAAAAATCAGATTCGTATAAAAGAACATTGAATTGTATCTGGAAAAAATAAAATTATCGTAACGAGAAATCATCTTAATGCTTTCATGGTATTTGAGTATTATATTATTTATTAAAAAATTATTTGCTTGAATTCTTTTGGAAAATTTTGGCTTACAGAAGGAGCTATGAGTGACGATGGAGATATCCTGATGGGAGGAAGAGTTATTAATACACCAGAAAATATGTACTCGCTCAACAGCCGCTTGCAAGGAAAGCATTTACATTACAAGGTATGATGAAAACAAGGAATGACAAAAGTTATGACAAAGTAATGACGACGTAGAATATCAAGCAGCTACTGAAAGTTTCAGGCAAATAATTCAGAGGGAACAGATAACCGCGGTAAATAAAGCTATCCTGAGGAAAAGTTCATTCTCCAGATCGAAAATAATGACAAATCCATAACGGAAAAATTTATCCTGCAACTACTGAAAGATGGAAAAATAACTTATCATTAAAGTTGACTGTTCGTATGAATGCTTGTCGTATGTTCCGCATACGAATATAAACACGTGGAGCAATTTTGACCAAATTTTGAACACGTATTCCTTGCGACTCATAAACAAATGCGTTGGGGTACGACGTTGACTATTATCCCTGGAGATGGAGGTGGAAATTTTTTAACTTGAGAGAACGGTCGACAATTGCGTCGACTAAAAGTTTTTGGTGTGTGAACGACATTGATAGTATTCTTTCCTTTGTTATTTGCGTATATTTTCACTCAATTAATTGTTGGAGGAAAACACCCTTCAGGTGCGTTGCATTATAATTGCGCGAAAAAAAGAAAGATCGGTGTTGAATGCAACTATGATGGCATCTACTAGAAATGCATTTACCTTTCTTCTCTTGACATGCAAGAATTCTAAACCATTGCTGATTTTATTGTTCCTCTTCATTGTTCTCCTAGCTCAGTCATTCCCGATCCGATCGAGATTTTTCCATCCTGACACTTTATTTCATTTTCATAGATTTAAGTGCTGATTTACGATTGAAATATTCTTCTTTTACCGAAAATAATTCCTAATAGTAAACCCTCTTTTCATCACGCTGAACGAGGTATAACTTCAAAACAGACGTTGCCCACCAGATAGCAATAATATTAGACGATAAATTATGTTACGTGTGAATATTAAAAAAATGTTTGTTGAGAATATATATAATTATAATTTACTGCTGTTTAAAAATTTAAATACAGTTAATGGTAATACAATATTATGTCGTTAGTAAAGTGGATACAATGAAGAAAAATGCCTTCAATAAGTGAATATATAATAATTTAAACTTTTTATTGATAAATTTATATAAAATTATTTGAGCCTAATAAACAGCCTCTTCTTTTATTTTAATTTATTCCATTAAAACTTGTTGGTTTCATTTACAGTAGATTTCGACCTCATCTTAAATATTCTAAAATATAATAATAATAATAATTACATACCATTTATTATTTTAAAAACTTTATTACAGTACATTTTTTTGTATAAAATAACCTACCGTTCAAGTATTATAATTATAAACCCAAAAATTTTTTACCAATTGAATGTTACACAATTTTACGCAATAAATTTTCAATTATTATGTAATAAAGTTTTAAAACTATGAACGATATCTAAATATCACTATATTACAATTTGTAATGATGTGACAGACAGGAAGATCTAAAGCTACTCGAATAAAAACGAATGCTTTTTCATGTAATAATCTGAAATACAATAATAGTAAATTATTTTGACACAAAATAAACTATATAGTATCGATAGGTTGAATAAAAACTGGTCAGACTATGCAGTTAAATTACATTTTTCGAAATAATAAAATCAGTTACGTGCTCATCGTAATGGAAGGTGTCCCATCCATTCTCCGCAATGAAAACGACCGTACATTTGGACACGAAACTGATTCCCGTGCATTACCCAATCAAATCCCTCCGAAACACAGTACAATGAAACTTGTAAAGCGCAAATAATTCAAGGCCGTATTGCTCATCAGTTCATATTTTAGATGCACCTCGCACAGTGCACGAGTTTCAAACACGGTCATATGATTCAAATGCCGACAAAGTCAAATAGCCTTCCAATAGAATTTACTTTATCTAAATTCCATATGACTATGGTGACAAACGGTAGTTATTCAGACTTTTTATCAGTTAAATGTAGAAATCATTAAATCCAGAAAATTAAAAAAATCTTTTCTTTACGTCCGATTAATTTAAATAGGTGTAATGTCTCGTCGCTTTCATTTTATTACTATATTTATCATTTATTCTTTCGTTACCGTATTATTCTACGGTACCATAGTGTAAAGTTGACAGACCAAATTTAAACAATTCTCGTAGTAACAGCTAATGTTGTGACTCGTCGTTTATTCTTTTTCCCATTTCAGACCAGTAAACTAAAACTATTAACCTTCTTCTTTTCAAAATATTACGACACGTTTATATTTGTTCACGTTTCTACCTTTAGCGCGGTATAGTACCCATATAATCTCATAATGCCTTAAACAGTAACCATACGCCTATAAGCCCTCTGAGTACACCAACCCGCAATACTCAACCATGGCGGTCATGTTGCATGACGTCAACGTAAAGGTGTTTTTGATATATATTCTCGATTTCTTTTGTAACCACTCACAACAACTTATTTATTTATCGTATTGTTGACAATATATTTCCACGTTATTAAAGTTTAAATGCAACATTGTAATTTATATTTAAAAAACAAATGCGAATAGTCATAATTAGTGGTCTATTTCATAGCACCTGTCAAATATCTTAAAACAACACGTAACACAACGACATCGGTTATACGAGTCATTGACTAATATTAATTTTGCTCATAACGCGGTGATCCGGGAATATTTCTCTAAAATATGGCCGCAATGTGGAATCAAAATGCAAGGACAATAAAAAAGAAACCTGAGGTTAGCTGATTATATTGTGGTATTAGGGGAGTCAGAAGAAGACTTGGAAACAATAATAAATAGTATGAACGCGATCCTAGAGGAAGAGTACAACATGAAAATTAAAAGTCGGAAAACCAAGGTGATGGAGTGTAACATGGGAAATAGTGGAATAACAAAAGGGAGTTAGATTGGGAAGGGATATTTTGAAGGAAGTTAAGGAATTCTGCTACTTGGGAAGCATAATAACTAATTTAAAAAGTAGGATAGCATAGGTAAGGAAGGCTTTCGCAAAAAAAAAGAGGAATTTACTTACTGCTACTATAAGTATTAATATTAGGAAATCATCATGAAAAACGTTCGTAATAGAGTGTGGCTTTATAAGTGTGCGAATCGTGGAAGACAGGGATTACACGAAGGAAAAGAATAACCAGGAAGTTATAAGCAGAATAAGAGAAGAGAACACAAAATGGAGGATCAAAAGAAGGGATAGATTAATAGGCCATGTTTTAACACAAGGAGTTTTGTAAAATTAGCGTTCGAGGGAAGTGTGTGGGATAATAACAGAAGAGGGAGGCCAAGGATAGAATAAGCTAAGCATTTAGGGAGGATGTGGGATGAGGTAGTAATGTAGAAGTGAAAAGGCTTGCGCATGATAGGTTAGCTTGACAACAACATGGCCGCCCTGACATGATGTGTGTCGTCACAGACTCAGGGCACAGTCGTTTGTGAGAAACAAAAATGCCGTCGTTTCCATTCGTATCTGTTTACGGCTTTTATTTATGTTTTCATATGGAAAACATTTAGACTTATTTTACAATTTAACGAAAAATTAATGAAAGTTTTATGCTCGATCGCCAAATATTGTTTTCACGAATTTGTTTATCACTTGAATAACTGGTGTCAAGACCTTTCAATCAATACTTCACGAAAATTCTTTCCCGTAGGCGCTCTCGAGCTATGCTAAATTTCCCATGTGGCGACGAACCAATTATACACTACATATGTCGGTCGTGTGTGACGTCATTTGAGTAAAATTCTCTCACTTTGTAATTAAGGTAAAGCATTTATTCGACAATTTAAGATTATACTAGTCTGCAGTAAGCTGCCTGATACATTTTCTTAAAATATAAATATTCTACTCAATTTATATTACACTCCACATTTACAAATCAAAACTTATTTCAATAACTTATAAAAAATTCTAAACTTAAATATACTTGATTTTAAAGTACTCATATTTTAAGAATTTATCCCTCTGAAAGGATTTTACTTTTTATATCTTTACCCAGCGTAGAAGGGAACTTAATATTAATTATGTGGCCAGGCTTTAAAATCTCTCGGCGCACAATGGACAGCTGAGTACAATAAAAAGTACCCAAAGGCCGAGAAAAGACTTGACGTCTAGGGGGAAAAAATTAATGATAACTAAAAAAATATATTGCGTTTATGGAATGGCAGCCATTAGCCGCTAAACGGGGTTGAAGTTTGCATTAATTTCTTGCCTAATATCATACACTTTCTGGTACACGCGTGTAAATCCTTTCTTTATTGCTTTATTATGTTATTTGTATCAATCACACGAAACTTAAATTACTTGTTCGTATTCGGTCGACAGGTGCGTCATTAAATTAAATCAAGAAGAAAAAAAGATTATAGGAACAATTAATGTCTGTATAAGACTTAAAATAAAGACCCGTATAACAGACAATTACAAAACATTTTTTCATTCGATCATAAAAGAAAGAAGAGGGTAGACGTTTCGTTCATAGCTTGTGATCCTTGTCTGTACTAAGATCAGACTGAAATATTATGAATAAAGATAGTAACATAACAGAGAATGTAAGCATACAGATATAACTAACAAAAAACTACTTAATAAGCCATCAACTGCAAAGTGTCTTGTTTTACATTTAAAGAAAAAATTAGATATAATATTAATTTCAGAGATCAATCTACTTTTATAATTTCTTTCCTTATTTAAATTAACATTGTCAACAAAATTAAACTTGAATTTAATTACATAAAATTTAATTCCATAAAATAAAATTTATATATGACTTACAATGTATCTACACTAATTTTTAGCAATTATGCTTAGTTATATAATTGTTTATAATTCTTTCTATTTTCAAGAATAAATTTACTACCATTCCTCAAAAATGCTAGAATGCGTCACATTCAGTTACTTTCTGGGTAAAAACGCCATTTCAACTACCAATTATGTGGCCATTTTGTGACCCCGTGTAGTGTGTCGTGATTTCCCTTAATAGTTTTACAGAGTGTTTCAGAAAGGATTTCTCAGCTTTGAAATGAGGTAACTGCGAAACGGTGAAATACATAAAGGTGAAACAAGACAGGTCTGAAATTTATTATACACAGCTTTTCTGAAATAGTTCCACTATTGGAAAACAGAGGGCGCTGCAGTCATAGAGCAGTGTCTTTTAAATAGTGTCTAAAAGTATGATTCGTGAAGGGAGATCAAATAATATTAGAATAGTTTCTATATGGCCACCGTTCATGTCAGTAACGTGACGCAACAGAAGGGGGAGAGTTCCAAATCACTCGTTGCAATGCCTCTGCTGAACATGCCGCACAGATGAATTATTCAAGATGTTACAACGTTTGAGGAGTCTTAGAATAAACAGTGTCTTTCAAGAAAAATTCACACGGATTCAGGTCCGGGAACTATGGAGGCCAATTCATACCAATGTCTGTCAGTCGGTAATAATTCAGAGAAATGATTCGATCACTGAAGTATTAACAATTTTGGACATATTTCTGCAAACCAGAGTACAATAAATTGCAGACCTACCTGGATATAATAGTAATACCTATTCTGTTTCGCAATTACGTTACATCAAAGTTCAGGTGTCCTTCCTGAAACACCCTGTACATATCTGCTCTATTCATGTACGTATTAGTTATTTGTTAATGCGATATAGTTTTTGCGCTTTTACAACTTGTTTGATGTGTAAATTTTCATGTGTCGCGAATATTTTTTCCTCGAGAAAACAAAGTAATAGTTGAGTCAAAATTTTCCACTCCAAGACGCAAAAGTTGGCTAATCCTCAGATCAGCCAGCGACTGGATACAATTTTAATAGTATTTATTGCCCCTACATTTCTTTCCCGACTAGGAGAGTTTCATAAGTTGTTGGCACGGGCATCCCGAGGGAAATATTGGCCAGCCTGGCTGAGGCGTGTTACCCACGACTCCGTGATCGATGTGTGCGCTGTGAAAAGTGGTAGCGACCTGGCGGAAGTTCAGCCGCCGATGTACCTACCTCCCATTCAATGGGACCCCAGAGTCTTCCGAACTGGAAGATAATTGCGCTTCTCTCATCGGATACAAATGACTTCTTCAGCTATTAGTAGCAAGGACGCCGCAGGAATACTAATTTATCGGTGACGTAATTTATCAGTGCTACAAATTACTATGAACCCAAATGCATGGTTCGAATAGAATCCTCTCTAAATAGGCAGGTTAAGACTTTTTGCCTGAAATTATGCACGAAAAATAAATTATACTTTTCCCATTTAAAACTAGGACAAATGATTTCCTATAAATATCGCACAGCTATAATACTTTAAATAGTAGGACCTATTGTAATGTGCTTAATAATTTAATATTTCTTTATATTATTAGGCTAAGTTATTTAGTAATTTATTTAACAAGAAAACATTAATACGAATTCAATTAATTATTTTAAACTATTGAAATAAATCTTCCTCCCACGGTAATATTCTATGAAGAGATATAAGTAAAAAATTGAGTGACTCATATGCGACAAAGTTTCTCTAATCAAATATTCACTTTATTGGCTTATCTGTAGTCCAGAATGTAATAAAATTTATTCCTTTCCTTTGCCTTCCAGAAATCACTTTCACACATACACACATAATAAAACACTTTCCTCTGTTTGTATTTACTCATCCAATTCTCTTTATTTTAATATTCTCGTTCCGCCGTACTTATTGCTTCTAAATACGACTCCCGTACTATTTCTCTTTACATTTGTCTCTCTGGTTCGCTGGCTGCTCGGTTACTATTGTTATTTGAACTGCACTCTTGACCAAAAAAGTTCACCCAGTCATAAATTACATAAATCCTCTCCCCTCTCAGTCTTCGGACACCCATCTTCCTCGAGTCAGACGTGGCAAAATAAGTGACTTAGCCGAAGCATTAAGTTCAAAATATTATCTAAAGAAAAAGCTTATGGTAGTAAAGAAAAATAGCATCAGTAATAGGAGAACAAGAGGTATAAGTGTCGAATTAATATTTTTAGGATATCTGAGGTAAAAAATGTTGATGTTGTTTAAGTTTATTTTTCTTTGGCAAGGAAGGGGAGACTGCAAGGAGGAACAATGCCTAAAACATCAAGATTGGTGCTGAGACCACACTTTTTGGGGTTAAGTGTGCAACCCCCATCGGTATATAGTGTTTGAGATAGAAGATAAGAAATGGCGAACTGATTAGAGCCTAATTTATTCCTATTCCAGTTAATTATATGAATAAGATGACTAAATACTCGGACATCAGCGAAAAATCATTGGCATTATTGATTATATATTCGGCCATTTTATAAACGTGTTTCATAATACCTCTGCAAAACAATACTTTGATAAATATGAAATACTGAGGGGCAAATAAATCTATGAATTCATTGAATACATTTGGTGGAAATAAAAAATGAACCGATTTTAAAATAAATAAAATTTATAAGGATAATATGATGTTTGCAACTGGCAAAAATATAATATCTGCTTGAAAATAAACACTACCACTTCAATTTACAATTCTTTTAATCATTCTATCAGATTTCACATTTTATTGGCTTTTTTTTAAATCACTCCAACTTTGCTTCCTTTTATAAAAAAAGAACTACATTGAAACTATTATCTTACACCAAATTTCTCATCGTACATCAAATATTCCGTCGATCTATAACAGTAAAAGTGATAATATATTTTTTGAAATTAAATACTTGTCTGGCAATGCTTTTTAAATTTGTTTTGTTTCTTTCTGTCATTCACGCTCGCGCTGTACGAACGACTTGCCCCCAGCCATGTTGTGGCTGTGTTTTGTTTTTGAGTGCCCTCTGGCAGGATAATTTCACGCCAAGCGTCTCCAGTCTGTTTCAGATGCGTGAAATACGAACATGCATACGCACACACATGCACCCCATACGTGCTTCGTTATACAAGTTTTTTTTAAAATGACTGATGCTTCCAAATGCGGCATACAGTTTTCATACGTCATGCCTTAAAAAAAGAACATTTCAGATGTGAAACAACATTTTATTAGATCTAATCGGTGCAGATCTTAAGAAGCCTACCTTCAATTATGTGGAATGAATTAGTATATTAACAAAATATATAAATACTATATAAATGAAATTACATTTTCAGATGTGCCATAAAATTATTTACAGGAGGTCTGTTTTAATATAAATCTAAGTTAGTTGTATCATTTAATGAAAAGTAGGAACGGCTAAATTCATTCTGTTTGTAATCTGATTTTATTATATTTCGCATATTAACTGATGAAGTTTTGTATTTTCTGTATTTGACATTAATGCTTCTAGTATTAATATACAGCAAAAAATAATTTGACTGGAATACTGTACTGGAAAATTACAGCAATCCAGAATACGGACGAAGGACACCATTTGGCAAACCATAGAAATATTCAGACCCTAACTTGAACCTAGAATTCCGATGACGTCGCTTGCAGATACGGGACGGAAAAAAAATAGTAGAAGACGCTAAGACGACTTAACCCAGAAGAAAACATTTTTGAGCGGAGAAGATCAATGATTCGTGTGAAGGAGAACGGTAACCTGGCAAATTGTGGAAGGGACAAAAATGTCCATTAAGCAGATTTGGATTTGGAGAGTTCTAGCCTTAGGAGAGACAATAAGTGACTTGCCACCAACGACTGTGTAATCACTCCAAAAAGCTCTTCCAAGAAATTAAGCAGAATCCTCCGTCACAAAAAGTCGTAAGAAGTCTAAAAATAAAAAGACGTTCAATTACGTTTGAGAGAGTTGTTGAGTCAATATATTTTAATTGTAATTTCAAATGAAAAATAAAAAATTACTAATTAAATTTTAATTAAAACACAATCCACTTGTTTTATGGTAAAATTTTCAAAATTATAAATAATAATAAATTTAAAACTTCGTCCATTACAGACCCTGCGTGTTGTTCTTGAATCAATCACCAAAAACCAAATTTTAATGACTAAAAATTCATTTTTTACTTGAAAGATTGCTACAGAGATAGAGGGTAGAAATGGTGGAGTTCGCTCGGTATAGTAGAGAAACATTATTTTGTGTACATCTAACCGTATTTGAAAACGCAGTGGAAATGCAACCGGATGAGCTGGGTCAGAGAATTATGTGCTGTAAGTATGGGTAAAAGCTTACAATTTGTATATACATGCTACTAACCAACTGAAATACGAGTTGATGCAACAGCTAATGGGTTATACATGTAGATCGCGTCCCATATATCAGCATTTTGCACATGTACAACACGGAATTATGCGATTTCCTCCATAAATATATTACCTGGAGGTGTGTTTTAGTTGACACACGCGTGACGTAGTTTTCAGGGTAATTCTTTTTAGGAGGGGTTGATGATGGCTATGAGCGAGGATGGAACGTTTCGATGGATCAATGTTAATTGGAGCCTCCTTTCAAAGCGATCGGGGCTGCTGGTTTGCTGTAGCCTACATGTATAATAAACCATCCATCACGGAACTGATTAGTCGTTGATTGCGAACGCAGTCGGAAGTTCTCCTCGCAAAACAGATTGCGTTATGGTGTTGAAAATGAGCGCGACCGCCGCGCCGCCCATAATTACGTTCCGTGCTTTGCGTCACCCCGGGAGTCCTTAATTTTTGTTTCCTGTCCAGTCATGTAGGACCTTGTTACGATACAGTTCACACGTTCCTCCACCGACCGCGGAAGACGAAGCTGATTGTAATTTTAACGAAGTGTGTGATGCAAATTAGATTAGATTTATCGTGGAGGAACGCACGCGACGCGTGTACAGAAAGCTAATTCCAGAGAGGCGAAAACCTCGCCAACGAACACCACAGGAGATATATAGACTTATTAAACCAATTGCCTCGTTCCTATATATTAATAGTATGGGGGTAATTTAACTTAAATGGTGGGCTCCCAAAGTAATAAACGAATGACAAATTGGAGAACTACAGCGGTGAATAGAAATATTACGATTATTTATTCCCAAAGGGACCATAAAGCTACTGCATATTAACGCATAATGGCTGAAACTCTTCAAGACACCATATTATATTAAATTCAATCCGGTTTGCAACTCTACTATAATGACTTTCATATTACATTTAACAATATAAAATTAACAACGAACTTTTTAGTACATAATAAAATACACAACTTTTTGGGACCCTCTTTGGGGAGTTGTAAACCTCAATAATACTTCAAGGTTGTATTTTCACGTCTGATTTATGTAACAATAAATCAAATTTATGAACACTTATAGACTATTCTTAAAACAATTTCCAAAAATAAGATATATTGTAGAGTATAAAATGTGTTAGTAATTTGTGGCAATATTTATGACGTGGTCTATTTCCTGAACCGAGGACAAATGCTATTAATAGAAATATGTATCATTCTACTCGACTTTGTCAAAGGAAGGACAACGGACGTTCCCTCCGCGGCTTTATTTGGAAGGCTAGAAAAAAATGTTTGAAGTTGTTTTGTAATTGGCCCGTAAAAATTAACATTAGTAATAAAACAGTTTTAATAGTTTTTAAGAAATAATAAAATACACATTAATAGGGGAAGTCGGGGCGGAACGGTAGACTATACTTATTGTTTTTGTAAACGTATGGTAAAAGAAAAATCACTTCATAAAGTTATAAAATATTAGTTTATTCTATTTACTTAATCTAATATCAACTTAACTTAAAACAACGAATTTAGATTTTTTATGAATTTTTAATAAGAAGTTTACATATTTCCCGTTCTGCTCCACCCCCGGGGCCTTATCAAGGCGAGTCTGTCAGTTTTTCCCCCTTTTTTATGAACACATTACATTACGCCTTATACAGCAGTACTTTTATTCGCTTCACTCTATCCGTCCAGCACGCAAGTTTTAGTTTAAGCATTTTCACCGAGCCTTAATGCAAGCGGATTTAAACCTAATACGTAACTTCTATGCCGCTAATTACATCTACTTTACGAATATATACCATTAAAGAGTTAAAAGTGAACAGTTTTGTAGCTGTAAAATGCTGTAAAAATTACCCATTCAGAGTTGTGAGACGCCAAAAACAAGGTTCATCATTATCGAGTAAGTAAAATAGGGTATCCCGTTGCTGCTTTGTATAATTTGTGGTCTTCGGAAATTTAACTGTAAGGACCTCATTGATAATAGTACCTACTATTACGAAGTCTATCATAACGTGACAGTTTTTATCCCTCTATCGCAACAGAACGCCTATACGGCGAGAGTACTCTCGCCTAACCTCTGGTTAACCATAGAGTTATTCTTCTGATCTGAAAACTAAGTCGAAATTTCATTCTTCGTGTTGCCATATTTCACAGCATATTTTCAAGACTTCAAATTTTCACGTGGTTTGTCCTTTTAAGGGCAATGGTTGGCCGTCGCCCGAAGTTTCAAGTCAAAAAAGGAAGTAATATCTCATTCAATAATAAAATAATTAGCTTCAGATTTCGAGAAATTATCTGTAGAAGACGTTTATATTATGTACGTCAAAAGTAGTTCCGCGTGAAAAATAATGTTCATTTTCGCGGATAGTGTTTGGAAGCTCCTATCGCAGTAGCGCCGAGGTTAGTTGTGACGTGTGATGTACGATCCACTCTACTATTCCCGGGCTCACAGTCTCTGACATATTACTCTTACCTCGTTATAAATGTTCCACTTAGGTTTTGGAAAACATAAATAAATGACGAATACAGAAGTTTTCTTAAAATGGTGACATAATAATTGGTGGTGAAACTTTCCCCAATACTGTCACACACTTTTCACCTGAGACACACTCAACACAGAGGACCAACGGCAATTCACGCATAAGTGCTGTCGTAATCCCGTAAAACTAGACATGTACGAGTTAGACATTCTACTCCAGTAATAACAGACGCCATGTAAAAGCACGATTCGTTGTAGACATATTTATTATCATTTTCCGTATTTCTTATGTCTACTGACGTTTATTTTAATACAAATATTCCTCTATAAATTCAAGTAATGTCAACATTGTTTTTAAATTTGAATTTATCATACCCAATTTTTTGTTATTCTAAACGCGCACTCAAACCATGTAATATTGTTTATACAAATTTAAACACGTGAACAACGAGACTTGGTACAAATATTCTTATAAGCATATGGAGAGGGGGGAGTAGTGAGAACACCCTACCAGAAAGTTTAAAAAAAATTCCAATGAGTCAAAACGCGAAAGTCTATGCAATGAGACAGGCAAATCAGCCATATTTAATTCCACACAATATGGCGTCCATTTATTTACATAAATAAGGGCTACTGTCACAGTTCATCAATTATATCCTGCAAAATACGAACACAAGGAAGGATGATGATAAATAATACGAAAGATTTTTTTAAAATACGGAGGTCTGATTATATTTCCGCCTTTTACAGTGACATATGTCCACGGAAACACGGCAAATTTCAAACCTGCAATAAAAGCTCAATGGAATATCAAAGGGTGGTAAAACCCACGGTTAATTGCTTGAAATAATTATAATATAAAGATTTATTGTCAATTGTATAAAATGACGAAATAATTTGAGTGAGAATTATCGAGAATTACAGATTATGTGCCGCTTCTCGACGAGTTAATTTCAAGTGAGAATTAAAAAAACAATTTTAAAAAATTCACATAATGTATTTTCTATTGAACAGTTATTTTACATTTGTATTGGACAATGAAACATTTTTCATACAATAAGCCTCGCCAGTGAGTCTGTCATATCGAACAAAGATTTTAAAATTCTCGTTTTAAATAAATTGACGCAAAATTTCGTATTTTTCAGAAAGACCTTTTAAATTGTTGGACAATTTAATGAAATAAGAGACATGATTGGACGATTTTATTGCCATGGTAAAATGGAGGAGATTAAAGAAATAACTGATATACGTCAGTCGGTTGACTATACCCGGCTAATACGGAAATGAGTGTCCGGGAAATGCTAGGCACTCACCTAGTAAGACAAAAAAACAATTAAATCTAATAGCCAACTATTTAATTAGTTATGTCTTTTCATAATTAGAAAATTTTTTAAACCTTTCATACCTTATTTTGAGATCTTCAAGTGAAACAAATTAAAAATACTAAAAAATCTTAACTTGTTAATTTTAAGATAAAATTTCTTCTTTGATGTAATCTTTAAATTCTAAAAACTGTAAATAAATTCCGAAACAATTTGTTTCATAGTAATAAATAGTTTTATTTTGAATTTGTTAATGGAATTTCATACGCGTATTAGAATCTAAATTTATTGTAACGAATTTAAATTATCTGAGTTCGAGTTAAATATGCTACGTAATTAATATTCCATAGATTTATTAAATAGAATTCATTATTTTCTTTTTTAAACGTTATTGTTGTATATATAATTTCATTGGAAATGAAAATCATTTAACGTAAAAAAATATTAAATATCCACTTTCTGACATTTATTTTGTTTTACATAAAAGTTAGATAATCCGCAATTTTTTTATATATATGATTATATGTCATGGTATTATACCATTATTGACGTGACGAGTTTTTCAATCGAATAAAATTACAAGTTTAGTAATAATTTTATTAAAATGAGACAACTTCATAAATGCTCGACAGAATCTGGAACGTCATAAAAAATACTAATAGTGTCTCTACACACTCCTTAACGTATCCTGATGACGCGAATATAATCTAAATAGTAAAAAAATGTAATTGTCGTGCAGCACGACACGCGTTTTGACTGAGGTGAGTGATTTTATTCGTTACAGTTTAGATATAAGTCTGGTTGAGACGTGCATAATTTTCATATAAGCTTTTTAGGAACTTGTACTCTCGGGATACGTTTCTTTACCCTATTATTATATCCTTATTTTCCAACTAGAGGGGAAAATAAAGTGATATTGCATCGCTGCAATTATCACAGCAATATTTCAAAGTTTAGCTCGTGTGTGTGTGTGTGTGTGTGTGTGTGTGTGTGTGCGGTCTGGACATAACGTTGGTCGGTTCTCTTTCTGTTTTTTTTCCAGAGAAGGAAGCGGTCCTCTTGGTACGGAGATGAGGTTTTGATGAGAGCGAGAGAGGAAAAAACCTGTCTGCGCTCTGATTTACTACAAGACCAAATCATATAGAATTGCACATGTAGCAGGGTCTAAGTTAAAAAAGTTTCACGATGCTTGTTACAGAACTTTGACACACGGCGACGCTTTAGATACAAACTTAATGGTGTAGACGCACACACACGCATAGAGTGTGTGCGAATACTTTAAACGTATTTATCAGCATTTTAAAAAACTTAAATACACGCCGAAAAAATCTGTATACATTTAATGACGTGATATAACTATAACACGTGAGTCTCGGATCAAAATAGATCGCCTAGAATTTAGTTTACGTTTATTCTGTCTCCTTACAAGAACTATAAACTGAGAGCAGCTTTAAGTACAGTATTTATCAGGTCTGCTTGATCACTGACGCTATCAGAGGCCAGGGTTCGCAAAACCCCGTTCGGCTGTTTTTTTTAAAAAAAAACTTAACCAACGTGCATTTTTTCGAATTTTGTTTGGAAAATTCCGGAGAAAATCAATCTTTTTCCTTAACTATGCATGTATAAACTTTAATTTTATAGTTTTTGTATAATATAGTGGTATTTTATTATTTTATCGGATGTATACTATATTACTTATACTATGCAACAAAAATATATATTGTCCCCCATACACGTCATACAATATAATTGTAATGTGATTTTCCTAATAAAATTTGTATAAATTAGATTTAATTTAATACAACTTCAGAATTGAATAGAAATGAGTTTGCTTTACCTACAAAATTTGCTTTGAAAATTAAATAATGAACAGAATGTTATATCACAAAAGTAGAAAGAAAGTGAAAAGTACACAATATAAGTTATAGTGTACTGTATAACTATGTAGTATGAAATCGCAGCAGGGTTCCACATAAAAAGCCCAACATATCAATTGACAATATAAGTAAAAATATTACCGTACTTATTGTTTCAAAAATAACTTAATCCTCCCACCATTTGCTTAGCAATCCTATCCAATTTGGAATCATATTTAATAAGGAATTTTGAAATAGAATTGATTAAAGTTTTTAATATACATACTTATAAACTACTCCAATTGGGGAAATGAAGATTGGATTTTTTATAAAACTGAATCGAAAGTAAATAATTAAATGTGTAGCTTAATTTTCAGTTCAGATCGTAATAATAATTATTTGAATTTAGATTATCCGTTTCAGTAAATAAGTTATGTAAGAAGTATTGATATCAAGGTTTGTATTTTCGACAGTATCCTTTACGGTAACTTTTCAAAATACATTTTTGTCCTACTGAAATGGCTTTAAGAAGTATTAGTATTGACAGAGTGGAAAAGTGTGACATAATTTATTCCCGAACGAACTTTTCTGCCGAGCGTTTGGTGAATGGAAAATTTTGCAGACAGTAGCGGACAACGACTAAGAAAATTTTCAGGAAGAATATTTCTGGTGTCGTATTTTGGAAACAAGAAAGTGACGTGATTCAGGAAAGTACATTGATTTTATTTCTGGGAACTGCAGCAATTTTAAGAATAGGAGCACAGATTTCTAGAGCCTCATTCTGGGCATTAAAAGCTAAGGAATTTTTTTTACGAATATAACTTTCATATTTTGCAACTATATTAAATTTTGGAATTTTATCTCTCTACTGTGAATTACCCTAAAAAAGTGCGCATGAAATTTTTTTGTTCTTTAAAATTGTAAAACAACAACTTGTTAATTTTTTGTATTCTCATTTTATATTTCGTATTAAAAATAGTAAAATATGTACGAAGTAATAATTCATTATAGTATGTATATACCTTGCTGGGAACTGAAAATGTTCCGGTGGAAATTTCTGAAAGAAATATGCGTGAAGAAGTGTCTAGGCAAAATAATAAACAATTTAGGGAAAAAGTAAGTCTTAGATCTTTCATAAATTAACCTAAAATTTAAATAAAGAAATATACGCCCCAATAAGTCAGCAAGGAATTTAATTAGTATTTAATTAATATAAATACAACGTTTCATCCAAGTTTGTGGGATTCTTTAAGTAAATTTTTAAATGGATGAACTAATTACATTACTAATAATTTGGTATCGCGGACTATCTCCGGCGACGGTTACGGCCAAAATGATGTTACCTGAAGTATTCCTCAAAGTTTGGTGAAACGAGCTATTTATATGATTTAAATAATAATTTTTAATAATTATTATTTGCTAATTTATTTGGCTGTATTTTCAGTCAGAAAACGGCAGTTTGTATCCTGAAATCTGTCTACGTTTCTAAACACTCCACTAAAATAAAAGAAATAAAAAACAACGCACATTCATTGTTATTTATTTTAATTGAGATTTCGCTTCAAAGACAGTAGTCGGTCAAAGATATGGATTGACGACTATATGGTGAACCCAGAGACGGTCGTAGTAGTGTCAGTACGTGACTGGTATTAGTAACTGGTAATCCGTCGGAGTTGTGAGTGGCAATCTCCGGTTTTGTGGGAGGATGGCGTCACATTCGCACTTCTGAGGGTGAGTGGGGGGGGGGGGCGGACACCTCCATTCACCTGACACGCCAAGTCTCCCTCCAGGTGAACAGAAACGAACCGGATTGCCAATAAAAAAAAAGTATGCTGCAGGGACGCTCGCAGCAGGGTAAACGGAAGAAAAATAAACACAGCTACTGCTGCAGATTCTCCTAGCTGAACCGTATATCTGAAATAAATAAAAAGCAGCGCGGCGCCGAGTTTGTAAATATGGCCGCGGTCGTTCATCCACACACGGCCGATGAGGAGGTTAACAGCAAATCCTAGGGTTCAAAAAGTAAGTAAACATAATTGCAGACATGTCGGTTTACGTATGGTTAAAATCTTTTAGTAGCTTCCCACGCGACGGCTTGCCTGTACAAACAGGAGGATAATTCTCGGCAAATATCAAGTGTCTGGCTCGCTTAAACTTATTCAAAAGCGAGAATTCCCTCCTGACCAGATAGGTTTAGACGCCTCAAGGCTCTGCGAAACTTTTTTTTCTCGCTCAAAATAAAATTTTAAAAAAAGCTTGCATTATAACTGTCATACAGAAGAATGTAATATATCAGTTTTATGTGACTTCTTTTCTTAATAACATATTTCTGTCATTTAATTACTTTATTCCGTACGTCGGTAAACTTAGTTATGACTGGCCATCAAAAACGAAAACCTTAAATTCAAGAAATCTATTGACTTCAATCATTTAATCACTAATAAGTTACTTAAAAACCTTTAATGGCAGTCTCGTGGTAAATATATATATATATATATATATATATATGTTCACACGTATCTGGAGATTTTTCGGTTCATTTCGGCCTTAATCATTTGTAAAAATATATCAATTGAAGAACTGGAATTATCAATTATATAAATAAAATAAAAAGAATTACAAAAGCTTAAAATAGAACAATTTAATTTGGATTAAAACGTTTCGTCTCCAACTTTTGGGACCCTTCAGTTCGTTAGTTAAAATCTTATTAATATTTCCTGTTACTACCAAAACATTCGGCCCCGGACTTTCCGGCAACAACACAAAATTTTAATAAGATGTTAACTAACAACCTGTAGAGGTCCGGAAAGTTGGGGACGAAACGTTCTTATCCAAATTAAATTCTTCTATTTCTGACTTTTAGCCATTCTTTGTATTGTATTTATAATATTAAGTAAGATATATTATTTATAAATCATCTATATAATAAGAAAGGATGTACGTATGTTTCTTTTTATATTTGTGCGTTTAATAATAGTTTAATACAAAATAAATTGTTGTTGTGGCATTCAGTCCAAGACTTGTTTGATGCAACCCTCCATGCAAACCTATCTTGCGCAAGCCTTTTCATTTACTTATAACTAGCACAACCCACATCCTCCCTAAACTGCTTAGCGAATTCCATCCCATGCCTCCCTCTTCTGTTCTGATGCTAATATTACAAGACCCTCGTGTATTAAAATGTGGCCTATTAATCTATCCCTTCTCTTAGTCAACGTCCTCCATATTGTTCGCTTTCAAAATAAATAAAATCATAGTAATTTAACAGATTGAATTGACGATGTTTTTAAGTCTGACGAATTCAAATTGAAGTAATAATTTTGTTCCGTTTTATGAACATTACATATAATTAATTTTTTTATTGAAAAAGAATGTATTTCGTTATTTTTTACATTCGTTTCATGCAGTGAAATATAATTCATACTATAACCTTCAAATCAGCGCGCGAAAAATTTAAAATTTCACACAAACGCTGAGCGACACTCAATTTCATGTTTTTCAGAAACTTCCTTTGACTGGACGTTTTTGGATTTTACTGGCAATATTGAGAGCTAAATAAATAACGGTAGAAGTACGGGGAGTATTTGTGACACAATAAAGTTTCTGGGGGAAGGTTTTTCTTCCTTAAGGTACTGGGTGTATTTTTCACAGCGTGTATTCTTGTCACACTTACTGTACCGGGAGAATTTTTAACTTCATTAAAGTACCACTGTTTCAAAGCTCCAGGATGTTTTAGACTCTTTTAAGGTAGCGTACTTATTAAATGTACCAGGAGGTTTCTTGACTCGATCAAAATACTAGTTATGACAAAACAATTATTCCCTTGTGATAAGTAGGCGGTTTTTTTGTTTATTCTATATAAAAACTTTTATCTTAACATTATTAGTTCGTACAATAAATGGAGGGCGTGACAAAGAAATGTTAAAAAAATATCGCTTTCCGGGGTCGGTTAAATAAAATTTTGACCAAAAATTAAAAGCTATACCGGTCTGATACAAATATGTACCCCGGTAACGCCGGGCATCCAGACGTGTGTGTGTGTGAAAATTACCTGCTGCTACAATAAAGTCATAAATCGTCTTCCAATAAAATTAAAATAAATAGCTACATTGTCAGTTTTACAAGGTTGGTAGTAGTAAATCGTGAAATGGAACGTTGGTATTCCTGTCAGAGCACATGGGCAAATAGAACTATCCAAATAACTCTCAGTCATTACGCTGTTCAACGAAATGGTAGTAAAATGGCCACGTATTGAATACCATGCAAAGCAGAAATCATGAACATAAATTTAAACGAATGGCTAAGTATCTGAAAAGGTAACTATGTATTTTAATATTATTGGAACTGATACATTTTATTTTTTATATTTTAATATTGTTGTATGTTTTTATAGATGATTACGCAGGAAGTGAACAGAGAGCTCTTGTTTGTCGTAGGCCTGTGACTATATGTTATTTTATAGGCCATATACTTAATATCTTGCGGTACCGAAAAGTAATGCAGATTAGTGTAAATCCTTGTTTATAAATTTTCCCAGCAAACGTGATACAAAATAAAATACAAAATCCGCTAAAGAATATTAAAAAACTCTCAGTTGTCAGTCGTCGATGAAAGCAGTCACGATCTGCGGCACGCTAGGTCTAAAACATTCCCAGTAGCCACAAACTATTTAATATAATGTTTACAACGCGAGACATAATAAATTCTCAATTACAGCACGACTGATCGGAGTTATTTGAATAAATCATTAATACGTTTCATTGGAGGGTCGTGTCAGGGCCACACAACAAAATTTCCAACGTTAATTCCATATATATAATATACAATGACAATCTACAAAAAATACATAAATTATGTACAATTAGATGCCAACTCATACCTTGTAAAGAAATGTGTACGATTACAGCTACAGCTTACAGCCAAAAACACAGGTAACACAAGTTAACAATCACATTCACACACGAGACGTTCGTCAATTCACGAGTAAACAAAGCTTGCAATTCAAAGAGTTGCAAGACCGAAGACAGCTGACATACGGGTAGTTAAATGATTTGAAAATTTGTTTAGAATATCCGCTGGCCTATGCTTTTTCAGTCTTATCATTGATTACTTTATCATCAGTTATCATTAATTTTAATCTCCCTTTATTCAAATAAAAAATATGAATGTTCAATTAAAAAAAATAATTATTCTTTCTCACTAAAGACGTTCGTCAAATGACGAGTAAACAAAGCTTGCAATTCAAAGAGTTGCAACACCAGAGACAGCTTACATATTATACGAGTTGTTACATGACATGAAAATTTGTTTATAATATCGGCATTATCATTGATAACTTTACATTAGCATCAATTATCATTAATATTAACATTTTGTTTTATTTATATGTTATATGAATGTTCGGTTTAGAAAACAAGGATTCTTTCGCACGAAACACGTTCGTCAAATGACGAGTAAACAAAGCTTTATCATTGTACCAACAGATAATCTTAGATAAAAGTTTTCGTACGAAATAAACAAAAAAACAATGCTTACAATGCAAAGAGTTGTAGATAAGACAAAATATAATACCGATAATTAAATTATTTGCAAATTTATTTAGGATATCGACATGCCTATACTATTTCATCCCTATCATAACCTCTGTTTGTATTTATAAATATAGCCTCAATTATTATTAATTTTAATGTTTTATTTATACAAAATATATTGTTTAATATAAAGAAACCATGATTGTTATTTTACTATGAGGTAACCAGGTTAGTTTTAAACTTTTAACTTAATTTAGGATTATAAATACGAAGAAATGAATGCTAGGACCAGTTATTATAATTTAAATGTGGTTTATAATATAGCAAATTTTTCTCTTCCATCGTCAAATTTCAATCTTTGAATGAAATTAATAATTTAACAAGAATATTTATAGTTTTTAGCTATCTTAATTTCTGTGATGCATTTTTTTCCATTTACATTTTAACAATTCTATAATACAGTGAATTAATTAATGTTAAACTGACAAAGTTAGGTCAAGGCTTCCTCTTTTCTTCCGCCGTTCAGTTCCCTAAGTTATCCGTTCCAAACATCTCCCCATTATGGTCACTTCGTCTTTCACTATTCACACACTTCAATTTTTTAGCTTTCCTCCTTTCTTCGCCAATCAAAAAAAAGTAATTCGCAGTGTCTCCACAACCATTGTTAATAAATTTCAAGTGAAACGCGGAAAAACCAATCTTAAGAGTATCGACGCGTTCATCTCCCCTTCTTAAATTCCTTCCTATGCTATTAAACGTAGGTGTCGCTTCGTGGATTACCCTCGTCATCCTCAAAAAGAAAAATAACGAGTACACAATAATTAAAATATTACTTTTTGTAATAAAAAGTTTTATTGACTCACTGTTACAAAGAGAAAAAAGATACACAGTAAAAATATATAACATTCACCAATAATTAACAACATTGATAAAATGTGTCAGATTTACCGAAATTCTACTGATATTATATTTACACAGTATTTATTTGTTTCTTAATTGTCTATATCACGATTTATATATTGCATACAAAAATTTGAATATTATGTTAATAAAAGTAATATAGATTCACTTCGGCCAAAAAAAGGCACATCACTCTGACATAATAAACACTTTAAAAAGACCGTATTCTGTACAAATAAAATTTCAGCAAATATTCAGTCTAGTTAAATATATTTGTTCATATACAGGGGAGGCCCAAAAGTATGTACTTTCTTTTTGTATTTCATTCTATCGATACCAGAAAAAAATAGCTGGCAGTTGTCCGTTGATTGTAGGGGGAGAAGGCCGGATCTCGGTTTAACACAAACCTTTGTTACGGCAACTTCGTAGTACCAAAAACTGTTCTGAAAACATTGCCGCACAGAAATATTTTGTGTAAAGTTCAGCATATATTGTACGTCAAAAATATCATCCGTAAAGTTAAGGGATGATCAGTACGGAGTATGGTAAAAGAACGTTCCACTGTTTGTATAGTAAACGATTTTAAGAACGATATTAAACCAGCTTAATACAAGCGGGAGTTTCTCCTTGACTATGATACTACCCTCAATCTTGTCCCATCATATAGAGAAGACGCACCTAAAATTATGCCCTCTATATACAGTAGAGTCCGATGGAAGCGCTCACCCTGCCTATCGATATTCAAGGAAAGAATTTCCTGGAAGACTTCTTAATTCTCTTCAATAATTAATGATATAAGGGTTTTCGAAGTGAAAATGCTAGCGGAAGATTTTACTGAAACTGGTAATTGTCTCAGATAGAAATTTAAGACTCTCAGCATCTTCGTAAAAATGAAGTGTTTAAGTGAAAACGAATCCACGAGTTTTTAAAGGTAGCCCCAGTAAAATATTAACGGGGGAAAGAAAAGAGTGGCTAATCAAATCTGGTGGACGGATATTAATAAATGAAGATCACGAACCCTCTTTTATCTTAGTTTATAAGAGTAGGAATTATCGTTATAAATACTAAAGGAATGTTATTGTCCTCAACACATCTTAAAACCCGTAAATGTATTTTTTTTAATCTGGACCAGTTTTACATATAAGAACACGTTACTGCAGGCCAACTAATCTTGACTAATGCAAATTATACGCAAATAATATAAACGAATATTCTATTTACAAGATAGCGTCAATGGAAGTTTAAACTCGCTATCAGTAAATAATGTCTAAAAAACAGAAGACTGTGAATTCGGGAAAGAATTTCTTCCAAATATCTAAAAAAAATTAATTTTTGAAATCTTGAGTTTATGAAATAATGGAGGGAATCATTGACTTTTGCAATGGAGTTTGAATGAAGAACATGTTTTTTGCCTTATGTAGAGACACGGATGGCCGCTTATAAGACACGCCTAAATTTTAAATATTTTGAAGATGTAAGTAATTGAAAAAAAAATTGACAGGGTATGCGTCGGCACGTAAGTACCATCATCTTCCCATAGATAGGGTTTCCTAACGTGTAACGAGTTTTTTTAATTATCGTCGCATTAATAACGTATTCATTTTTTCTAAAAAAAAGTATTCTTAACTGAACAAAATCCAAAATGAGAACAGTATTCATTTATGGATTTGTCTGAAAGCAAATTTCCTATTTAATTTCTAAGAACGTTCCAATACAACCGAAATATACGATAGTTCGTATACACCACTACTCTGAATGAATAAGGGTTGCGGCAGATAAAATGTAATTATACCTGCCGTCATGAAATTTCACAACCACTTAAATATATATCGCTTTGGGACTGGCGACGTTTCCATGCTCTTCCAAAGACGTTACGTAGAAGACCTGACACTTTTCTCTGACCGTTTCTTCTGTTGCGTTAGACAAAGAACATGTTCATGTTAAAATATACTGATACAGTCTCAGCGTATTTTATATTGTGTGTCAATGGACGGCTCCTATCTTTATCACAAATAGATAATGCCTTTTTAGAAATGTAAATATGTTTTTTACCGAAATAAAACGTTCTGCTTATTTGTGAATTTCCCCATATTCGGTTTCAGAATCTTTCTTCCTCACCCATTCTGTTATCTTTTTCTGATCGTCTCACTTGATGCAGGTAATTAGTAAAAGATTTTCTTTTCCCAATTCACAGTGTTACGGAACTAAAAATAAAGTACTACCGTGAGGAGTTATTGAAGTCAAAGGGCATACCCGTAAAATGGACCTTTCGTCATGGTTTGGTCTCCAACAAAACCTTGAGATATTTATACCTGTGTGTCCGTGGAGAGCGTCGTTGAGGTCTCTAGTGTAGGGTTGCAGACAGTCAGTTCCACGTCAAACCGGAAAAGTTTTTGGGGCCGACATCCGCCGTTTAGACTTTTTAATGAGGGAAGAAAAGACTCTTGTGACGTCTTTGATGAGTGTTGGGTAGTCCATGAGTTTCTTGACCCACTCATCCGTGGCAACGACGTGCTGGATGTTGTCCGCGATGAAGTCGATCGCCTGCCTTTTGAGCCTGTCGCAGTTGTGGAGATGAGCAGCGATCAGGACACTGATGACGTTTTCCAGTAAGAGGCCGTTGCGGAGACTCCTCTCGCACATTTGCTTGAGACTTAACAAGTCGTATTTATCAGCGGCGGAGAGGAGCCGGAGGGCAAATTGGTCCAGCGAGGCCACGCGGTCCGTGTAGATATATCTGAGCAGCTCGGCGAAGACTTCCCTGTCGACGTCGACGACTTCCACTGTCCCGACCTCCCGTTCCTTCATGTCGTGCTCGAACATGGCCGCGAACACTGGACTGCGCGCCGCCAACAGGAGCTTGTGAGCCTGGAAGCTGTGGCCCTGGACTGTGATGGTCACGTCGCTCAGCCGACCGGTGTGCAGAAGGTCACTGAGGTCCTGCAGGAGCGTGCCGTCGGGGTTCTCGGTCAGCTTCTGAAAAGGCTGGTCGTTGTCGGGGTGAGTGTACACCGTAAGGTAGCACAACACAACCAGCGGCATCTCCGGCGTCAACAATGCTGCGTCGAACCGCGCCGTTCTCTCCACTTCCTCGCAGTTACATGGCCGGTTGCTGGTAAGCGTGTAGGCGAACTCCCTCTTGCCGATCTCGAAGCCGTGGCACATGAGCGACAGGGTGCACACCACCTGCACCCTCAGCGACCCGTAACCCGCGCGCCCCACGTGCAGACACATGGGTAACCACGGTCTGCCCCTGGACGAGGACGCAGGGACTTGCTCGTGAGCGACCAGGTAGAAACTGAACTCGGACGACTTCCCGCTGAAATCTGGAGATCTTATTTTGCACTGAGGCTTGTACTTTTCGATTAGCCATTTGTAGTTTACCGTTTCGGACACGGTGTGGTCGGCTAACTCGGGTTGTTCAAGTGTTATGGTCGCCATCTGTTTCACGCATTCGTGCAAGACTGAAAACAAAGAAACATTATGATAAACATCACTCACAAGGTATGTAGTTCATCAAGGACACTGAATCCTCCAATAATTTGCTCTGATTTCGGAAATCGGTACTTAAATTGACACCAGTCAAATTTCTCAGACAATTACTGTATAATCACAAATGATCGGTAAAGCAAAAATGGCTAAATATAACGTAACAAATAATACAGTTTGTGAAAGACAAATTCTCAACGTTTTTCTTGTAACGTAGAGCTAGCAAGTTACCACTGACAGGAGGGACGCCAAGCGTAGTTTCTGAAAATTCTCCACCTATGGCTCATGCAACAACTTGAAACTGATAAAAGGGAATTAATCTTTCCTTTCACATTTACACAATTGTGTACGAGATTATATTCTTGATGTAACCCAACAGGTGACAGTGGCGACCACTGAAGTAGCAGCAGGTCACCGGACGTAACACGGACTATCCAGCAACATCTCACTTTAATAATCTCATACACAATTGTAGAAATGCGAAGGGACGCCATCTAGCTAAAAGATGAGATCGGTATTATCAGTTTCAAGTTGTTTTACGAGCCACAATTGCAGAATTTTCTGGAATTATGGTGGTGCCCCTGTCGATGGTTTTCCAAAGTAGCTCCCGGCCCCCTCACGTCCATAACATTTTTTGAGAGTATTTCTTCCATGTGCTATATATATATATGTGTGTGTGTGTGTGTGTGAGTGTGTATTGTTACATATGTTTAGCTGTTTACCTATAAAAACTTATTTAAATGCCTCAAGGACTTAATAATTTACCTGTATTTTTTTAAAATATAAAATAAATATTTTCCTAATTGCATTACAAATATTATATTAAAATTTATATTCATTCCTGAAAAGGTTACAAAAAATTAAGAATACGTCATTCTTGTACATTATAATGTTCCACTTTTACTTTAAAGAAAATATATTTCTGACAAATTAGGCTCATTAAATTTATTATTTTCAATGAAGCCATATAAATATTCCATTGGTCTAATTCCGCAAACATAAATTCAATGATACCTATTTTAATATTGTAAACTATTTCTTACGTCAGATCAAAATTATGATTATAGCCTTAACATAATTTACATTGAATTACTTCATTCACATGTAACGTAATTGAAATGGTTTTTAAGCTAATCAGAACAACAGTTTAACCAATTTATTCACTATCCTCAAATCTATTTTGTATCACTTGTCTGCCACCATTTCCAATTTTGTATCACATGTCGGCCAACACAATCCATTTCCAATATATGTGTTTGTCGTGTTTAATTAATTTGACACATCTATTACAAATTGATTGTGTTGGCACACATCTTCACGAGTAAATAAATTGGTTAAATTAAACAAATGCTTATTAAAGTACGTAGTATAAGTGTTTAATAACCAAGGGTGAGAGGATTATGTATTATTTGTATTTAATAAAAATACGATTAAGAGTATTAAAATTAACTAGCTAAAATTGAAAGGGAAAATTATTGATTTCTTTAATGGTGAATGAATCCCGAAGTTACTTTTCGTCCGCACCGACGCAATATCTACGGAAGCGAGTGCAAAAGTCACAATTCACGTCGAGAACGTTTTCGTGTGACATGATGCGAGGCCAAAAACATATTCATGGTAAAAAAAATACTGGTTTCAACACTCGGGTAGAGAAACTTACAACGTTTCGACGGCTATCTTTCCCATAAAGTACACGCTCTTACCCGCCAAGTCGCATTTCGGGGGGAAATATATATATATCTGTGTGTGTGTGTAAACGAGATACAGCGATTACAGACTTTCATAAACAAATCTTAATTTAATAATAATTGAACTTGTTAAACAAGAATGTATTTTATTTGTGATTATGCCCATCGAAAACTTATTATTTGACAAAGCGTTTTAAGAAGTAAATCTATATACTTTTACCAAATTTCGAGACTCGTTTGGTTTTTTGAGTGGCTTGATTTGAAGAAAGAAAACGAGGTAATACGAAATACAACGCGTGTCAGATTCATACGAAGTAATGCTATGACCTTGTGATGTAATTTTAAATTCTTTACGATTCAAATACACGGTCGCAACAAATAATGTCATCAGTAATTAATGCGAAAATAACTAAATATTTTTATGATGCTGATTTATAAATAATATGAATGTCTGAATTTACAAATAACAGCTATTACGCGTTTTCAATCACTTAATTCTGTAAAAATATTATTCTCTATTCACATAATTACACTGCTTTACTGAAGAGAATAAGATTTTAATTTAATTTCGTTTTTAACATTTTTACCTCAGATTAAAAACTGTTGTTTTATACAGTGCGTAGATAAGCAATTTGAATAGAATGAAGTAAATCAGCTGTCTCAGAGAAACACTCGAGCATGTCACAAACTGACGCGCCAGTCGCGTGTTCTTCAAAGAACAGTTGTGCCAACCCACTGAATTGAAACTCCCAGGAGAAACGTACGTTGTTTTGACATAAGCCCGTATCAACAGGAAAAGAGGAGCAATTACGATTCTGTCTGGTTTTCAGTTAGTCTCTCACACATCAAGTGTTTAATTATAAATGGAACCCCCCCCCCGGCGCTCACATAATATTTGTATTTTTTAAATTTATGAGTAAAGTTTCCGAGAATAAATACACTGCGATGTAAACATCTCTGTTGCAATAGAAGGGCTAGCAGATGCTCTCTAGCGAAGTAAATTTAAAAAAATTATTTTCTAATTTCAACGCAATCTGTAAACTAATTTCTTTGCTTCAGTAAAGTTAAGACGTTTCTTGTAAGTGATAACCTCCTCGTAAAGTAAAAATATTTAGCCTGGCTATGGGAAAAATGTATAGTTATGTTATGTGTTATGTTTTAATAACACTTGGTAACCTAATATCTTTTTGGAGTATTTTCATTGTCAATATTTACCGTTTCGCGAATTCATATGCATTTTTACCATCAGGTTTTCGGGAGATTTGGTTTCTATATTAAACTTGCTGCCATAGTTAATTGCTCCTGATTGTATCATTTCCGAATGTTATGCGTTCAATAGTTTCCAGATCCTCGCAACAAATCTTAGGATTTCAATGCTCTCAATTAGCTCGGATAGCTACTTTTTTTGTGGAAATCGAATACGAATTAATACATGAGTACCAACTTTGAAACGACTGATGTGTTCGATTCATTCTTCATCCTCACGAAAATAACCCATGCTGAGAAGAAATTAGTACGAAGGAGAATATCTTCCGTGACTCGTTCAATAAATCGATCATCCCTCTTGTTAAGTCGGCTGTAGCTGCTGCGAGATGTTCGTCAACAGGATGATTTATGTAAATCGTCTGAGTGCCTCCGTTATTGACTCGATTAGATGGAAATTAGGGATCAAATATGCAGAACGAGCAGCAGCCAATAAATCCCCGAGATAGCAGCTTAAATTGTTAATCTGTAAATTGAGAAGTGACATAAAATCTGGCGAGGAACTATGAATATTTTGACGCTGCCAACGTTATATGCACATAATTCACCAGAGAATCTCCAGCTTTTAATCCTTTACTGAAGTAAGTTCGTTGATCGAGTCGTTCACATTTTGAGAAGTAAAAACGTTGTTCTGTATCCTTCCACTATTTGACTGAAAAAGCGCGAGGTATAAGATTTCAAGCTGAGAACGAAAAACTATAGTTTAGTGCTCTTGCTCAGCAACGTGACTTTTATATCACCTTCTTTAATATTTTTCTTATCACGTAAAATAAACAAAAAGAGTTTCGAAGGGTTGACTTGCTTCCCGGAAGAAGGCTGGCTGATCATTATGGGTCCGAACCAAGACTACGAACTTTTAATGAGGGCGCTGTAGCACGCCTAAGCGATCTTGGAGTGCCACACATCGTGGGAGGGCTGAATAAATATTCAGCATTCACATTATGAGGAAAAAAAGAGAATATATCACTGTCACAGTCGTGGGAAGAACAGACTGCTTCGGAAAGTTCTTCCGTGGTGCATAATTTATCAACAGTGCTCACAGTTTTGAGCTATAATGTCAAATTAGATAAAAATTGCTGTTGAGGCTTACGCACAGGGAAATATATTTTGAAACCCGCCGAATATATATATAACATTTTTCAACATTAATGTAAATGTTGATCATTCTAGCATACATTCCTAAGGACCGCAGTATTATGGCGTCTAGATTGTCAGGGTCTGAGAAATGTTTCAATCTGTGGTGAAATTCAATATTTCATTCATTTGTGTTAAAAAAGAAAAAATATTTTAGATTTTATAACGCTGTGATTTAATTTAACTTCGAAAAAGTATGCACTTAATGAACGTAGACTTTCCCGGTGAATAATTTGGAAGATGTGTCTGAAGACGGTGGCAGAAAATGGCCGCAGACACGTTATGTGTTTTTAAAAACCTGAACCAACGTTAATATTAAACGTGAGCCAATCAGCAGCGCCCATTGAAAAGAGTTTGATGTGCTTTCTTTCTCGACGGAAAAGCTCGCGCACCACGATAATGTTATGTTGATTAGAAAATTTTTTCCCGTCACTGCGGAAGACGTCGCAGCTTGAGAAGGGCGGAGACAGACACGCACGGATAAGTACGTTCCTCAGCAGAAAGTAGCCCTCAGATAAGATAATGTCTCCAGCACAGTGAGCATTTGCATCACAACCGAAATCCCAAGCTGCCAACGGCATGAAAGAAAATTACCCCCAACCACTCCATATACATTTGCATATCATAAAGGAAGTCGTACCGTATGGAACAATACCACGAATTTAATTAAGGTTAAGTACAGTGTTCTTTAAGAAATTTAAATATTAATTTAGTGTAAAACGCGCTTCTCCCGTCCATCACTGAAAGCTCTTAAGAGGCATGGCCAGTTATTTTGTTGATGGTACAGTTGAAAGTGATATTTTTATCACAAGGCATGCATGCTTCAAAAATTTAAAATTAGATTATATATACGGATTCTCAAGCAGTATATATTTAATAACCCCATTATTTGGCATTCATAAATTTAAAAATAAACAATTCCGCCAACACATCAGCAAAACACTATTTATTTAAGTTCTTTCATGACGTTTCGTCCAAATTTTTGTACTTCTTCAGGTAAGTAGTAAAGGCACTACCGAAGTTAAATTTTAAATGAATAAAAGGGACATAGAAATCAACAAAATTTCACTTCCTAGTTGTGGTTAAAGACGAATTTTATATTTAATTTTCCAAACATATTATGCGTGTATTACGTTCTCAGTATGTTCAGAAATATATTAATAACTAGCTAGGGACCCCAGTACATTATTTAATTCTTGGTCAACACAAAAGAATATTGTATTGTATTTATTGTGAGTCTACAGTTGGGCGCAAGCCCGGTGGCAGATACAAAATGAAATTCCTTAAACTTAAATACTCCTAATCTATAGAAAAATAATCACAGTCCTTCAAAATTTCTATAGCCCTGAAAGAAAAAAGAAAAACACTACAAGAATTATATTATCTTAACACTTCACTTCACTTTAATTTTTAATCTATCGCCCACGCTACGTCATGTGATAGAATTAACTCGGCTCATAAATAATATTTTTTGAAGTATAATGTTATCTAGTGAACAGGAAATGCTAGTCAGATAAATGATATTGATAAGGAGGTATAACTGCGGATGGAAGACGGTATTGTTCTCTAAACTCCGAAATACAGTACCTGCAGATTCATTCATATCTACGTTGAGATTTTCAATTTTATCAGCAAAGTTTCTTAGTTTCACTACATGCCTGTCATGACACTAATGTAGCGATTGATTCTCACACAAATTTAAATAAACTACAAAATTTCCCTTAGGAAGTAACAAGTGTTGCCGGTAACCTATAAATATAAACAGCTTAACTGCGTGGAAACACTTGTGTAAGTTATTTTATTAACCACAAAATTAGTAGGCTTTCTCTGAGTTGAATGTACTAAGCAATCGATCGTTAAATTCTGACTCAGAATTTAATGTTAGGTTTTCTAAATTGAAATAAGCATAACTGAAAAATTTTAAGATTTTAATTGCTTGACGGCTTATAGTGACAACATGGCCGCCATGTCGGTATATTAGTAAATTGAATTACATGTGAGATGTTTTTGATAGCACTCGACAAATGTAAAACAAATTCCTTTCACGTAATCAATTTACAACAATATACGGAGATAATATACTGAAATTGTCCAGATTTCATCAAAATATTACAAATTCTTCAGATTTATGAAGTGAATAATCTATTGATTAGAAACTGATGTTGCATCATGATTGTTTAGTAGCTGAAAATTACAGTAACAGCAGTTCACGACTATCGCTGCTTTCATTGACGAGCCAGATTTTTTTCATTTCAACGCTAGACTAAAGTTATGCTCTTGCTAAAATAAAAAAGTACGCCCATCTGTTGCGTTTATTTTTTTCTTGCTAACCCTACAAATAATATCGCCTGTATGGAAGGCATATGTGATACTGAAGCTGCTTAGCGCTGCTGTTGGCATTTTCATTGATGGCAGGAGGCTTCGTCCAGATACGCCACGTGCATCGTCACTGTAGTACGTGAATATTCGCTGTTTAAATCGCTTCTCATAGCCGTTGCAATGTATCGGATCGCAGTGTTGTGTTGAACTTTCTCTACGAAATTAGTTCTGGCGCCGAAACTTTGACAGCGTTTACCATAAATTGTCGTGACGTTCAAGTGCGTGTCCTCGCATCCCAAAAGTCGAACATCTCTGCTAAGCAAACAGCGCATCGAACAATCGATAGTGGATGTGTATATAGATTCTGAGCGAGAATTGCAAAGGTGTTTTGACGTTCACAAAAAAAGTTATACATTCTGTTAGGTAATTTGACAACTTATTGATATCGTTCTGTCGTCGAATAGTTGTTTGTTTCCAGTAAGTACACACATTTGTGTAATTATCAGTACATTCAGTCTGCTGTTTTCAGAGCTATCTAACATCTAACCAACAGAAACATATTGGTGTATGCGAAAATTCCCTCTCAAACTGACTCCTGCATGCACCCAAAAATATTATTCTACTGTAAATTGGAGTTGACTGAATTGAATCGATAACACTAACGAGCCAAATTACTTTTGATATATTCCTAAACATATGATTTACATTAATTCAGTTTTACAATTAAATAATTATTTATTTATATTATTGGCATAAATTTTACAACTTTATCACTTGGTGGATATCGTTAATAGTGTGAAAGTTTGTGTGTAAATGCTTTTTAATGTATTATAAAAATCAGTAAAATTTATAATCGTGCTCAGGAACTCTGTTTTAATTGGTAAGTTAAAACAGTTTATCTTAAAAAAATTTATAGGAATTAAATAAATTTGTATTTAAATTTCGTTACTTTGAAGCATTACAGCATTTTCATATAGTCGTTGTTTTTATAAAATATATTCGGCTAAAATATGATCTTTGACGAGACACGTGCGTGTGAGTATATCTTTGGCCAACACAGTTTCTTCAGCGAACAACCTTGGAAGCTTAATTTCTTTGTGAAGTTGGCCACTGGGTGGAACGCGTGGTAAGTTGGAGTGTTTGTGTATTCGAATCCGTTGCAATCGGTAAACTGATGCATTTTATCCAGCTTAATTTATTATAATTAAATTGAAGTCATTTCATTTTATAAGAAGCTTAAATATTATTTTAATTTGTTATAGGCCAAGATGGGCAGACGGCCTGCGCGATGGTAAGTCAAACTAATTCAATTTCATTAATTTAACATTTGTATCCTATTTACCACTAACTTATTTTGTACATTACTTTTAACATACTTCTGTTAAGAACCTGTTATTTTAAAACCACAAAAGTTATCCAATCTTATTAAGTTTTATATCAACGCCTTTTCCACGCGTTCCTCTGATGATTCGAGTCGAATTATTGGCAGTTTCCATCAGTTGGGTTAAAATATTGCCCTTGTTTATCGTGTAGGTACAATATTGAAGCTATAAATATTTCTTCAAATACTACTATTGATAATTTACATGCTATTGGGCAATGACTATTTTCTGTTAGATCTGTACTTAACATCTGTTTCTGTGCAATCGTATATATTTACTTTTTCATGATTCCACATTCAGTGGGTATCTGCTACATCTGTTTTATGATGAAATGTTCACTATATTGTGAATGGTTACATCTGGTTAGCTTATGATGGTTGAAAAACTGGTTTTGGTAAAGATTTGAACAGTTAATAAGAATTTCAGTTAATGTATTTGTAAGATTTTTAGTTTCAAATTTAATGGAAATTTTTTATTCTAGTTATCGCTATTGCAAAAATAAGCCTTACCCTAAATCAAGATTTTGTAGAGGTGTGCCTGATCCAAAGATCAGGATCTTTGATTTGGGAAGGAAGAAGGCCAAGGTAGAAGATTTTCCTCTGTGTGTACATCTGGTTTCTGATGAATATGAACAGTTATCCTCAGAAGCTTTGGAAGCAGGCAGAATCTGTGCTAATAAGGTAAGCAAATCAATATTTTTGGTAGATTTTTTTGTAACCTTTAATAAATTTTAATATTTGATTGTTTTTCAGTATATGGTAAAGAACTGTGGTAAGGATCAGTTCCACATTAGAATGCGGCTTCATCCATTCCATGTCATCCGTATCAATAAGATGTTGTCATGTGCTGGAGCTGATAGGTAAGATAGCTAGTGAACCATAGAAAATTGAACATATTGATGGTTAAGTTAATTTAATTTGGTCAGCCACTTTAATTAAAAATTTATTCCACTGTAATTAAGAAATTTCTCACAAACAATGGTTTGGATTTAATCATTAAAGTAACCTCTGTCCTAATGTGCACATGTCTAATCTTGTAGGGTTGTAAAGTTGGCATTTTCAGTTGTGCATTCCATTCTAAATGTTGGACACAAAGCAATAATTTTTTTAACTAATCATTTTTTTCTGATATTCTAACATTCAATTCTCATGACCTAATTGTCCTGTATAACAATAAGATTCAGGATTTTCCTGTAGATTGATTAAATTATAAGAGACTCATGGAAAATTAACTATCTATTGAGATTAAGTACCTGATAACTATCTTTCTCCTGCAATTGCAGAAGTCTGTTTTTCAAAACTGTACTTATAGTTTTAGTTAATTAGCTTAACACATTAAAGTTTTAAGGATTAATATAAATACATCAAGATTATTTAGTTCTTTAGTTAAAATGTTTTTACTTGCATGCTACTGAATATTCAATCTTGTAGGCTTCAGACTGGAATGAGAGGTGCTTTTGGTAAACCACAAGGTACTGTGGCACGCGTGAGAATTGGTCAGCCCATCATGAGTGTACGTACAAGTGACAGACATAGGGCTGCTGTCATAGAAGCTCTGAGGCGTGCCAAGTTCAAGTTCCCTGGTCGTCAAAAGGTAATATTTAATGTATTGATTTTATGACTGTTCTAATAAGTTTGATGCCTAAATGCTTAATTGGTTTTGCTTTACAGATTTGTGTATCCAAGAAGTGGGGCTTCACAAAGTATGAACGTGATGTCTATGAGCAGTTGAGAGATGATGGGCGCCTTGCTCAGGATGGTTGCAATGTAAAGTACCGGCCTGAACATGGACCTCTAGAAGCATGGAAGAAAGTTCAAGTTGAGCTGTCTCAAATAGCTTAATGTTCATATCTGGTTCCATTATTTCATTAAACGATTTGGACTCTGGTTATGCTCTTGTTTTTATTTATCCATTAACCATCATTGTCAAATATTTTATTAGCTATGAAGATTTGTGAACTGGTGATTTTCTTCTATTTTCTCTGCATGCAGTAAAGTTAAATATTCAGAGAAACCATGGTACTAGTTAAGGGTTTGTTTTGTTACTCTTATTCTTTGAGAAACTTGATCAACCAGTGAATTTGTATTTGGCTGCTGCTGAAGGGAAAGTTCCCTTACATAGGGCTAGAAGATTAAAGCTGGACATTTCAGTGAGGTGACAAGATAGTCTGTTCCGAGGTAATTTGAAATTCTTTAAAAGGATGTTTTACATATACAGACTTTGATCTTTTGGTAGCTTGAGAATATAAAATAAGTGCAATACAAGGGGAAGAGTTATTACTTGGCGTTGTTTGACATTGTAAATGAGTTTTTTCACTTGGCTTGTCAAAAAATTGTACTTATTGAATGGATTGAACATGAGCTTGCACTTTGTGATAGTGGTGACTGCCAGAAACAATCCTACTGTTCATTGCTCATAGCTGAGGTTACTCAAATTTCTGTGAACAGGGTTTGTATAATCAATTTATTTAAAACTGGTTAGATCAAATGGAAACTTATGCCATATTATTTTCCTCTTTTCTTTTTGCAAATAGGGTAACAATTTTCTTACATGCTGCGAAGTTACTTGAGAAAATAATTAATCTATTAATTATGATTAACATTTCCTAATCTTCTCAAGTTGGTGAAAATTTAGCAACTGGTGGTTGGGAACTTCAACTGAAACAAACTGTGCAGGCTAAATGAATTTTACATAGATCAAAAGGTCTCAATGCTTTAAAGATAATATAAGTATTAACATTGTAAATAAAATATTTATTTTCCAAAACATACAATCACAGAATAAAAGTTTCCACACACCACTAACACTATAAAAGTTTACATATATTACAGTCTTATCCACATAAAATATATTTGTAGTACTATACAAATAAGTTTTAAATTGTTCTGTATGTATTGAGAACATTTAAAGTCAATATAAATTTGAGATTCAAAAGAAAAATGTACATTCATAAGAATTTCCAGTAAAAACTATATTCTACAGATATATTACACATTTTCAAGCTTCAGCGCAGTTAAAATGCATTAAGAGTAACTAGAATTATATGTATGAATCAGCAATTTTTCAGCACAGTTCAGAAAACTGTAACTGCTTCCCTCAATACTCTTGTATACATTCACAACATGAACAATGTTAGATGAAGTGACAGATTCATTGAAGACCATTTATAAAACATTCCCCATAATGTAATGATGGGCAAGTACCAATAAAGTTAAAATCCCACTAAGAATGTAAAAAAACATTTTAACGGAGGATTAGTAGCACATATAAGTAGATTTTCCTTCAAGATGAACCCAAAAAGCATTTTCAGACTATGTTTGAATACTTTTATCTACTTCCTGTTGTCCTGCAGTAAGCAGCTGCTTTGTGGAGCTACTCGAGCTGTAACTATCACCACTGGATCGATGACTCACATGGCTCAAGGGCGTTCCAGGAAGAGACGTGTTGACAGTGGCCCAACGGCCAGGTGTGCTCTCCACAGATGAAGGTGTGTTTGAAGTTGGAGTGCCCAGACCCAATGTTCGTTCCTGAAAATGTATAATTTTCCTTCAGTTATAGTAGCAATTATATTGAATGAGAATAACAAAAGCAATTTGCACAATGGTTCCAGAGAAAGCTGTATCAAACAAGACAACCCCAATAATAATTATTTTTAGACTAGTGAACATGGAACAAGAATACTTTGATAATAGCACAGATTGAATATTAAAATAAATAAATTATGTGATCTTTCAAAATGATTCCAAGTTTTTAAATATCAATCGAATGAAAACATGAGTAAAGAAATGAATGCTACAGAAGTAAAAAGACACTAGTCAAACAGATTTGGCTGAATGTCTTCTCCAGTGATTGCCTTCCTGTTAGAACAGTAGAGATAAGGTGTTTTAGACAGGATTAAATTTACATGCATTGTAAGCACAGGAATTTAAAACAAAGGAGTATAATACACACTTCAAACAGGACTACACACACTTCCGCGCTTCTTCAATGTGACCTTCAATTAATGAATATAATTAGTCAGTAAAAAGCTTTCATTTGCAAATATTTGAAGGAAAGCAGTGTCAGTAATTAAATGTAGTTTTGTGTGGATGGTAAAAATTATCAGAAAACTCCAGTGTATGAAGTCTGATATTGTACAAGTAATATGTCAGGCCAATTTAAAGATAGCAGGAGAACAGGTTTTGTTATTACTTTTAATTTAAGTTGGGCCTAACAAGAACTTCACTTTGAATAATGAGAATGTCATTATTTGGCTTTATTTGAATGTGAAATGAGACAGCATTCCTAAGAATAGAAAATAATTGATAATAGTTTTCTTAAATATTTTTATATTGGCAAGTTAATACATGATAGAAAAATATTGTAGTCAATATATATTCTTAAATAAAATACAATGACATATAAAACTCTTGTCATGCTTCTATAATACCCTGCAAGAAAAGGTTTTTTTTTAACTATGTAACAGAGAATATTTGGAGATGGAAACAGTTATGATGCAAGTTGTGAAAGTAATGAGCACAGCCTGTTACACAAGTGGGCAAATAAATAACATTAAATGAGTTCAATTTCTCAAGGCAATTTTGGGTCAGAGATGTGATTTTCTAATATGAAATTCTTCAACATATAAGTTAACTGACACTTTTGATTTATGAAAATTAGTAATGTTTAACATATGCTGAAAATAAATGTTGATGGACTTGAGATCTTTACACATTTAACAGATACACAGTAGTGCCAGATTAAAATTTTCAGTTATAAAAACAATCAGGCAACTGAAAGCAATATCCATGCAAAGAAATGTGTGACACACAGTGGGACGAAGCAAAGGATGTATTTGAATGTTTTCAGGCTGTTCAGATTTTCACAGCAAGGATGCTCGAAAGACAAATTCACAAGCAGGTATGTTATCGCTGCAACAAAGAATCTCACCAGATTAAGAAGTGACATGTGGAAGTTTCATCTCATGCCAGAAGCCTGCGGTATCTGCACTGAATAGATGAACCTAGAAGTCATAACAGGTGGTGTTAGCTGAGCACCACTGTAACTAGATGTTTTTAAATACTTTAATTAATACAGAAACCGAAAATATCAGCCTATATTGACAGCCGAGGGTTAAAAAACCTAACAGAAATGTGTACTTGTTTCCAACAGTTTCAAAGTGAGATCTTTTACCTTTTTGTAACTTAACGGCAATTTGCAGTAAACAGATAGCTGCATGTATTCTTACTTGCATATTTGCACATCATAAAGGGCTCATTTTATCAGTTGGCATACTTAAAGTGGCATGTTACATAATAAAATGAAGTACGCCATATAAATATATACAATTATAATGATAAGGTGTTAAAGCAAAAGACAAAATTAAAGTTATATCTGAACTACACTAAGTGGATTTAGAATACAAGTTAATGAATATTTTTATCCACTCTGCAAATAAGAACTTAATTCATTAGCAAATGATAAAGTACAGATATTTACATTTTTTTCAACTCTGTGGTGGTAGATTGGTATATTCATACATAATTAATTAGTTAGTTTGATAAAGTCACACCATTTTCAGTAATATTGCTGAATTCTTTGTAATATTTTAATTAAGATTGAAGTATTTGAAGAATATTGCTAAACATTTTTAACATTTGTATACATATAAATTAATTATGTTTATGAATGATTAGTTACATAATTAATTGTTTTCTAGAACACCAGATACATAAATTGAACTTTCCTTTACAACCACATGGTAAAAGAAATATGATCACAGCCTACATATGACTGTTAAATGGAATACGTTACATACTTTGTCATTGTGAAGTGGACTCAAAATTGTGGTCGCTGGATCTTCTGGTGTATAGTAGTCTGAATCTTCACCTGTTCCAGCCACGAGACAATTGTCAATCTCATTTGATAAGTTGTGGCAATTTACAAAACCTGAAAATTATCAGTCAATGATTAACTGCAAGTGTTCAGTGTGAGATACAAACACAGACTGATCAAGAGTTTCATAGTTCGATAAACATGTTTTGGAGTATACAATTAAGACTGTAATTCTAAGGAACTGGTAGAATTAGAGCAAATTTTCCACATGTTTTTCACATTGTCTTTTCCACAAATTAAGTCTAAAAAGTTCCAATTCCAATAAAAAGAAGAGTCCATTTGTAATTTTAATACCTTGCCCACTTGCTGTTGAATCTTTATTTGAAGATGCATCATCTTTTATTTCCAAGTCATCATCTTCTTCTTCCTCCTCTTCCTCAACTTCTTCTTCCTCATCTAAATCTTCCTCCTCTTCTTCTTCTTCAATTTCGTCTTCCTCTTCTAATTCATCATTTCCTCCATTTGTACTTATGGGAGAAGAAGGTTCAACTTCATTTGCAACTTCAAGCAATGGAGACAACTTTTCTCCTTCACTATCGTCATCCAGTGTCTAAAATAACATCAATTACAGAATCGAGGAACACTCAATTATTGATTATATGTATTACAAAATTGTAATATAGTATATAGTGAGTTGTTAAAAATGTTGAAATTTCAGTATTTTTACCTCATCAGTTTTGTCAATTATCTTTTCATTAACCAATCTTATTGTGTCACGGGGCCTTATGGAGCATTTCTCTCTCATTAGAGGTCTGTTGTAGTGCCGAACGAGACGGGGTGATTTTATTTGATCTATGTGATTCTCTTCTTCAATTGACAGAAGCACAGACATGCGGAACTGCAAATAAATAAATAGCATTATCGTTAAAGAGGAAACTTGCATACAGTAAAACAAGTGAAGTTAAATTATGATTTACTTATATATTCTAAATATTTTAACAAACTGCGGCTTAATTTGTATTTTTCTGTCTGTTATAAAAAAAAGCTTCACGTTAATAAAAACTACCTGAAAATTATGTATTATGCATACCAAAATAAAATGATAATATTAAATAATGAATTTACCTCAGGAGTAGAGCATGTTACAGAATTGGGCCTTGAACTTTTCTCATCGTGGTTTAACGCTGGCTTGAGTGGTGAAGGTCGTTCCATGTTAGTCCTGTGGAAGTTTCAAGTTCCCCTATTAAGTTATATATTATTCAAAACAATTACTTTTATAATATAAAATATTATTGGAAAAATTATCCAAAAAAATAGTCCACCTTCAACATATCAACAACAAAATCTTTCACCTATACATGTAGCACAACTTTTCAACTCTCTGCCCTTCACAATTTCAGGCCTATATTAATTACTTTAATGTAATAAAAATTTAATCCTACCGATTTAAAATCTCAGCTGCCTGGACTGAAACTTCCTGATCTGGAGTTTCCACCATATCCACAGTGGGAACTGAGGGAACTGCTCTGATTACACTCGGGCCATTCAGAGCTTCAATCAGAGATACTGCCTCATATCCTACAGGAATATTATCACAGCCGCTCTGTAACATAAGTTATTGAAATATTACTATATTTTAACAAAAAATTCATATTAATATACATTTTCTCTTAAATTTTTATCATGTAAAAACTATGTATTTTTCATACTTCAGGTGGTAAAATGGCTGCTTGCGAAAGGGATGACGCCTTTTGTAAAGCCCTAATTTGTAGTAATGCTCTGAATGGAGCACGGCATATCGGGCAGTTGTTTGCCTGCAAAAAATAATAACAATCTAGTATATGGAAATAATGAATCCATTGAACTTTTCTTTTTTCAATTATTAGCAGTCATAAAATCAAGATTACTTGCCTGGTACCGAAGTGAATCTGCACATGAATTACAAAGACACAGATGTCTACAAGGAAGAATTAATGTATCTCTAACATCACACATACAGATTACACATTCGGAGCCATTATCTTCAGTATCTTCATCACCAGCTCCCTAGGTGAACAATAAAAAGGAGCAAGTGGATTTAAATAAAGCCTTATTTAATGATAGTTTATTCAAAAGAATAGTAATATACCTTTGTTGCTTCATTGTTTTTATTTTCAATACCATATATTTCTTGCAAGAGATAGCAAAGTCCATCAACATATAATTTTTGTTTTAAAGCTTTTAGGACATACGTTCCATCTGTATGGTGGTCAATGACAGCAATAGTGGTATGAGACTGTCGAGATTCTGTAAAAATGTCACATTAACCTCGGTGGTTTCATTTGTAATTTTTTACATTATAATGTACAGCAATGAAGTTCAATGGTTAATGCTTACGAAATCCAAGGTCGTGAGTCATGAAATTTTTCAGCTTACACAAGTGTAACAATAATCTCAATAGAAATACCATGAATCACTATTCACTTTTCTTGTACTATGTAATGATGACAATTTGAATTAATTGAACTTGTGTTCTTTAAATATATACTGAACTAATATTGGAATTCTTCAAAACATTTAAAGGGTGCCACTTTTAATTTAACTCTGGGCTGGTATTTACAATTATTGAATAGAAGGATTGAAGTTTTCAAACAATAATTTTGACGGTACCTTCACCACCTTCCTCGGCAACACAATGAATTGCAATTGGTATTATTTCTTTGTCTGTACTATATGATAGGTCTTCATCTGTATATGCACTGGGATCAAATGTATGTGAAACTTGGGAAAACTGCTGATTTGTTCCTCTCTTGTAGTGGTATGTTTCAGAGTTCATAGATGGATCACGTGGGCTGAATCTGAAAAAAAAGTTCTTTATACTATAAAAAACACAAATTTCAGTTTCTACAACAGATGTTAAACTGTTTACATTTATACAAAATCATAATTTAAACAAAAAAAAATATTTTTAACAATCCCTATTAATTAAAATTTTATAAAAACAAGGCAATTACAAGACCTTTATTGTTAAATTTGGAATGAATTTAATAATAAAAATCAACTTACACAACTCCATTTGAAGTGAAATCTTCCGTACAAAAGTAATAGATGGTAATAGCACACCTGGCATCACAATCAAATGTGAACTCTATATTAAATACAGTTGATTTAGCAGCTTCTATGTCAACATCTCCATTTTTTACCAGTGCCTCTGGGGAACGAACAAAGCGTAGAGATTCTTTTCGTATATTTACTAGACTCTTTAATGTCTTGGTTGGCTCGTTTGCTTGTGGTGGAGGATATGGAAACTGCAATGTATTATAAATAAACATTTGAAACATGTAACTTTAAATGAATAACTTGCAAATGATGTTAAGAAAATTATTACAAAAAATTTTACTATTTCTTATTAACTAGTGAACTTATAATCTTCCTCACAGTGTGATAAGAAAGTACTAAATAATAATTTATGTGGAAACAATTTGTTTCTAACAACTGAAGTATTATTTTAGATAAAAACAATCCAGTTGGATCAATTTTCGTCTTACTTTTCTTTTCATCTTTACCTTTATTGATGGAAATGAAAAATTATTTATAACTTTATGAACAGAATTCTATTACTCAGAATTGAACTCCAATTTCAATACAAAAAATAAACTTGAATATTATTCCACTGAAGATGTAACCTAACAATTTACCATACATTTGCCACTTAACGCCATATTAAAATCACTTTGAAGAATATAACTCACAGGAGTTGGTCTGCTTCCTAAGAAGTTCAAATCAGCATTTTCTCCAAACAGGTAAGCTTCAGGCTGTGGTGTGTCAAACCTTTCACCTCCCATGATAAAATGGCTTCCAAAATAATTTCCTAAACAATTACAGATATAATAATTAATAATCATTAGTGTGTTAAATAATTTTCTTGTGGGAGAACGTTCAATAGGTTTCCTTTAGTCTTCTTAGGTGAACTTCCTATTCTATACTCTTATTAGATTGATACAAAATATATTGAAGTTTGATGGCTTTGCTGGTGAACAGTATTAAAAAGCTTCTTGGGATTTTACTTGTGTTAAATCTTTGAACATTTAATGACTATTACTACTTCCTCTAGGCTGACAATGGCAGTGATAGCCATCAAAGTGTCACTGTTCACGAAGTTAACCCAAAGTAGCCTGCAGTTTCTTCTTAGTCTGACTTTATAGACTTTTCAAGCAACATGTTACTGACAATTGAATTAACTGAGAATCTTGCCATTCTGTGACAAAACCACTTAACTCACCACACCCTTGCACATGCCATTTACATAATGTGCAGTCAACTTTTGTAAATAATAAATGGTGAGTTTCATAAAGGGAAAATAAGAAAAACATACCTACTCTTTACCAAACAATTTGGCTAAGTGGAAGGATAAAATAGTGCTATTTAAAGACATAATTAGTCTCTTAGCTCGAATAGCTAAAGATCTACAAATGTTGGCAGTGATCTTTTAGCATTGTAATTAATATGAAGACTTGAGATGTAGATACAACAGATAGTATTACATAGCAATTCTATAATATAAACACACAAGTTGTGTAAGACGAGCAGTGAAGCAATTATGAATCTATTATAAATTTTCCATTACAGAAACTTACCAGATCTAGGAGGATATTTGTATGCATGGTTGGAAACAATATCCACCTCTTCGACGCCAGCATGCTGTCGACTTGCTAAGGCCCCCATAACATTTGCTGAGAAGGATTTTGATTCGAAGTTGTAAATAAGTAATTTAATAATTAATTCATAATATAGGTCATGTTATAAACAACTGTCATGCAAACGGAGCTTCTGAATAACACTGCACAAAGACGACGACAATAAAGATCTTTGATGGAAATCATCTGATTCAACCTCAGAAAATAAAAGTTTAGACATCCCATTGAAGTTCAATCCGTCTTATTTGGCAATATTAAAATGCTATATTTGTTGATTTTATTGTAACAATAAATAATTTTTTTTACAGTTTTTGAATGAAAAAACTTAACTTTTCTCTAATTTACGGAATCTTGTTTTGTTTATGTTGTACCTTTAGTATAGTTTAGTTGTAAACGGTTGGCTAAACTAAATGCTGTCATGTGTGACAATTATAAACAATTCGCAAAGATGTAAGAAATTCACCACCTTTATCCTTCAGATTTTATCCTTCCCGCTGAAATTCGAAATTATTTACCAGCAATACCATTAATTAGCAAGGAAATAATCAATCATTTATTTTTGCCGTCATTAATTTTTTCTTACCAATGGCAATCAGAGACTCATTTATTTACTTTTGATGCATTTGAAAGGATGTATTTGATGCGAGTTAACACAATTTTCAACTCTGCAGCACAATGCAGATCTCTATAATTAATGTGATTAATCATGTATAAAATGCGAATTCAAAGAATGTGAACTCCGTAACGTGGCAGGTAGCGCGCAGTCCGATGTTAATCTGACAGTTATGGGGCTACATTTGACACTTTTTGAAATAGCTCAGTAGGCTGTGATGTATTTATACATACAAGAATTGTAACTGTCGTAATGTTAACCTTCGATAAAACTACCTGAAACAGAAAGTCCTAATATTGTTCTGGCGTTCAACGTAGAGTGACGTAAGGCGATGTTAGGTAACCTTATAGAAACACCTGAAGCAGACGCCAGGTGTGCTTCATTATTGATAAAATATTACACATCTATCTAGTTAGACTTTGATAATACCAGAATAATTCATCAGTGATCAAGTTCTGCTTCGTATTTTTTTAAAGTGATAATTAATGTCGAGCAAATCACAGTTTGTGATCATGCCGAGCAATCTATTATGACTACAGAATTTATTTTAAAATGAGCCAAACTTGTGCGGAAATGGAATTACAAGAAATTTTACTATATAGTTCGAGGCACGGAGACGCAACAATGGTGCAGGAGCTTCTTGCGGCAAGAGAAGAAGGAAAAGTTTCATTAGATGTTAGCTGCAAAGGTATGATTAATGATCCATTACCTTTCCTTTTGGTAACATATTCTTTTTAACTTCGTAAAACATGCTCCCATAGATTCATCTCTAACATTTATATTTGTTCTTAAGCATTACTATACAAAGTACCCCCTTCGTTTATAAGAAACGACCTTTCAATTTATCAAATTGGCTCTTATACAGTTATTACCATATGCATATTTGTACTGTTTACTGAATAATTTACTGCCCCTCAAAGATTTTGTAACAAAATGTACAGACTTATATGTGTATTTTTAATGGCAAATAGTAGTGTAAAAATCTACTAAAAGGAAAACACTGAAGTATTTCATTTGTAGTTTTGTAAATTATTTCAACAGAACACGATCACGAACATACCTCTTTTCAATATTATTTAATTAGTTAACAGCATATTGCTATTTTTAAATGAAGCTGCAATTACTATTTTTTGTATTTAATTACAGGAAAAAGCAAGAGTAATTTGGGGTGGACCCCCTTGCATTTAGCAACATATTTTGGACACAAAAATGTTGTGGAACTTCTTTTAAATCATGGGGCATCTGTTGATACAGTGAATGATGCAGGCGATACAGCATTACACAAAGCAGCATTTATAGGCCGAGAAGTAAGTATTTGCAATTGTAACAATTAAAAGTAAACTTGGAACTTACTTAAGCATTTAACTAGTGGTGAAGTATGGGATTCAGCTGCCCAGAACATATACCAAATTTGTATCCCCATTATTTAGGTATTTAAAACCAAAATTTACAGACATTATAAACAACTTTTGGGAAAAATAAATTTGTTATTGTGTATTGGACAGAGTTTAAATTTTTTACTTCAGATTTTTTTGTGAAATTTTGTCACCTCAAAAAGTGCCACCTGGGGTGGGTTGTCCCCTCTACATTTTCTGCATTTTGCCTCTGCAGTTACCTCATTATTATCATCTGATGATGACAATAATCATGGCAACTTTGTGTTCTGACAATAATGTGGTCGATAAAAAAAATCAGTATTAAATTAGGTAGGTAATTTTAGTTCTACTAGAAAATAAAAAATTGAAGTAAATAATTTAGTAATTTTGTCATTTTGTAATAACCATAATGACTTGTATATGGTAGATATCCTCTTTATAAAGTCTTTCAGATTTTATATTTTAATTTTTTTCCTTTAGGATCTAGTGGTGCTGTTACTACAGCACAATGCAAAAACAGATATCATCAATGGAGAAGGACAAACACCCAGGGATTTGGCAAAACTTGAAGATGTTGGTAAATTACTATGGGCAGCAGAAAAAACAGATATGCGATTGAAAGAAGAGAAACTTCTTGCTGCTGCCAGAGAAGGGGACTTGGAAACAATGAACACTTTGGTATGGCTTGTGCTTTGTGTATACATTGCTATATGCTTTAATATTCAGTAATAAATAGCAACTTTTGATGTCACACAGCTTAAAGATGATAAACCTCCTAGTATAAATTGTGTTGATAACCAAGGAAATACTTGTCTACATTGTGCTGCTTATAGAGGGCACAAAGAGGTTGCTGTTTTGTTGTTACAAAATGGAATAGATTCATCTATCCAGAATGCTAGAGGTAATTATTTGAGATTAGTTTGCACTTAAAATCCACTTATATGTTTTCAGAGCTTATTTATTTTATATGTAAATTGTTAATCCCTAAGTCTTCTAAATAGATTTTTATTTTATTACTTTATCATTTTATTTATCTAACTTAGTGATGATGCTTCTTTAAATTTGAATGTATTTATTTCCCACTGTTTCTTTGTATTTACCTCATTATTGACATTTTATGGTTGTTGTAACTTCAGTTTGACATTGACAATGATCTGTCGGATATTTTTGGAATCTGTGCGATTATAAATGAGGTTATAACTTCATTACTCTTATCAGTTTCATGTAACAAATAAGTAACAGTAATTATATAAGTATTTTTTATGATAAAATATCAATTTTCTATAATAAAATATTTTACATTAAAAAAATATTTCACTATTAATAAGTTAATATTTTATTACAATTCATTATTGGTATTTCTCTTCATATAAAAGTGAATTATTAAAAAAAATATTTTTTAAACTTATAATCGCTGTTCCTATTTTTAAAAAGTAATTTGTATAAGTTTACTTGCTGTGCTTAAAATAAATTTATAATAATTGGCAAAACTTAATTCCATTCAGGTCAGACAGCTGTTGACCTTTCCAGAGATCCTCAGATGCAACAAGTTTTGTGTCTACGACCCATTCGACAGTTGCAGAAGTCAGCTGTCAGATTTGAAGGACAGCTACTCAAGAGATCTCGTTTCTTAGGTTGGAAACCTATATGGGTGTGTTCATTAACAGCAATGTATCATTCTCTGGAATAAACCAATGCTTTGATACTATTCATGAATTACCATACTTTTTATATCCCACATATGGTGCCATTGAATTAAAATGCCAAATTTTTACCAGACATTATATTAATAAAGTTATTGTCTCTTTCATAAGATTATTTGAGACTGTTATCTTAACTGAAACTCATCAGGATATAATAATATTGATGTTTCTACTATTTATTCCACATAATTGAAATCGGTGATATATTTATATTGTAACCTTAAAATACTCTAAACCCTTTTTGGGAACTGATAACTTAAGTATTAAATGTTAACTCAAGTTGAAATCACCTTTAAATTGTCAGTAATTAAAGTGTTATTGTGGAGGTTGGCTGTTGTTGTAATATAAAACATATATGTTCGTATTCAATAGTCCTAAAAATTTGTTATATATATCTACAAAAAAATTTTTATCAACATTAATTTTTTTATTATTATTACAGGCTGTTCTGGAGCGTGGTGTACTAACATATTTCAACAACCGAGCCGATGCATCAACTGGGTTCAAAAGAAAAGATTTTAAGTATCTTGATGGAGCAAATATACTTCCATTAGACTGTGATAATTCATCATTTGTTGTTCACTTTTCTGATGGTGCCATGCATAGACTTAGCGTAGTGAATTATGGCGAGACCACTGGTCAAATTAGTAGACAGGTAAATTAATGAACTGTCAATGAATAAAGCAAATGCCATAATAATAATGTTTGCTTTTCACATGTTAAGGAATATAGTAGTGAAATGCCATTTCATTTTATGTCAGAATATTGGGCAAATAATGTTCACCATATTAAATTGTATCAAACTAGTCACAAAGATATGTTTAACTCAAAACTGGCATTTGTATAAGGTTTTTTTAGTGGTTATGCTGGCCACTTTATTGATAATAAATGTTTTCTTTAAAACATTTTGTTGTAGGACAAATGAACACTAGAATAAAATAGCATTCAAATGATATCAAAACTAGGACTTTAAAAAATCCTATGTAACAAACTCTTAATTCCAAAAATTTTCCTTTGGATTGTAAATATCTGAAGATGGTAATGGATAGTAGTAAGTAGAATAGAGTGGATTAGATACAGTTTCCAAAGCTTGAAGAATTTAGAAAGACTCCTACATTTTATATTGTTTTGGACCTGTGTCCGTAATTAATGTTCATAAATTTCTTACAGTATTTATTGAATTTTTTTCTTATTTAGTTTGATAATTTACTTTCTTTGTTTCAGAAATGGATCAATGCTTTTTCAGAACATGCAGCTTTTAGTACGCATTATTTAAGTCAGGGCCAAATTGCTCATGACAGTGATGAAGACGATGATAATATTAAGCCCCTTGGTTCTATGCAGGTAAAATGTCATGATGTAAACACAATTTGAGTATATAATTAAACTAAACCATATTATGAATGACAAATTAATTAATTGACAATAAAATGATACACGTGTATGAATATAAGTAAAAAGTTAACTGTTAAGAATATACTTATTAAATATTGTTAGTATTCAACTTATAATTTGACAATTTTATTTCTCTTACAGGATTCACTACAAACTGCTGCAGCTCATCATCAAGTTTTAGAAAAGCAGCTCATGGACAGTATAGCTATTGTGGAGGCACTGGTAGCAAAAAATGTAAATATTGATGCAGCTTCTGCTACTGCCATTAGAGTAAGTACGAGTTGCTTGATCAAGTATTTGAAAGAGTTGTATTATAGGAATGTATAAACTACCAGAAATAGTGGAATTTATTATTTTGATAAATTTTTAATTATAGTCTAACATTGATGTGATATTATTCAGATATATGTTTTTTTGTGATCTCCAAAATACAGACAATCCCAAAATTTTAAATAAACCTACAAGACAAACTATTATATTCTCAGCTGTAACTGAGACCATTGTAACATATTTAATGAAGTACTTTTAGTATAGCCTTGTTTAAGTATATTTTGAATCATAATAACTGTCCTTAAAATTTTAAAACATTTTCTATTATTTTTATAACATTTTTCCATTGTTGATATTGTATGTTTTTTGTGTTTTAGAATTTCCAAATTGTTGCTGATACTGCTGGTGATATGTTATCATCCTTGGGACACTGTCTTTCTTTGTTTCAACAACAAGAGGAGGTATATATCACTCAACTAATTCTAATTTGTAGGAACTATTTCGAATTAAATACTCTTCATGCTAATATTTTTAATTTTAACAAATTTTTATTCGTTGTAGATACGAGTTTTGCAATTGAAACAAGAACAGGAAAAATGTCGTGTTCTTGAAGAAGCATTAAATGTTCTTGCTAAAGAACATCATGAATTGGAACAATCAATGGCATCACATCTATCTACTTCATCTCCTCATAATGGTGGTGGATCAGGTCATGGTCACTTTCACAGACGAAGTCCTCGGTTTTATGATACTTCAGATGATGAATTTTATGATGCATTTGAGGCAGGTTAGTTGTTATCTTATATAATAATTAGCATAAAAAATAAACATAATGCTGAAGTGTAAATAAATTTTATTTATTAGAAAGTGTTGCAGATATTGGTTTTATTTCTCCTAACATGTCATGTTGTCATGTCTTGATTGTTCAATAAAATTAAAATTTCTGTAATTCATCTTGAAAACCACTGATAGTTGTGGTTCTTAAATTAAATCAAGCAGTCTTAAGCTATTTTTCATGGATAATATTTTGTTTTGTTATATGTTGTGTAACTTTAAAATGAAAATCAGAACAGACGCATTATAAATAAAACTTATTGTATATTAGAAGATTATTCTGTTCGACAATTTTTGGGTACTCTACTTCTAGGTGAGTATTTTGAGTAGTTGGTGATAGATGAGAAAGGCAGTAAAAGGATTAATAAGTATTGTTAAGGAATGTTATTTGTATTTAATTTTTATTTCTGTTTGTATCTGATTTATGAAAGATATGTATTTTCTGCAGTCTGTTGGATGGTGGAAATAAACTAGTCATAGAAATTCAATTTTATGGATATTCCTTTGACATTTTATGAAATTACCTGAGGAAGTCCCAAATATAGCAAAGAAATGTTGGTTAATTTAAATAATATATTTTTCTTTAATTTATTATTTAAAGTGATTTAATTGTTGTGAAAAGAAAGTGTTAATTGATTTTCTGAAATAAATTTACATTTTAAATATATTGAAATTATGCCTATTTTCTTACAGATTCAGAAAGTGATACTTTGGTAACAGCTGTCTCCCCTACATCAGATAGTGACACCCTTGTCAGTTTTCCATCCCCTGCGTCTTCCTGTGCCACACTGGTTTCATGTGGTGGTACTTCGTACCACTGTGCAAGGGACCTACCTTTTGATGGCCATCCAGTGAGATCTGAAGGACGGTATGTAAACTTCACTTTTACATTACTCTTTTTAAATACCCAAGAAAACTGTGTTGTATTACTTCTGCTCCAAATACAGGTTAGTTGATGGATAAAGTCAAATATTAGTGTATTTGGAAATCCTAAATGTATCAAAGAAGAAAATGTCCAAACCAATAATCTACTTATCTAATCGAATCTTATAAACAACCAGCTTTGTTACCATGACTTCACATTTACTTGCATCTTATATAATATTCTCAGTGTTATAGGGTTTAGATATTATGACTTTAAATAATATTTATGCTGTACTGGGCATTTAGTCCTGGTTTGGAATTATAGTCACATGTAGAAGTTAATGTAAAAGTTTCAGGCTTTGGCAAGTACACCGGAATGTAAAAGTCAAGTCATAAAAGTAGTAATATTTTTTCTAAATCTTGAATATTTATAGAAATTAATTATTATCTCAAAGTTTTTACCATTTACACTTTTACAGTTTTAGAAACATTTTAATTGTCTTTTAATGGTGGTTTATTACTGATCCTTAAATTTCTTTTTTTATTTCTTCCAATTTATACTGTATATTTATAGTAATTACTACTTTAGTTGTAGGTTTGACTTGAAATATAAGTTAATAGTGTTATATAAACATGAATTTGGAGCATATGACCCATCTAGTAGTAAAATATTATTAATATTATCACAATACTACTCTTATGTGATAAATGGGCAGAATTTAACATTTTTACATGCTAGCATTGTTTATGCTAACTCAGTCCCTTGCTATGTGGAATGCTCCCTCACATAGCCTTCCTTTATATAGGGTTTTTCAGTAAGTGCGGGCAAATGTTGAAATGGAATAAAACAAACTGTATGTGAAGTATTAACAAAATAATTTTTTTTTGAAAGGGTATACATGATTATTGTTACCGTTTCTGTAATTTTCCCTTTATACAATGTCACACTTTTGATTTGCAACTATGGAGTCAGTCTGGCAGAGTTCAGTACCGTAAAGTGTAGTGTTACATGCATACTCTCACTCTAGTTACGAATTGTACTAATTAGTTGATCCAAAGTGTCACAATAACTTTTTGTTGAAAAGTTTGATGTAAACAGTCCATTTTCCTATCACAAAAATTAATCAGGTTTTTTATTAACTCCATTGTATACAATTTCTGTGCATCTGCGAGGTGAGTTTATTTATCTTGGCGGTGACTAAGTGGATGTAAATTAAGATGAGTAACATTTAGGTATCATTATTTCATTTAATACAATAAATAATAAGTTTGTTTTAAATGTAGGGTGTGATGAATATCTCAGTATAAAAATAAATTTGACTTAGAAATTATACACAACTATATAGTAATAATTTCAACCGACTATATAGTAATAATTTCAACCGAATTGTAGAGACGAATGGCGGGAAGTACGGAATATTTAACATTGCAGAAATTATACACAACTATATAGTAATAATTTCAACCGAATTGTAGAGACGAATGGCGGGAAGTACGGAATATTTAACATTGCTTGAGCTGCAGTCGCTGCCCTCGAAGGGTAACGATTTTCAGCTAAATGCACGGTTCGAAGTTTAATAGGCTATTAAGGCGTAACTGGTTCTCATACAAAGCGATGAAAAAAGTTATTTCCTCGTGTTAATGACAATCAGTTAAGGTCATTTGTCATTGAATTATATTAACTTTCGTTCCTTTTACGCTGTTAACATTTTATTTCCCACATTGTGGCCTTTTCCCCCCTCCGGTTGCGTCAGTTGCCACGTACGGTTGCTACGTGCGTGCCTTCGTAAATTTTTCATGGATTCCCCTGATAACTTATTGAGACACCCGCTGGTGGTTGACCCAGGAAGTTGCCTTGGACAAGGTGTGTTTTCGATTGTATACTTTATGGAAAATGCAAGGAGGATCGAGCGGAACGAAGCAAGAGAAAGACAGAAATTAATGTGTGTGAGACAAGTAAATCAATTGCAGGATTGCGAAATGCATGAAGCTGAGAACGTGTTTTCGAGAAAAAAAAATCATTTGATAACAGTGAAAAATTCTAAAATTATTCTAAGGGTGAAAACTAAAAATTATTGTATATTTACAAAACGAGATTGATTTTTTTTCCTGTTGACCAATGTTATCATTTGCACATTTATTAGTTAGCAAAGGCTGAGAAATTTAACTTTGGTCATTATCGCGGCCAGATCTAATTATCGTAAATATAGTGACAAAAATCGTCACCCAAGCGTGGTATACCACGATGTGTAGGACTCTTACAGTGTCTTGTTGTTCATATTGCTCCTTTCTCTGATATCTCTGTTTTCAATGATGATATTGAAAAAGTAATGAATATTATAAAAATGGCGACGGAGGGGGAATGTTGTATATATAAGGAATTAAATGACGGCGAGAGCGCCTTTGCAGGTATTTCTTCCCAGATTGATTGTGGGACTCATCTTTGGGAATCCCTCGTACTCTCTCAGGTATTTTGAAGGTTTCATCTGTTTTTAGAGGTGTATGTACTGGAGTCGAAGACCTTGGACATACGGTAAGAGTTGTCCTTTGATCCCATTGGATCAGCCTCTTAGAACTGGTGAAGACACTGAGAAGGGAACGGCGCGAACCCACAGTAAATTCATATCCCGTCATTCGGAAGGGCATGAGAATAGTACCGAAAAGCCTGCCCTAACTAGGAGTTTCCCCGCATCGCATCTCTTTTAGGGAAACACCAGGTAGGATCCTTAAACTACAGCCCGGGGGCTCTAGTCAACTCTTGTCTACGTTGCTCTACCTTCAATTCCCTTCGTATGCTATAAAAGTGCCTGTTTCAGGATCACCCTCACGTAGCCTGCTACACCCGCACAAAAATTCTGTTGTCAAATAAATATCAGGCGCAGTCAAAAATTAAACTGGAGAATTTGAGGAAGTGAACTTAAAAGGTAAAAATAGGTTCCGATGTTGTGAGGGAAAGTAGCTGGGTTAACGACGGCGGACGAAGCAAAAGTGGAGTAGAGAAAATAGAAAGAATAGCATTTTCAGATCAAAAGATAACGTTTTAGACTCAAATGTAGCGAAAAATTGTATTGTCATACTGTTGTTTTATCTCTGTGAAGTAGAGGATTGTTTGACTGTGGAATCCTGGAAAGAAGTAGCCTGAAAGTTCCTGAATTGTGGTATGCCACAGAAGTGTTTTGAATTTGAAATGTGTTAAGTGTCTTCGAAGTTCGTTGACAATGGCGTTGAGAGAAATCACATGAAAAGGGTAGAAGAAATAATCCGACGTTTCGAACAGTAAAAAGAATACTCAGCGTCTTCAAGGAAAGAATCTGAATATCACGAACCCCGGGCATTCTGTACTGTGTCCAGTGGATAATTTTGTTGGGATTTTTTTTTTTACCTTCCGAGTTGCATAAGGCACTATCGACTTATTTAGTTCGTGGCAGACAATGGGAAACTAGAGGCTTTCCATTGCTTTCTGCGTTAGTGATTCCCTGAAGCAATCCCCTTCATCCATTAATAAGATATCGGGGGACGACTCAGCCATGAAAATTACAACTGTCTCAAGAACTTTACTTGGAATCGCTAGGAAAAAGACGAGTGACTCCTAACATGTCAAACTGTTGGCTTCACGTTCACGAAACAGCAGTAATGGTTTTTGTTCGAAACTACTAATTACACTATCACACTAGAAGCTCATAATAAACGTTGTTCTTAAAAAGAATTTTGTTCCGCTTGTATTTCTTATTACATAGTACAAAGTAAACGATTCTGTATCAAAGAACATGTATCCGACCCCCAATATAAACAGCCGCTCATTTACAGACATTATTAACCCATCGTACTTGTTTGAATCGCAAAATCCAAGGAGTTTAGATGTTGACAACAGGTACATTTAATAATTTCCTATATTATTCATATAGAAACCTTACACCGTTGCCTTTGAAACTGAACAACAGTTCTGATCCTATACTTTGAAGCTAACCTGTTTGAATTTTTCAAAAATAGTTATATTGATCTAAAATAAAATTTTAGAACATCACGACATTTCGTGCCTTTCATTGGAATCTCATACTGTCCTGTCCCCAAGCATAATAATAAATTATCGACCGCAATGTCAGTGCACTGAGCTCATTCAAATTTTTCTACACTTTGTGTCTTGAATTTATTTATAGTAATCTTATGACACCTGATGAGATCGCAATGAAAGGAGCGCAACATTCTTTATGTACTAAATTTTTCTTACCAAATTTAATCGTGGTAGATTAACAGGCCACGTTTTCAGACATGACGGTCTTGTAAAGAATATGGTAGCTATGTAGAAACAAAACTTTTTGTACAGAGTAGGTTAGCATGGAGGATTACATCAGACCAGTCTTAGGACTGATTACCACAACAACAAACAACATCTGTGGTTTTGACTAACTAGGCTGTTTACTCTAATTTATTGCAGTTTTAAAAAAATATGTATGCTTTTGTTTACGTCGTTTAATTTTGCCGCCACGCTAAATTTTATTTTAGATCAATATAACCATTTAAAAATAATCAGACACGTTAGTTTCAAAGTAAAGGGCCATAACAGTTGTCCAGTTTCAATGCAGTGATGTTAAGTAGAAGCTTTAGCAAACTTCAGTTTTCCAGGCCTAAAATCGGTTAACTTGTGTTTCGTTGACCGATCCGGAGACGAATTAGATTTTGGAAAAGTAGAAGGCGTGATAGACAGACTTAACGAACAGTGAAATAGCTTCTCTCTTGAGGGGATGAGGATCATCAGCTCAGCCTGGAGATGGAGAGATTGCCTACGCCTTTGTGAATGGACGTGGGCTGAACTGAGTAGGACCACGGAATCACGTGTGCCTATGCAATTCTGAACTGATTCTCAACACATTTTTTCAAGACGCAGCAGAGTTGTTTGAGACGTCAGCCTATGGCTTCTTCTGCTTAAATGATCTTTCCTCCCTATTCGTAGTTTCGTCTCCAAATCAGGAAATAGAACATCCCAGCAAGAATGTTGAAGCTGAAATGGACTAAATCTGCAAGGGACCAGAAAATTTTTATCAGGATTTATCGGTTAAAGTGAGTTAAAGTGTGGATTTTGGAGCACACCAGCAAGAAGACTAGCCGAGCTACTGAGACAGTCCCAATTAAGTTACTCAGTGATGGAAGGACTGATCACATTATTAAAATGCGGTGATCGTAACCAAACTAGGATGACCAAGGAGATAAAATGGACAGCATCGGCATTGTGATGTGTGTGTGTGTGTTTTCGGGCATTGAACGTATTTGAAGGCGGTGCACTTGAAGTAATCTCCGGGCCCGATCGTTACAGGTTCGGCGCGTGCGCAAAGGCGCCGCCGAGTCTGCTACTGTCTCTGTGTCAGTTGGACAGCGCGAAGCCGTGCGTTTATGTGTGTTAGTGATGTGACATCGATCGCAAGGCAGGGTTTGTCTTACACTCTTAATATAAATGCCAAAACAGCTCTAGCCGCCCAATGTACATCTGTTCATAATATGTATATTTTATCCTCGTTTTATTCCACTTATGTTCAAATAAATCGATTCGAGGGGGAAGAAGCCAATATTTTTTTTTTGAACGCAGTGTCCATCGATTGCTAACGAATTGTCGGACCAGTTGTATTATAACTTAATAAGCTTTTTGCAAGTGCTGCTTTCTGTGTTAACTGGTTTCAGTTTTTTATTTTTTTTTGATCGATGTTATATTTTCTCTCTGCCGTGTCTTTCTATATATGGTCACTTCTTCATCTCCGATACTGTCACTACACGATCAGTATCTTACATGTGTGGCGTAGATCAGCGTATGTTATTTCACAAATCGGAGCCCTTCGTGAAGTCATTTAGTTTATCGATTTTTCCCTCCCAACTGGGAAAGTTCTCACTCCCTCTCTCCTGCCCCCCTCCTTTTTCTCTCTCTCACACACAAATAAAATAACGCAGTATTGCTGCATGAAAAAGGAATTTTGTTTTCTATGTCTCAACTTCAACATCGGGGAAACTATTATTCCGTAACTATCGACAGCGGACCATCAACTACTCTGATGAACACACTTGTTGCCCTATCCTCAGTTCCCCAGACGTGTATACAAAGTCTGCCAGTCAACAAGTTGTGATTTTAGAAAGAGAAAACGTAATAGCACTTTTTATTAACGGGGTGCTTATTAATTTCACGCTTAATTTGTTTTTATTTTTCATGAATAATTTAACACATTGAACTTTTTAAATTTAATTTCAGAGAAGAGAAGGAAGAATATTAATTATTAAACTTATTATAATATGGCCAAACTTTATTGCTTTCATATATTCTGACTTTTCACTTAACCCTTTCTTTCATAGTGGTTTCACCGTGAGACTACCTCTTTCTTTTTTCCCTCCAGTTTCTTTGTTGTTTGTTAGTAGAACCCCAATCTAAAAAAGAAAGGTGGCCTCTAGGTGCAACCACTATGAAATAAAGGGTTGAAACCTCTTAATTACAATCTCTTTATGAAGTGAAATATTCATCCCATACTGGAAATCGTCATAAAAGAGCTTTCTGGACTCTTCAATCATCTGTTATAGTGTAAATAATGTTTTAAACTTCAACTTGATTCCCATGCTCCATGGCGGTATTATGAATGTAACAGACTATAGCGGAATCTCTCGTTATATCCATATCGAGTTGGGTATTAATATTTTACGCCACGAGGCTGTAATACAGAGTGGAAAGCCAGTATAATTATTAAAGTAACATGTCCCATTTTAAATTCAACTTTTACTTCTCGGTCGTTTAATTTTCGGAAACTCCATTTCACAATTTTTGTGTCCACGCTTTGAAAAATTGGCAGCATTCACATTAAACTATACGGTACTTGGTTGTGAAGAGAATTTCGGAACCTGTAGCTGTTGGCTTGGTTTCTTCCTCCTGGTAGATAGAAAAGCTAGTATAACTGGAGGTCGTCTCAAAATACGATGGGACCTGGGGTTATAGTTGGATATAGGCCGGAAGTCATTTTAACACGAATCTCTGGTTACGGCAACTTGGTAGTGTAAACATATGGGGCGCAAGAATATGTTATACGTGAAGAATCTCATCCGTAATAATTAAGACGTGATAAGTACAGGGGGCGGCAAATAAGACCTTGAGGCTGTCTCTTATAACCCTTTAGAAGAATATAATGAATGTTTGTTTTTGAAAAATGGTAGTAGCTTTATTCCAGATCCCCTCCCCCGTTTTCCCCCTCCTACGATAATATTCCCCTCCCTCGTCTTCCTTCTCCTTCTGCGCATCTCATACGACTTGCTATTTCTTACGAAGTCCTCATACTCATGCCTTCTGGAAAAAGTAAGAACGTTTCCCCTTCTAACTTCCATAACTTGTAAATGAGCCTTCTTTCAAAGTCCTCCTATTTCGTTAGCCAATCTTTCATCTCTTGCTACTTCCCGATTACTTCTTCCTTGCCTTATGTTTTAAAACATTTTATTTACTGATGGGTCCAATCCCAGTGAAATTCCAAGCTCCTGAAAGGACAAGTCCATTTTTTAAGTATGAAATGAAATGTCTTAAAATTAAAAAAGGTATTTTTATATCCCCTTTCAAATAATGCACACTTAGGTATCCATAAAAATAATTCATAAAGATTCGGAGTATTTTTTCAAAATTAAGTAAATAGGGTTAAAATATTTAATAATGCTTCAAGTTTTCAATAAAATGAAATCAAGTGTGATTAATTGTGAATTTTGTTTCTATTACTCTCTTGTTTTTCTTGCTCGAGGTTAATTGTATGCAACTACCAGCGGGATATTGTCCATTTGTAGTTTTTTTATAAATAATAAAAACTCAGTCACCATCCCTTGGATGCTACTAGCCTCATGACTTGCATGCAACTGGACGAGTTTAATCCCTCGAAACCAATTGCAGTCATTTATGCACATAAGCCAAACGTATTTTAGTGCCAACTGATTGTATCTCTCTGAATATTACCGAAAGCCTTCTTTCACCTGGTTACAGGGAATTTCGTCTCCCAAATGTGAAGTCAGTAGCTTCAGACTGTTGCACTTTTAGTAGACGTGAGGCTGCTCTTTGGTGTAGGTTAAGCTGAAGTATAAAAAATAAACTATGTATATTTCAATAGGATTAGTCTTCAAATTTGTAAAAAAATCCCTTGACGTTTACAGCAAATGTTTCATGAACATCGGAGTTCCCTGGGGTTTCTGTTAACTTCGAAAAAAAAATTCTCAAACATTAATATCTAGAGATTTTTACCTAACTTGGATATCCAGAGATTATTACTAAACTTTGAGTTGGAAGTAGCATATCTGTGCTCGTTTCTAGATTTATATTCCGAGTTAAGAGTATGCGAATACAGGAGCGACGATTTCAGAGGTTTCCACTACAAACATTTAAATGTGAAATTGTCAGACATTGGACGATTTGGATTTTTTGTATCGTCAGAAACTTTAAACTAGAATATTCGTCTTATTTACTCGTAATGTTTATACCCTCCGCACTGTTTCTGTCCCTGCCTTCTTGCAAGGCCCCTAACGGCCTCAGGGGTTTACTTTACGTCTATCATTCTCCATCTCTCAGAATGTTTGCTATCCATTGTCATCTCGGATTTCTCATACGTCCGTAACTCTCGCCTCTATTCCTCACGACCAACTCATTCCTCGTGCTACATGTTCATATCAGGCTTTAATTAGTGATAATTTAAAAACACTTGTATTTATGAACAGCTTACTGTGATGTCATTATATTTTTTTTAATAAATTCTCCGTTTTCAAATTTAAGACATTACTCTCATTTAGGTGCTGAAGAGTTAGAGAAGAGAGAACTGGCGACATTTTTATTATTATTAATTGTTTAACACGTAATTGGCCTGTTTTCTTTTATATAACAGACCTTATCTTCACAATCTCACAAATAATTTTACCAAACTTCTATTCTCATTAATTTTTACACTAATACTAACTAGTTAACTAAAAACTAGAGATGGGGTCAGAGGCGTTAAGGTCAAGGGGGAAGGAAGATGAAAAGAAATTTGCTGTGAGGTAACAGCTGGAGAAGTGTATTAGATTGGATGTATATATACAATCGCGATAGTAAATGCTAACCATTTCAAAATTACGTAAGGGAAAACGCGTCAAATTTTTATATATATACTTAGCCAAATCTCTTTTACAGTTACAATTGTACTTATTTTAAACGTTTTAATGGCAAATAACTATTAATACTTGTAGAAAATAGTTATATGTATAAATTATTTTAACTATGTAATGTTTTAATTATGTTAATAATATAGGCTGAAAGATACATTGTATGTATTTAAAATAAATACAGTAGTCACTGTAAAAGATTATTCTTTAAGTATGTCTGAAGTTATTCTCTGCAATAAACTTTATTTGTTAACTAGGATTCCTATCCACCTAAAAGTGACTGACAGTTACTAATTTTCTTTGTTGTCTTGTTTGCTTTTAGTCCTCATAACTGCATTATGAGAACAATTTGGACAGAAAAAGACTAAATAAAAGGTTTTTGTCCACGCAAACCTTTCTTCAGTCAATTTCTGGAATGCGCTCAGACAACCAGCAGCCCCGCCGATTTCACGGTCATGAATTTGTCACGGAACACCACCTTAACTTCCCAGCCTCTTCAGTCACTCGCACACGTCGTGCCTTTGATAGTGTGCAGTGCGTACACACATTACATAACCTTTGATTTTTCCAATATAGTCTCAGTTTCAAAATCAGAGTGTTTAATCGTCACAATCCGAAGTCGTTGTTAGGGGAAAAGTTCGAGGTTAAATCACACAAGAGGCCAACTTCGCAGCTGCAACCCGTAATTATGGTCACTGCCCTTAACTAGATCGGCCATCTGTTCTATGTCACGAGGTTGGTTTCTTCTTTGGAATCCTCCTGGGGCCATCCTGATTCCGATATTCTTGACTTGAGCGAGAGAACAGTTTTATTGCAGTTAATATGGGCATTAACACGATGTTACTAAACACAAGGAAAGGGGGTGGGACGAATTTTTTTAGAATTCAGTTGCATGTTAGCAATCATCTTTGCTTTGTTATAGACAGCATCGAAGTGCCTATTCTCTTTGGTCTGCAATAAACGTCGTTGGTGAAGCAGTATCCATCAGTGCTATGAATCTAATCTGTTCTCCCTCGGCTTCCATAAAAATAAATAATTTCAAATTTATTACGACTTTATTTTTATTTTGTGTTTATTTCTTTACCACCTAACTTTTAATCGGTCAACAATTTATACGAAATGACTTTCGCAGTAGTTATTAAATTGAAGCTTTTTTAGTTTTGCCATAGTCATTTCTAAAACACAAGCATTTCGTTCAAACGCATATTTTCCTTGTATCATTAATGGCCAGTTTATTAATATTATATAAACACTTTCAATTTGCCCGCAATTAGTCAGTAATATTAACAGATGAATTATTCATTAATGAAATTAACAGTCAATAATAAAATATTATAAAAATTATAATAAATTTATAATTAATACAGAGAATTTCAATTATCAAAACGTGCGATAAATCAGATTTAATTTATATAGTTAACCACGTTTCGTCAACAATTTTGGGACTTCTTCAGGCTAAGGTATGCGTGACCAAATTTCTTCCCGTCTTAAATGTCTGGAATGGATACAAAGATATTAATATACGTTATAACCGTCATGGGTCCCAAAACTTTCGCTTTTAAACATCATTTGTGTACAGACCTAATAAATAATGTGATGAATAATTAACATAATCAAATTCAGTCTTATTGGCTGTTTAGATGGTTATATAAAAATTAATAAAAATATAAACGAAAATTTAATAGTTTTAATACAGAGTGTAATAATAATGGCAATAGTGTGAATAATACAATAAGAAACTATGTTAAACCGATAAATAATTGATATAATAATATTGGAACGGCCAACATATCTTTGTGCATTTATGTGAACAGGGCAACTTTTATTACGAATAAACATTCATTATTTGTTTGACGCCGTCCGTACCAACCCGAGCTTACTCCAACACTAATATACACGAGACACGTATAGAATTATAGATTTGTGACGCTCCCGCATGATTAACTCCCGTTTGAATTATAAACAGTTAACTGGAATTGCGAAAATTGATAATCCCGGCTCGTAAATTAAGTTACAAATGCGCCTGAAACGTTCTGTAATATTACATAGGATGATCGTATTAGTTTTGCCAGACGCATCCAATTTCAGGCTACCCCGAAACGAGCGCCATCTTGGTCTTCGCCAGCTTTTAACAACGCCCCACCCTCCTCCTCGCAAAATACCACTTTCCATTCCATTCCGCATCTTCCGGTGCTACCTACCGTAGCCGCTAACTACATTTGAAGGTAATATCTGTGTGTCTACCCTGCCTCCTCCTCCATTTTCTCCCTCGAGAGCTTTACTAGCAACAGCGACGACATTTTATGCAACTCTAAAATCCCCCATTCTATATCTCTTTGTCAGTCCCTAATTTATTCATACAAAATTGCCTGTTGATAAATGGAAACGTGTATTATTGAAATCATTTCACAACTGTATAAATTTTCAGTGTAATATCTATTTTTATATCATTCAGAACTGTTTGCATAAACCATTTCCAGAGATGATACGTGGACGTTGCCGGTATTCAATAAATTAATGAGTTGGAAAGCAATCGGAAAATAGGAAATGGAATTTAATCAGGTCTACGCTCTTCATCGATCTCCTGATATCATCTCCGGTCAGCCCCAACTGTGCAGCAAAATGCTTTACGTTATCGGTAGAAAAAAAAATAACGGAAACTATACAGAAGATTTTCTCTTTCACTTGATCCTTTACAAATATTAGAAATTTGTGCTGAATATCAGTTTTTTAAATTAAATAATTTAATTTCTTACCTTCAGAGATTCTTATATATATTTTCATTTTAATTAAATAATTTAATTTCTTACTTCTGAGATTCTTAGATATATTTTCATTTTAATGTTACAAATTTTAGTGAATTATTATGACTGTAATAATTTTTACCCTTGTCTCAATTTTTCGTGGAGAGATATTTGGCATAATTGCTATGTATTTTTAGATTTCTCTGAAGATTATTGACGTTAGAAAATAATTTTGGTTAAGGAGTGATATTTCCTGGCGTTTGATTCTGTGCACTTATACATCTGCTGTTTCCATGCGTCACGCCCTTTGAAGCCCTCCTTTTGTCGCCGCGACCCTCGCTGCTGTCTTCTTGAAGATTTGTTGACTCGGACCGTCTCGTCGCCGCTCGTGGAAGTTAATTAATGGAAGGCGTTGATTTCATTACCTGTACACTGCACCTGAGTCGACGTAGTCTCTTGTTTGTTTATAGTCTTCGCTAATGAATATCATTTGCGTTCCAGAATTCATTGTCCCTAGAATTATGCAGCTTCCGCACCTGACTTGCATTTCTACGCCGCGCCGCTTTGTCTAAAGAAACGGGAATTTCACGAACCCAATGACGTTTATTATGAAACTGCAATTGATTGGCCCTCTTTAGTTGTCTGCCACGGAGAAGATCGAAGATAGTTGGTGATTTCGATTACTTAAGAAGCTCCTGCTCTCATCTTTTATTTGAAAAATTGTCATCAATTTGTTACGCTCGATAGCAAACAAATACTTACCAGATGATTCTAATATATCCCTGCAACTCATCTGTATATTACCTCTCATGATCCTCTGTAGGAGGTCCAAAGATATTTATTTTTTGTATGCGCTGTAAGTTCCCAGATTGAATAACCCCACAGATTACTCTAAAAAATTTTGATGTAACATATCCAATAAATTTTGAATTTACCTAATTTATTACAAGTTAACAATTAATAAATAGTAAATCAGCTTATAAGAAACAGAAATTGTTTGATGTTGTGGTATTCAGTCCTAAGACTGGTCTGATGCATTCCTCCATGCTAACAAATTCTGCGCAAGCCATATCATTTCTACATAACTACCACAACCCACATCCTCCCTAATCGGCTTTACGTATTCCATCTTTCGCCTCCCTCTTCTGTTATTACCACACACACTTCCCTCTAACGCTAATTTTACAAAACCCCACGTGTTAAAACACGGACTATTAAACTATCCTTTCTTTTGGTCCTCCATATTATGTTCTCTTCTCTTATTCTGCTTAGAACTTCCTGGTTATTTACTTTATCCACTCATCTTATTTTCAGCATTCTCCTATAGCTTCTATTATTTTCCTTCGTGTAACCCCTATCGTCCACGATCCGCACACTTATAACGCCACGTCATCACCTTCGCAATCAAAGAGTGGAACTCGTAGATATGAATCGCACTTTTAATGTCATATGCTGTATTGTGAAAATAAGATTTTGCATTTTTTTCTGCTAATGTTAAAATGAGTAACTAACTGGCAAATAAAAACTTAATCTTTCACACCTCGCTGACGTCACACAATTCAAAATCACTCACAGAATCAATTCGTATAGTTCTTACACTTTTCCAAGTTAAATTTTTGTTGCCCTTACCTGTACAACTGTGGGCGCAGGTCGATAACTGGGGTGCCATGGAATGTACGACGAAAAGGAAAACACCGAAAAAATATGTAGACTTCTATCTGCAAGACATCAGAAATTCGTTCCCCAAATTTGCCGTTCTAGGCTCAAGTCTACTACTCACTGAATTCTTGTATAAATGCTTTTCCAAATTTTAAGTTTTATAGAAAACTAATCCAACTTCTAAATTTTATCCAGTTCATTTCTTTTGTCCCCTACGTGTAGATTATAATTTTTACGTCTCGCTTCACCCCACAGCTTCTTACAACACGACTAAATATTTTAGTTTTCGAAGCAACATTTACACAGGTTTTCCTTCGGTAATTGTTGACTTGGCGTCAAAGAAAAAAAAACTTGTGTTACTGGTTTTATCTTCTCTCACAACATTGGAAAACGACCGCTGATAACACGTATTACTTGCCATTTCCTAGAGTTGTTTAATTATATTTTTAGACTGTCGAAAACTATTTATTCTGGCTTTTGCTAATCGATTTGTTTTCCGATTTTGAGCTACCTCTTTTAAAATATTCATTTTTCCTAGGTGTCTTTCATACGTATATGCATATATGAGTTATTTCTGCAGAACCGAGAGGAGAGTGTATATAAGAGGCTTGAACATCGGTTCAGGCATTTACTTGAAAAAGATGGGTGATAATTCACTTTTTGTTTTCCCTTAATATTAATTGCTAGTGGTGTTTATTCGTTATTTCGGTCCTGCGTCTAAATATAGAACATAAATGAACTGTACTGTTTAAGAGGACTTTAAAAAATGGTTATCCAATACCCGCTCGCAACTGGCTACTTAATTCTAAATTAAATGCATCTCATTAGAAGTCATTAATTAGGAAAGCGTGTTTCTCATTAAGTCTCCGAGCCGACGCTCTCATTAAAACATTTCAAACTCACTTTTTTTTCCCTCTCCGGCAACGAATGTATCTGTATTTGTAACGATTCAAGCCCTTCCAACTTCATGAGGATTAGCGTTTCAAGTATTCATTTATTCCTATTAATTTTTTTTTAAAAGTTTGAAGTAAAAAATTTATTCGAGTTTTGCGAAGTACATACTCAAGCCGTAAAATTCAGGATCTCTTGAAATATCTGTCGCCTTTTTTAAACTCATTAGAATTTTTGTCAAATATTCGAATAGTTTAATTTTATTTGGACCGATTATTAATTTCTGTTAATTCAATCCAAATACCCTTGGTTTAAATCATTTACAAAATAAAGTATGCTTCCAGTAATCGTTTTTTTATTTCGTCGCTATAATCGCCGTAATCATCTGCTGTCCAATTTTGAATTTTGTTTTCGGTTGATGCCTAAAAATTTAATTACACAAATATAAAATAGAAAAACTAAATTTAATGATTGAATTATTAAAAGTACTATAATAAGAAATATAAAGTAAAAAAAACATTATAACATGTATGATGTTGATATGTATATTTTAAAAAGAATTTAATTTTCGTTCTTAATATTTTAATTTCATAATTATTATTTATCTAAACTAAATTGATAATTGTATGTATATAAAGTGTATTTATTATTTTTTTAATTTGGCCAAGATTGATTCTGATGCATAACTGAAAGCTTTTCCGACTTAAAAAAACCCAAAGATAGAAATGTATTTAATTTTGTGGCTGTTTAAATCCTGGACTTTTGAATAAATCAGTACACTGACGTATAGTGCGTATGACCATAATGTCTCTGTCCCTTTAAACACACAGTCTGTATAATACCTGCTTGCAGCCATAATTACAAACATTATTTGTACTTTGAAGTTCTATGTTCTCCGTGTATTCGATCCTTGGTAGAATTTAAATATGACGACACACATTTTTAAGCTGAGTGATTATAGAAATATTTTCTTGTGGTGGATGTGCTTCAAATTTTGAAATATTATTTGAGTGTTTGCGGTGGAAGATTTTCTTTCACCATTATTTTTTTCGGATGCTTTGATGAAATTGTCGGTGTGCGTCGTGATGGTAATAATAGGGTTTCATCACGTTGACTGTAGTAATTCTGTGCTGTTTCCGCGCAATCCGTACAAATGTTTACTAATCTATCCTCTTGTGTACACAAGACTTTACGCTCCTTCTCGTTCATAATAATGGAAACCGTTTCTTATGCGCCATCCGCGAAAATTAAATTATTTATAAGACAAGATTGAAAAACTTATCCTCGCAGTGCCTGTATCTTAATTTTATTTACTTGTGCTTCTTTTAGCGTCGATCAGTTCCTAGAGAAATATAGTTTTGTTGGCCTTTTTTGTTTGTGACTGTATTATAAAACACAGCCGGTCTTATTATTTGTACATTTCTGACTTGGATCACACAATTTTTTGCATATTATACCAAATAGTCGTATTTTTTTCGGTAAGCAAGAAGCAGTCAATTTGATTTTTAGATTACTTTTTTTTTCTTCTACTAGACGTTACTCCCCGTTAACCTAAAATTCCCTTTAGTGTGCAGCTGGGACGTCATGTATAGTTTGTACAGTTTTCACGTTAATTTCGTTCGGTGGTTCCATAAATTACGAGCTTAACAACGCTCAGGACCTTGCGATTTTTTCCCGATGCAGATATACTCCCCGCCCCCGCCCCCACTGCCACCCCTTCTCCTCCCCTGTCCCCGCGTAGGACGCAATGAGATAGCTATTTATCTTGACGGCATGTCCGGGTCCCAGAGGCGCCATTGTTGTCCGCAGAACAATGCCAACTTGCACCATTGTGTTAGCAGAGCCACCAACCCCCACCCTCAACTGCCTACCCGAACTATCGTGGTCTTGACCCGCGGTTCATTAAGCACCGTCTCTGTCTGCTCCTTCACACTCACATCGTGCTTCAAGCTCCATCTGTAGCACAATAATAATGTAAATATCTATCTTTAAAATTAAGCCCTTAAGAACTGATTTGTACCTAATTAAGTAAGAAAAAATTGCATTTAATATTTGATGAATTACGTGTAGTAAATATAAACCACACTCAACGTTCCGTCCCAATGTTGCACAATACTATTTATAAGCGAAACTGTTTCCAGATGTATTTAGAAGATCAATGGGAAAATCTCGAGCAGACCGGGAATCTAACTAGGGACTTCCCATGGAGCTTCAGTTGAACGCAATTTTTCTGTCTTTATATTATTATGTATTTGTACTTCATCTAGTTTAGAAATATTTGGAGAAAACGTTGTACATTTATATTGTATAATATTCTCTGTAGATGTCTGTTCTTTATATAAATCATGGATGAGACTTTAACTGATGTGTAGAGAACTTTAATAATTTTTTGTAGCTTTTTATATATTTCTGTAGCACAATGGTGGGCAACCCCCGGTCCACGGGCTACATCCGGACTTCGTGCAAAATTTGTTTGACCCGTCACTAAATTTCTCTGTTGCATATTAATACGTTCAGCCGCGTCGTGCCGACGACCTGTTTCCAAAGATAAATAATTGTGAAATGATGTCCCTCTTCGGCGGTACTTATTGTTTACTATCGCTACAAATTTGGAAAGCTCCTGCCACGTAACATCACTTTCACCAAATTTTGAACTTGTTGCAAATCCCAAGTTTCTCATTAGTTTGAGTTGTAACCCTTTAATTATATGTAATACCAACACTATGCATACTAACATATTACCTTCTCTTTTTTAAACAGATACTACTACTACTACTATCAATTGTATTTGTTTTCATCCGAGAAATATCTGATTACCTCCCATTGTTACAAATGTGGAGTATGGCTGTAATGAACTTCGATTGTAATTCCACATTGTCCTGTAGCCATTTAATTTAAAAAAATCTCATAGAGCTCGCCTGAAATGTGTACCTTGCCCCAAACATATTGGGTACTTCGGTGAATTTAACCGAAACAGATGTCTTGGTAGGCCATCGCTCGCAGCTCATTGGTAATCGGTCCAGCTCAGCAGCGCTCAAGTGGAATTACCGGGGTGTCCCAGAAATTGTCCACATTCGCACGTGAGCCTGAACTCAAATAGTCTTTCTGCGGAGTTGGCTTTTTTTTCGTTCAACGAGAACAGCGTGATTGGAACGATCGTCCCTTGCCTTGAAAGGGTGGCGCCGCTCACTCGCAACTATTCTCAAAGTCTCTGTCGTCATCCCAGGGGAATAATTTACAGAATCATTGTAATAACGTGACTTACGTCGATGACGTCCATGGCCCGATTAAATAAATTTAGTTATCACGTTTAAAGGATCAGCCACTCCGAAAATTTGCCACAAGCAACTCTGTGCTGATATGAATTTGTCGACATATTACTTGTGAAAACGTGTCGCGATAAACATGCAAGGAAATGTTGAGCCGAGGTCATCATATCAGTCTTAGTGTTTGATAATATTTAAATTCCGCCACTATCAAATAGCATCCGTAACCTGGTTTAAACTAACGTGTGTTTTTTTAGATTTCGTAACTTTTTTTTTGAAAATTGGTAAAACAAATATATCGAATTTTTAACGGTCTTGCGGTGCCTAACTGGGACACGAAATGAAGTAAAGACAACAGAATTCGTCAATAATATTCTCCTACAACTACATAATTTTACACTCGTTAATTTCGAATTAAAGTTTGCTATCATTTCACCCCAATCACCCCACAAATTATGCCAAGACCTAACGTCACGTTTTGCGCGGTCTAACCAAACCTCTTGGCAACAGTTTACTGCTCCGACTACCGACACCCTATATATAATATAATTAGTAACTATATACAAAAATGAAAGCTTAAAATTGTTAGACAACTCCAGCCCCACGCTGGGCGCCACTTACATGCATTACGTTAAATTAATAAATGAGATTTTTTTATTGTCAATGGAAAGCCATAGTGAAACGTACCAAATTGTTATTTGGGGTTGGCTTTGTATCTTATATTTTTCTATTCGATAATAATGCACGCAAGTGTTGTGTACATTATGAATATAACCTTAAATGCGTTGCGTAATGTCAATCAATTTGTACAGACTTTATTTACGATTAGGGTAGGCTGGAGAATCCAGCAATGATGCCCGCTAGATCTCTCGTGTAACTAAAAATAATTGGAAAAGTGTTCAGATTGGTGTGGAATACTTTATTGGGGGTCACTGAGTTCAAGGACGGGAATTTGACGTTCAACACCAATTGATTGGATGGGACTGTGGTGAGAAGGGGATAATGCCTCGAATGGCCAATAAATAGTGTCGAATTCATTTAATTTTTGAAGTGATCGAAAATGTACAGAGACCCTCGTAATGACGGTTGAGTCACGTGTTAATGTGACATCATTTTAAAATGTTCGGAATGACAGAGAAAAGAATTTACTGTGAGGTCTAATATATAGATAAATACTCAAGGCAACTCCGAGCATCTTGGATATAATTTATATATTTGTCTAATATATCATGCGGTTTTCTCAAGATTTACTTACGTAGCCAAAGCCGACATTGTCGTTCAGAAAATTATAAATACCTTATCATATACAATCTAATTGTAAGTTTTAAAGGTTTAAATTTTTAATTGATAATATTTTAAAAAAGTGGGGATCCTTATATTTTTGTTTGGTGTACGAGTGGGTTTTTCGTGTATGCGTAGATTATTCATGTTTGTGAAGGAAATCATATATGCCTGTCTTTATGATTGTGTATTTATATTCCGTTGCTCGTAACATAAAGCACATTTTCTGTGTTTATAATTAAATGTTATTATACCCTTGACTTGATGTTGTTTGTAAACCGTTGGGGACGAGTTCGTCTGTCACACAAGGGACTTCGTGAGCTGTTGCATTGTCCGCGTCAGAAGAGGTGTGATTATTTCATTAGCTGCGTGACCTTCTGCAGCTGTAATCTTCGTCCCTGTTGTGCTACTTTGTATCAGCCACCCTGACCTCTGACCTTATTCCGCCAAGTTAAACACCGTTCTCCCCCTGCCGGCTCTGTTGTATTCAGAGGAATGGCCAGGCGAAATGTTAAATATATAACGCTCTGCAAATTGCCTTTCTCCCCTGCCTCTTCCCTCCGCACTTCTCTTCTTTCACTTCGGAACTCGGAAGACCACCGACGCACTTTTCGTAATCCTTGAACCTGTGTATGTGAAGCGTTTACTGTTTTACTAGCCCTGCCCTGCATTTTCGATTAGTTGCAATTTGTTAGAATACTCCTCGCGTAACGTAATCAATCTCTGAAAATCCAGAAAACTGAGGAATAGCTTTGTAACTTTTATCCGCCGTTGTTACAACGTATTGAAATGAATATGAGAGATTTTTACTATTTTGAAATTAAGAATTATTCCATATACATAGAAAATCCCTGTACTTGACATTTATCGATTTAAAATATACTGTGATTGAATATATTTTACTTTCCAAAACCGTCATTTTTTTACGATTAACAATTTATATTTTCAATATTTAGTCACATTAGTTATATTATGAACTAGGACCAAAATATCTATTTTAGGGGTCGTCTTAGCGGGACTTCTCGTGGAAGCATAAAACATACACAAATCCCGTGCAGAATTGACACTACTAGGAAATCGACAAATGGTTACAAACACTGTCATTACCTTTCTTTTAGCTTGGCCTGGAACTTGCTGCTGGAGTCAGAGATGATATTCGGCCCCGTCGATCTGCCCAAATGATTTTCCTCGTTGAACAATGAGGAAAATTTAATTTAATTTTCTTCTTTATCGTCACAGAATGTCCATCACCAGTACCATTTCCAATCTCTTACTGCTTTAATGACACTGGTTAATGCTTAATATATTGAACTTCAAATTTTATTTTATTACTGCTCAATCACCACTCTAAATGTCCCGAATCATCAGTCACATAATGCTCAATCTCCATGTTCACTTCTAATGTTCCAAAAAAAAATCCTGGGTCCTTATAGTCTTGTCCTAACTTCATTATTTCATTTCCGTCGGTGGCGGGGCCCGATCCTGTCCAATCGAACTTATTTCTCTCTCGTCTCTGGGAGGAGCCATTCACCTCACTCCACCCATGTTTCGGGGACAATACCATTTCAATCCCAACCCGATGCCGTCAAATCTCAAAGACTTTAGAAAACCTAGGCCGCACCAATTTGTCAATGATTTATTACCCTGTACTTTCAACTTCTCTCACTCCGCTTGCCTTTCATTTCGTACCGCCAAATTCCACATGTAATTGTGTTTTCCATTATAGTATCTTTTCTCTTTAATAACGTGTGGGAGAAAAATTCCAGAAAGCCAAACCTAGTATACTTCGGTGTAACTGTAATTGAAACAAGTGGCGGCTCCTGCCCATTAAGTGTTCGAAGAACTTCCGATTTAATTACTCGTTCTTTTCAGCCATTTTTTTTAAATATTTGTGAGAAGGGGGAACTTTGTGACGAGTTGTCGAGGGTAGTGACAGTCAGTTTGTCGGCTGCCTGGAGTGGCGGAGTTGCCTCGGCTCTCGCTTGATGTTTAATTAAGATGCGAGCCGAGCATATTTAGGTGAGCCACTCTACAGATGGAGTGGGGCCGTCGCCTAGCAACGCGACGAAGCTGCTCATCTCGCTCAGCTTCACCTTAAATCTCATCATCACGGGCGGTGAATATGAGCCACGTCAGCCGGGGCCAAGGAAGAAATGCATTAGCGTTCTTCCTAATACGATGTTGCCGTTAGTGACATTATCCGTGCTGGAAGAATTAGTACATACAATGGCTGCCGTCATGTCCTTTTCAATTTTAATGGATGATTTTCCCTCATAACTTATGTCTCTGTAATTATTAGCAGACTGAGAAAAATTCTTTCTAAAGGGATATTAGAAACATTGATATCATCTAGCAATGGGAAAAGAATTTTTTACATTAATTAGAATTAATACAGAATACAGTCAATTTTCTCAGCAAAAAATTAAATTAATATTTATTTTATATATTTACGACATTTCGTCCACCTATGCTAAATTCGTCAGGTAACTACAAAAAAATTAAAAATCAATATTTATTTTAAATCTATACAAATAAATAAAATTGAAGGGTCTGCCTGTCTGTCTGAATTAGCTCCTAAACGGCTCAAAAAATTTCAATGAAAATTTGAAAATTTAAAAGTAGGAAATTTAACTTTGATTGCCTACTTAATTCAGATAATGATATTAATATTAATTCCACTTACTGCGCTATTATACGCCTAATTTTGGCAACATGAGAGAGAAAGAATGAGAGGGGGGAGGGTTAGCATTCTCACTCCATTCATTGTAGTAAACGTGTGAAAGTGGGACCTGTTCAAAACCAACTGCGAGTTATAAGGCTTGCCGTGAAGCGATCATAAATAAATGACACTGTACTTTCGTTTTTAGGGCAAAATAAAAAGAGCTATTTTCGCGCGAACTAAGTCGCGGGCATAGCTGTACATATTTCGTTAAAATATAAAGTGTAATTTCCAATAAAAATAATCAATAAATAACAGACTTATTGACAAGATAGATGATTTTGAGTCAGGAACTGCGTACAACGAAATGATATGCAACAATGAGTTAGTAATGAGAGAGTCCTTAATTAAATTTTTGCTGACAAAATTGGCTGTATCTATTTATGTATTCAGAAGTAAACCCTCGGACCTTACTTCGGGATCAGGGCCGACGTGTCAGGTTGCGACTAAAGTGGGTATGGATTTACTTCTAGGTTACAGAGGCTCATAAACGAGGGAACTTCACACAAGCTTTACCACAACGTCAGCAAAACTCGTGCACTCGCTTAGTTAGAAACTGTCAAACCCACACGCTCACCTTTCAAAATTCTGCACCATTGTCTATAAGTCTACAGCTATAACTACCACACGCCAAATATTTACCCCGTATGCATGTCCTTGTCTTGCGGTCGCCGGTTCTAGAACATTCTTCCTTCTCCCACCTTTCCGGCTACCTTGATCACTTGGCACTTAAGCAGCCATTGTTTTCGATTGTTTACAACATAACCAAACACTTTATGCGACAACCCGAATTACTGGAAACGCCGTGGAGTTTTTGAATTTGTCAATCGCTTAGGGTTTTAATTTAGGAGAGAATTAGAAAGGTCGTATCGTAAATTGCGCCCCACTTTCAGTTGAAGTGGAGCGGCCAGGGGCAGCTGTGTGCATAATATTGACGAATGCCTGCACTTAGTCCCGGATATTTAGCACCGCAGCTGGCGCCAAAGCTTACATTTCTACGTGGCCTTTTGTTCGCAAATAAATTGCCTCCATCTTTAAAAGTTGGAACTTCGAAACCTTGTTGCGAGTTTGATCATTTGTGTTGGTGGTCCAATTAGTCTTGACATGTATGCCAACAAATGTCGGGCGTAGGCTACGTTGACCTTGGCTGTGCTTTACCAGTCTCATATTTGATCAAGGGGTAATTTTCTCGCCCGCCTAATTTCGTAGCCCAGATAATGTTTTCTCACAATTCGGGATTTATTTTTGCAATATGCCGGTGAAACGGAAATAATCTAACGATTTCTAGTTTGATGTCTTTGACGATTTCATTCGTTACAGACCACGTAAAACCGGGTATTACGGTATCTTTAACCACTCTGTGGTTCCCGCATATTGGTCGATAGGGTTGTTTAATAATGGGCAACCACGCAACAGAGGCCTCTGTCAGTAGTCAGCCCTATCATCGTTTTCTCTAAATTATTTACCCTCTATAAATGCCGATTTGTGAGGAATAAAAAGTACACGTGTCGTTCTCGTTTATAAATTCTTTTCTAAATTCTAAATTGTTTCTACTTACATATTTCCGTGATGTGACGTATCACGTTGAAGTCGTCAGTGACGGAGGCAATGTTTCATTAGCAAAAAAATGAATTAGCGAAATAAAAAGATAAAATAAGGTTATTAAATACAAAACTACGTTCCTGTAAACCTTGTCACCCCCCTCGTGTACAAACGATACACACTGGGAAATTACATTCGCTCTGATTTATCGTCTACATCCGATGAAAGGAATGAGATTTACAGAAACATTTAGTTGTGTTTATAACCTTATTTTGACTTTATTTAACTGCTTATTTTCTTGCAAATTTTTAAGTAATACAATTGTATTATTAACTTCCAGAATCTAGTACAAGGATGTGAATTATAGCCTACGTCTTTGACGTATGACTTTTGACGCCACATCGTCGGTACCAAATTAAATAACGTCACTGATATACAGCAGGATATCGCAGCTGTTGCTTGTAGTATTCAACTGTAATGAAATAAAATCTCTATTAATGAAATGATAATTGAAGTTGAATAAAAAAATATAACCTGAACGTTGTTTCTCAATGGTACTTATGTGATGAATATTTTTTTTCTGAGACGAATACAAGAAAATTCAAAAGTGGCACAATGGCAGAAATCAGGTTACAAGAACGCGTCACTCGAGTAAAGTCTGATTTGTGCTCCTGGAGAGATGATTCATTTTACATTTGCAAATACGTTTTAAAAATGTATGCTCCAGACATTTATACTCGCGTTTCTTTCCAAAATGTCGAGGAATTTATTTACCAAGATTCAAGCTCCTGGTGGCAGTCGGTTATTAGTTGATTTCCTTGCTATGACGTGGAATAATAAATATTATCACACAAAAATTTTATATATATAAATATATTTGGATTGTTGAACCGGTTAAGGACGGAGGAAATCTATAAATGTTTCGGAAAAGAGTAAAAAAATTATACTTTGGCTGTTTGTGTGCTAAAATGTAAAAAGTGAATGTTAAATGATTTTGATTTTCCAGCTATTCTCCGTTCAATTGCTACTTGTTCACTGTTCTCCATTAGAAACAAAAAAAACTTGGAGAAAAAGTGCGAAATGTCTGTGATAATTCTGAGCGACCGCCGGGTTACCATTTTGCATTGTGTGCCGACATCCATGTTTGACCGCTGCCGGAACTTCGTTCACCCAACCTCCTCCCCTTTCCCTTTACCCTTCTCTCGCCGTTTCAATATTGCACCGTAGCTTTTTCCATCAAACATTCAACAACTTCCAAGCTTTATTCAGAAGTCTCTCGTATTTGCGCGTGTATATCGTGCCAAAAAAGGTCAGAGAGGGTTTTTTTACCTTAGAATCCTGTAGAAACTGAATACGTACGATCCATTTATTTTGTTTTTTATTTTTGTGGTGACCGATAGATTTAAAATTTACTTTCCTCCATAATTTTTCAGTTTTAAGATTTCACGGATTTAAATCTTGTGGCTAACAGATTTCTCCATTCTGGACAAAGTCTCACGATATAGAAGTTTTCTTTGATAAAGTATTTCGACTCCCGCCAATAATTTTCCACCGATCAGACAACGCGGGAAAATAATAAATTGATTATCATTACCATGACAACTGTGTTTATTTTGTCTCTGCTTTTGACAAGAAGATCCGATACCGTTCAGCCATATCAAAACGTCTAGGTAGGTGGTAGATGGTTTCAGAACCGTACACGTAATTAGTCGCATTCAATTAAATTGTCACTCGATATAATTTCGTCGACTTTGACAAGGCTATATTCTATGCGGCGACCTTGCGGTTTTGGGAGACCTTCGCGTTGAACATCATGTTACTGATTTGGGACGGATCATCTTCCAATTAATTAGTATTCTGTATTACAACAGGTTCCAAGAATGTGTTCTGACAATTCAGCTTCGTCGATTAAAATCCAATTATTTTCTACATTCCTTTAAAACTTTAAAAATTACCCTTCAAGAGCCATTTGCGAAAGATGCAAAGCTTGCAGCAAACCGTCGGCCTACCTAAATTCTTTAAATTAGTTCACTCTGTTTCTTAAGGTTTGTTTGTTTCTTCCAGGTCTTACAAAATTCTTCGAATTTATTTAGTCCCTCTTTGACATCACGTAGCACCTCTACCTATCCTATTCTTAGCTTTCCTTCAAAGAACAATTCTCAGAAAAAATTCTGATTTTTAGCCAAAATTCCCCCCCCCCTTTCCTTCTGCGGCACAACGTTTCAAATATATCTAATAAATTGCATCGAGTCATAAAATTAAAAGTAAAAATTGTGACGACGTTTCGTCCGGTTCTGAGACATCTTCAAGAAATATTAGATTTTAATTTACAATGTAGGCAGCAAAAAAACTTATTCTTCTGCTTCTTCACAGACGTTACTGCATCAGCCCTTTAATGATAGCCTTCTATATCGAGCGTCTTATTCACCATGTTTTTACTTTCAGGGTTTTGTAGGTCCTTCAAAGCCCCATCTAGCCATTTTAGCTTGAGACTTCATTTTCTCCTACTACAGTGTACCTTAATATAATGCATACTTCTCACGAGCCCTAACTATACATATTTTCCAAGTATGGATTATATTAGAACTTTTGCTCCTTTGTTCTCTATATACCATTAACACAGCTTGGACCATAGATCAGGATCAAACATTTTCATTTATAGTAAACTTTTATAAACGCACCCTATATTTGCTCTATGTATTGTATATTAAATTTTTTTGTATCTGAAGATGTAACGTCGTTTAATTTTTGTAATAAATAGCACCCTGACTCAAGGCATTTTATTTAGTTATTTTCTTGTAATAAATGTCAGGTTTTTTTTCAATTTGGCAATGCAAGTATTTGTATTTTCAGTTTCTGAATCGCGTTTATAAGAAGCGTAAATACAGTAATATGTTAAATCCTGATTTTGCTCATGTATTCATGAACAACATTCGCAGCCTTGAGGTTCAGCATATTATAATTTTACCAAAATAATTGCCCCAGGAGAACTTATCCATAAAGGAAGAGGTTGTGTTTCACTCACTTATTCAAACAGGAAATGTCTCTGGGATCACGGTCCGTGCGACTTGATCACTTTTGTGACATATTTTACCTTTCCCCATCTACGGTTCAGTGCGCTGAACTTTCTTAAGTATCCCGATAAACGTCGCCACTTGCTTTGCTTTTAGTCAAGGTGATGTTGACGATGGAGATTTTCAGTATCAAAATGATGCAACCAAGTTTTATCAGTTTGTACAATTTTCGGAAGAAGCTCTTCCTGATATAATAAGTGATACCTTTGACGCACCGTATACATTCTATTAAACTAAGAAAAAAATTTGGGACCTAAATAAGTTATGATCTACACGTCTATTATTTTTTTCAGTAGTTAATAAGAATCGCGTGATGTACCTCGTAGAATAGAACGACGCCTTGCAGTCTCGATCCTTTGTTTCTTTTTGGCGACTATTTTGAGGTCAGCGTCGATAGTCAACAGTCAAGGTCTGTAGTACATGTGCACTGACACAAAGATGTTCCAGGGTTCAATGTTTCAGTTGCTGAATCACAACTTTGTTCGTCAGTGTGCGCGAGAACCTCGTGATCAAATGTGCCTAGTGCATCGGAAACGATAATTTTGCAAATTAATGTTTTTCATTTGTGGTCAATTAAGCGAGAATAAATGAGTTGATTTGATATTTAATTACCCACACTACGCTTCATCCCCACACATATATCACTTATCAATCACGTTCAAACCTTTCTAATTAACAAGAAAGTTATGAATTTAAGTATAATTAACATAATATGTATCATCGTACACCGCGTCCACGACCGAAATGAAAGGAAATTTTAAATAAAACTTTTATGAATAAAATAAATAAAGGTTCTCGAAAAAACTATAAGAATTAGAATTTCGAAAATTAGATGCTAAATTGAGCTCAAAGAAACTGTGTAAGGTTTAAATCGTGTTTATTATTGTTACACTATTTTTTTTGTTAGTCATGAAAATTGGGAGGAGTTTTGAATGCTTTTATTTTTAACATTTACGCAGAAGTTATAAATTAAAGAAACGCTGTAAGGTTTATTAAATATTAAATCAACTCGTTTAATATTTTATGACTTAATTCGCTGTAAATCATTATAGTAATTTATAATTTGTCAGATATTGTTTTGTGCATATTTTTAGAATCAAATTTTTAGTCTCTTTTGAGTGCAATTGAATAGCTTTTTTAAAGGAAAAATTCTTCTTGAAATTACAAATTCCAATTTGGCATTCTTTTCCGTTGGAAAATCTTTTAGGCTTGTAGGTTAGGTATAACTCAATTTCTCCTCAGTTTCTCAATAATTTTGAGTTTGTAATTTTCGCAACTGCAAGGTTTCCTGATTTTACCTTCAATTTCTATTTAATGTTAATTATTTATTTTGCAGTATGGTTTGAAAAATTCAGTTTAAAGGATGACATACGTTTATTGGGTTTTAGAAGACTTATATAAAATATATAGCGTACAGTTAAGTGTATACAGGATAAATTTTAGAGTTGTAATGTCAATGTTCCTGGTTATCATATTTATGACTTGAACTCGATTCAAACCTATACACTGTGGCGGCATGTTTTGGCGCTCCCAAACAGTATTGTCTCTTTGTTCCGGTAAAACCTGATTTACGATATTGATATTTATTTAAATTAATTGTTTTTATGAGCTGATTTGCATAATCGAAATCTTAAATTTTGTTATTCTTTTCTCAACAAAGACTTCTCGTCATAAAAAGATTTCCGGAAAGTATCTTCAAAGGTGTGCTGTGTTTTCTTTGAATTTCTACTGGAGCGATGTCAGATTATTGTCCCGTAAACGTATGATTAATTTTTTTTATTACCTGCTGGGTTGTGTGTTCCATTCTCTCGCATTTCCGCTCTCATCGCATGCCCCACGACCCTTGTTATCGATTGTAAAACTCGCCCACGCGGTGTTGAATACGCTCAGCTACTTCCAGATGTTTTTAGAGGTTACTGACCGACCCAATAATGTTTGTAATTTTTTTTATCGTAACCCTGAGACCTGCGGTTCCTAACCTTAAATACCGCCTAGTTCAGAAATTGATCGGATTCAAATTGACCTGGCAGATCAAAGATCAAGGCCTCCAGTTTAAGAATAGTGTCCCGTTTTATTAATGGCACAGCATTCAATAGCAACGACTTTCAGAGTGGCACATAACTGTGGCGAAGATAACTTACAAAATCATCGTAACGTCGTGTCTTTATGAAATTATTTGTCAACTAACAAACTGTAACATGGCTCAGAGAAAGGTTTTCGTTCCTGAGCTTTCTCACTATGACGTTATTGGAAAAGTTATTGTAAGAGTTTTCGATAGATTGCGCTACACTGAATGACACCGGCGAAATAATCTTCGCCCACACCGTGCTAATTTCACTGGTGGTTTGCCTTAGAAATACCCGATTGTTCCACTCACAACAGAATTTGGTACAATTACGCTACCTTGTGGAACACTGCCGAAGATATTGGCGCATATTACACTAATTTCTGTTCTAAGTGAAATTATTCCCGAACTTCTCCCTGGCTTGCCTTGCCAACCGTTAGACCTTCCTACTGACAAAGTGTGCTTTTTTTCCCCAAAACATTAATGAGGATGATAGTAGTGTCCCTATTATTCTTTCTTGAGGGACACCGCTGAAGGGATTTTCAACCGCGTTAGTATACAATTCTTACAACGTAGCTTAGTGTTATTATTCTTGGAAGTTTATTCCTCTTGTCAAGTAATTTACAAAATATGAAAATAGTTTACTGGAACCCATTTTTTATTCTGGCCCGATTGCGCACCTTTGTGGAGCAACACTGAAGAAGTTTCATAGTTTTTCCGCGAATATTACAAAATTTCTCTTACCTTCCATCGCCTTTTGTAACTATTCTGTGTTTTATAAAAGCTAATGATAGCAAATCGGGGAATGGGAACATAGCCAAAGTATTTTTTTTTTCGATTTTCACCTTATTACGTTAATTTCTGAAAGTACGGGTCAATTTTCGGTAGGATTCGAGGAACATGCCCCCCACCTCCCTCACATTCCCCCCCTCCCCCCTGCCGCCAGTGCCGAGTCTGAGCGCGGCTTGCCGCTGTTTTGCAGTGTTTAGAGAGAAATGCTGGGAGCGGGCGGGTAGCTCTGAGTATACGTTGGCAGACCGGCTAGGGCGAATGAGGCACGAACATCGCTGCGCAGGAATAGTTGCAGAATGGCTTCCGACGGCGTCGACTGTGAAGAAAAGCGGGAATACAGGTACGTAAACTTGTACACAAGAGACGTAGAAATCACGCTTCTGTTCTGTAGTGATCAATGCTTAACATCTCTGCAATGTAGTAGCGCTGCTCTGTAAATAAAAACTGAAAATTGTGCGATAACTTTTGCTTTCGTCCCATTGCTTGTGCAACACTGGTGTCGGCTGGTCCGCTTAATTTTAAATCCGCGGGGAAAAGAAAAATGTGAAATAACCAAAAACTATATCTCATGAAAAATGCACGTTGTGTTGTAGTTTGCACTTTAAGTAAAATATAATAATCATTGATTGCTTAGTTAATACCAATATGCACCCGTGTGAAACTAGACGTGTCGTATCTTTGGAATCACCGATACTACTTATCGTTGTATCGTGAGTGTATATTGTCGCGGTATACACATTTGATTTTATCGCAGAGTACCTTTAATCTTATAAGATATCAGTTACCTGTTTTAATATTAATACTTACCTGGTTATAATAACATTAATAAATATAATTAACAAAAGAGTCAATTAATATGATCAGAAATCTATATTTCGTGCCTAATTTGGGGCCTTATCCGGTGGACAGTAAAAATGACGAGTCATTAGCGATTGATTAATTCTTGAACCTAATTTTTTTGCGCACGTAATAATTTTTTTATAAAAAAAAGTGTGGAGACATTAATGGTCTACAGTAAGGAACCGTCATTTCAGTGTTCGGATGTAACGTCTGTAATTTTAAAACGTTATCTTCTGTACTTTTTGTGTTTCCTTTAAAGAATGCCCTTAAAGTCTCGACACACACGACAAAAAGTCATCTTTTCTAGAAATGAAATTTATTGACAACGTTTTCCTGACCTCCAAAATGATTTCCGTTATTTTGAAAAATTCAGTGTATCAAATCCACCGTCAATTTAAAGAGGCACGTTTCAGTTTTCCGTGATGAATTTTTGTGTCGTAAAGAGTGGGAATAATTCCAAGACAGAGAAATTGCTTCAATTGTAGCTCGGCGCAACGGCCATGAGAGTATATTTAGAAAGGTAAAAATGTTGACCGAACCCTGGAATCGAATCTGGGACCTCCCGCTTACCGTGCGGTTGCTCTAACAATCTAAACTAGTTCACTCATGTAAACCTGACTGGGCTCACCTCCAAAGAACTAATCACATTCGTCACAACCTTAGCTGGGAAATTTGTGGAGAACGGTGCATCGATATTAATCTTCCTGTGGAAATAATTTTTAAAAATTTCCTGTATCCACACTGAACTAAAAAATGTGACAAATGTTTTGTAAATAAATAAAATGTGAAGTTTAATCTGACTCGTTTTCGTGTTTCTGTAAGTTGTTCGAATAAGTCAAAAAAAAATCTGTAAAATGGTTTAGACAATTTCAAATTATAGTTTGTTAATTATATACAACTGAAGAGGTCCCTAAACGTTGAGGGGAAACTTTTTGTGGTAAATGTACATTTTAATACATATTGACTTTTGGTCTTAACGAGTAAATTTTATTTTTTGAAAATGTGCATTTTTTGCCTCTGTGTGTGAGCTGACTTTATGGATATGAATTCTTATTGTCAACGGAGAGGGACGAAATGCAATTGAAATATGCTTCATTCTCCGTTCGTTGGAAAGAGAACTTCTCCGCCGAAATGTTAATTATTGATTTTTCCATTCAATTTTGCATGTGATGTTGACGGTCGATTTGTTCACTTTCGCTCCTGTTAACTTGTCTGTAGTGTAGGATTTTTTAAACAATTAAAACCGTGTCTGTCTCTCCCAAGAAGTTGCCTTAACGTAGGATGAATATTTTTATTTCTGTCATAACGTATAATGTAGAGATTACATTTGAACTCTTTCACACACAGACACTAATAGATTAGATATGTTTTTATGGCGAGTATAACGCGATCCAATAATGATTCTGGGTGTGCTAAAATTAAGTACATATTTTTTTTTTACAAAAATAGGATCCTTAATATGTAGAGTCACAATGGGGTTGTTTGTTCAATTTGGCACAAGTGTCTAATGTGCTCATTATTTTTCTACTTATGTCCATGCTCCTCCGCCTCCTCGCATCATCTCGTCATCGCTTACGGATCGAGTTCTTTGAAATTTGTAACTAAGGATATGAATCACTCAAGTCAGGTGCAGGGGAGTTTAAAAGAATGTTGTTTTGATATGTTCTTAATTCGACTTTAGTCTTCTGATTAGGCGGCCTATTACGAGAACGATAATCTATTTTGTAGACATGATTAAATAATTCGGAAGCATACAAATTTTAATTTAGGGACTTCCTAACGCAAAAAAAAATCATTACACTTTAAATAAATTACGAAATATGAAACGAAAATTTATTGACCTCGGCAGTTGATGTCGATCAGGGTTCTGGCTCTGATTGAACTCGTTCACTATAGAGCGTTACGGTTTCGGTTTCCTATTGCCTCCTGGACTAAAGCATATTCACGTTAGATTTATTGTTGTTTCCCATTAGTCCTCGGCTGAGGAAATAGGATACGTCATACATTACAAATAATAAAGAATTGTAAGAACAAACGAAAGTACATAATTAACTACAAATAATCTTTAAATAAATAACAAAAATAAATAGGATATAGGCTAAAATCATTGAAAACACTGCACGCACACTAGAGAGCACAAATACACACTTAGAAGCGAAAAGACACGCATAAGTAATTGAGAAATCATTTCTTGGAGCTTCACGACTAGGAATCTGGCCGTTCGTAGTAGATCCAGGCAATATATGAAACAAACTATATAGTAAGTATAAAATATCTTGAATGTATGAGAACGGCAAAAGCTATTTTTTTGTATCTTTATAACTGGATAATTAGAAGGTATTGTTCTTCAATATTATCTCTCGTTTTTCGCTGCCGTAGCCCTAGTAAAGACAAATTATTTTGAATTTATAATCGCCTACAATTCACCTTCACAGCTTGATATTACTTCAAGGACTTAAGGAAGTGGAATAGCCTTTAAATAAATTAGAATTAAATTGAATATAAAGTAAAGTAACTAAGTTGCAAGTTTTAGCCCGGATGAAAGTCATTATCAGTGAAGAAGGTAGGGGGGAAAAGTTGCAGGTCTCAGCACGTTTTTCGAGTGTTTCAAGATGGCGGCGCTCACAGATATTTGTTAGTAACATGCAGCTCTGCGTATTTCGGTTTTTCCACACAACTGAATGTACTCGGATCGTGAAACTTTAAATTGCACGTTTCTCTTCTGCAGGAAACTGGTAGTTTTAATTTTTTATAGGTTTTCTGTCCCTATCTCAGTGCTGAAATAAAGAAAAATAGAAAGACTGGACTTTAAGGTGCAATAAAATGCGCTCCCAGCCCTCCCCTTTAAGAGATAGTGAATCAAAATAGTCAATTTAAGTTACAAAATTTTAGATTATTTTTTTTGTCGTACCTTATGAGACGGTATGATGATGCAGTAGTCAACATTTATTTAGCTCAATTTTAACCTTTCATATATATAGAGTTTTCAAAATTTGATTTAAATTTGGTAAAAAATTATTTTCGATTTAAAACGTAGTAATAGTAAGTTTGAATAAAGAATTCTTAGGTTACAACCCGGTTAATATTAGAATTGAAAACCGACGTTTGGATTAATAAGTCAGTAATGAAGTAATAGGATTCCAGAAACGTGTGTTATGGTTTTTATTCTATCAATTACTTTTTTAATTTGCTTCAGCTTTATCTAAATAACATACATTTAAGGCGGGCATTTTTATATTCTTAAGATAGTCATATACTTCAAGGCACAAGTAATCGAGACGTAAATTGGAAAATAAATAAAATTCTGTATGTAAATTAACAAATGCGAAGAAAAAAGAAAATTGATTAAATATCCAAACTACCACCGAGTCTACGTCACAAGGACGGATTCGAAATCCCTCCATTCCCGTAAAGCTAAGCTAGCTAATCACATTCTTTACAACGTAATTTCTAGGAACTCCGTGAAGAAATTACATAGCGTAAAATGATTGAAGGAATTCAAGGAAAGAAGAAGAAATGCTTTAATTGAAGCTCAGATAAGGAGCGCAATTTTAAATTGGAAGAATTACTAACTATTCAATTCTAAATGGGGGAAACTTTTTATCTTGGGATTTTAGAGCATATTTTGTGTCGATGTACATAATCGAAACCCTCTTTTTGTCTCTTCAGATCCGCCACTTATTATTTGCTATGATGTAGCTATATATATATAATAGATTCATTCAATCGTTTAGTGGTCGTATTTTGCGGGAATTTCTTGTTTTATGAACAGGTTTTTTAAATCATTTCTTTGTGGACAAAAGAAAATTTCAAGGTTCCAAATTTATTACACAATGAAGGGAAATATAGCTTTTAGCTATCACGTAAGGTGACTGGGCACTTTTTTTTCTGCTTAGGGATAAATAAGAAACGTTTATGTCATAATTTCCTTAACGTAATGAGACTTGTTATCGCTGTTGTCACACTCGTCACACACAAACAAAAGCAGCAATAAAGTTGAATTAGCCTGCTCAGACTTGTCTTTTGGAATTCAGCTTTAATACAACATATTACTTTCTTTAAAAAATACTATGAGAGTGAATCTGTTAGGTACGAAACGAAGGTAAATTCGAATTTTCAGAATTAAATGACAGTGTAAGGACTGTTTCCAATATGGACGTAATCCACGTAGCATTCTGTATTGCATCCTCCATTTTCAACTTATATGCAAATCAGCTCATAAAAACAATTAATATATCGGAAAGTTAGAAACGAGAAGTGCGTGAAACCTTCTATCATTGTATCATTCAATATCATTCTAATTGATTTTGAACGTAAAAGTTATTATAGAACGGTAATTTGTGTGAAAGTATCGTCAGACAACAGGTTTTTTGGTTATAGGGTACATGTGGGTGATACATAAACAGGCAAAATTGTTGATGTAAAAATATTTCATGCATTTTTTCATATAAATAGGTTTTATGCGGTTCTCCTACTGGTGTTTGATTTCCAAATATAAAATTGTATAGAAATAGCAAGTTGTTTTAATATGTTATGAGCAGTTATCCACTTTTCTGGAGTTGACCGGAACTCTCTTCTTCACGAGTCTTTATTACGGCTATCTGTCTTCTAAAAAGTATTCTGAAAACATTAACGCAAGGGAACATATTTTTATTTCAATTCAGTATATGTCAAAAAAATCATCCGTAAACGTTAAGAGATGGTAGGAAGATTTTACTATTGTCTGTATATTACATTGGTAGAGAATATAATGAAGGTTTTTAGATAATTGTGTAGTAGCGTCGCGCCACCAAGCGAAAGTTCACCCCTATCAAATTGCATATTAGTTTTCAATCGTGGTCGTCGACTTTTATCGTATTTTCGTTGTTATAAAATTCCGTTGTAAACTAAACTCGTTTGTAACTTTAGGATTTCCAATTTTACTGCACGCTCGACACTTGTATTTTTGATCTTCATACATTACGTGCCACAAATGAAATTTTTAATTAAATCTTCGTACTGCGGTGAATTAATTAGAGTCTAAATGACATTTTATCAGTTTGCTTGTATTGAGGTTTTTTGTAACATGAGAAAGCGGGAGTTCAAAGGGGAAAAGCAGAGGCAATATTGTAAATTTATATTTGACATTATATTGCGTCGTTTCGGCGTACGGATTTTATTTCTCAGTTTGGGGGGAAAGCAGATCTTCTGTTTCCCGCGCTGTACCATTATAACATTCGGAGAAGCAAATATCAGGATGACTGCAGACATTTCATTTCGTGTCTGTTCGTTTCACGTATTTACCTTTCCCATTTTTCCATATAGAAATAGTATGTGCCATCTCCTTTCTTTAGGCGTGAGGGAACTGAAAATGATAAATACTTTCTTCGTCTGTATTGACCGAGGGTATTGTTTTGGTTAGGAAAGTTGTGTTATGTTTAATTCGGAGTATGGACTCGTATTTTCTCAAATTCGTCCAGGTCCGAGGTTTGCCCGATTTTTTTTTTGATAGTCTACATGTATCTAAATAAAGAGCCGTTATTTCTGGTCCAGATAAGAAAGGAACGACAATCTTTGTTAAGTGATATGTAAAAAATATTTTCTTTAATATATGCATAGCTGTGACAGCGGAATCTGGAATCAAAAATTCAACGGCCTCATTTAAACTCTGTAAAAATTATCTACACTGTTTTTACGGAACGTAGTTTATTACTTTCAGAGAATGAATGGACTTAACTTTGATTTTTAAAAAATGTATCGTGAGCTACGAATGTTCTAGGAGAAATTGGGGAGCCTTTGTGTAGAACCTTGAGCTCGTGAGAGAGGTTCCTTATCTTAGGTTGTGCGTGTGACTGAAGGAATCCGTAGGAAAGCGAACCGGATCTTTTTTTGCAGTTGACGAATCCGCAGCACTGCAGAGGCGAAGGAATCTCTGCCGATGACTGGAGTTTGAACGGATTCGAAGCGTACGTGACGTAAGAGACGCATTGATTGCCTCCGCAGTCTTGGCGTTGGATCCAGATCAGCCGTCTTGTAACACTTCCCACTGACACTTATTCCCTCACTATTTCTCATCCTATTCGTGTTTCTTATTTCACCAATGTTTTGGGAATTACCATTAAAACACAATACGCCGTTACTTTGTCAGGTAATATAATAACTTTGTCAGTGCGCCCGTCAGTCAGTATGTCACAGCTATAAGCATCCAAACTAATTTGGCACATGTGTTTCTAAGGACCCGAAGCTTTCCATGTTTTTTTTTTAAATGTACTGAAGTTACTTATGTGAAAATCCATTTTTTTTACCTCTTTCTGTAGTTTTCCGCTTCTAGAAAGGTCCGTACTCAACTTGAAGAAACGCCTATCAGTAGGTTTATTTATTTGCAAGGTGGACCAATCCCTCCCATCCTTGATCTACAACACAATAAAAAATCTCAATTTGGAACCCCCCCCCCCAACTTTAGTTCGAAAACAGAGGATTTTAGAAAAATTCTTCACAATTTGGGCCGTATGAACTTTTCTTCTCGGACCATCTGAAATGGGTCATAATGACACCTCTCTGTAAATAAAAGCTACCATTTTGACGATTATTCACTATTTACTTAACCTAGGATTGAAAATAGGTTGGATTTGAAAACAGAAATAGATTTAGGCTGTTGGAAAACATGTATAACGTGTGATTACACTAAAAGCGATCCCTCTGGAGTAGATCTATGAACGTAGTGTACCCTCAAGTACTGTAATAAACTTATCTTTAATAACATTCCTGCTTTATTATATACGTAAATACGAGAAAAGCCGGGCACTTACGCAATTTCATTCTAAAATTCATTAACAATAATTAAAGGAAAACACTACAAAATCGTTTTGAATCTTAAATTAATAAATCGGCCAATTTGTCATAAACACATTAGTATAATAAAAATTAGCACACCGTACAGTTTCTTCGGGATCTCGCTTCTTGTAATACCAATTAATAATTAAATTTTTGCAGCCGAAATTAATGTAGCTTACCAGGAGCGATTCGTAGATAATAATTTTTGTTATATTAAAATGCTTCGTACTAGTCGGCTTGTATATTCATTTATCATTCAGCTAAAGTCAGATACTTCAAACTATTAATAATTGTCTTTATTGTCCACTTAACAATTTTTGTTATGGTTTGTTAATTATTTTAAATCGGTTTTAGGAACTGGTGGAGTTTCAATCCCCACGTGTACGCCCCCTAACTCGTGATTGGTGCACTAGTAGTGACGTCAAAGTCTGTTTACATGTATAGAATACACGAAAAAGGAGCCAGGTGGTGACGTATACGTATGGGGATTAGAACTCCCCGTTAGCCGTAAACTATTAATATTATTATCAACTGTGGTAATTATACTTGTGTTTGATATACGTATAAAGTGAGTTTGACTCAATTTTCATCACAATTGTTAAGAGATTCACCGCGTACAGGCTACAATGTTCCCTGGTACAGTCAGATTTCGTCATCGTCTCTTTACAGCTTCATTAATTATATTAATTATTCCACGAAAATTCAAATCGTAAAATATGGAAGTAATGCCACACTATATTTTTATGTAATTAACAAATATATAATTTAATCATCGTAATACGTAACAAAAACACGACAATCGAGTAAGATTACGAGGGAACACTATAATATATACGTGTTATGTATATAATTTCTAGTAATTTTAAATATATTTTATCTGCAAAAAAAGTTTTCATATTTATTTCTCCTACACTGACTTTATGTAGCATGCAGATCCTCCGACCGCGTTCGCTGCTATCCAATGGAAGAATATTTCTAAGTATGGTTCCCTTTTTTGTGGTGGTGGTGGGGGAGTAACCGGCTATATTTGAAACAGGTAACTCCCCTTTAATAGCATAGGAAATAGATTAAAAACGGAGGGATGTGGAAGTTACAGCAAGGTAGCCAAGGTTTGACTAGGGCTCCCCGGTTGTAGTTTAAGGATCCTATCCTGTGTTACACCTAAAAGAGATGCAGGGAAAACCCTAGGAAAAACCTGCATAAGGTAGGTCGAGCTTTTGGGTACTATTATCACGCCCTTCCGAATGACGGGAGACGAGTTTTCTGTGGGGTCGCAGAATTCCCTTCTTCGTGTCTCCACGTGGCCTACTGATCCAATGGGACAAATCTTACCGTACGCCCAAGGTCTTTGACCCCCATACATACACCGCTTAATAAGGTGAGGGTTTTACTGCACGTGAGAACCTTAAACAAACTAGTACGATGCATTCCCAAAGGAGAGTCCCGCAGTCAAGCTGAGGAGAAATGCCTGCGAGAGAAAGCTCCTACAGGCACTTCTTGTGATAGTCCTTTTCAACTGCTGTTCACTTATAGCACTTGTCTGCTCACTTTATTGGGTGTCAGTGTTTCTTATATTCTCCTCCAACAGCATATTTCTAAGATGAAATTATGCCCATTGGGCAGATAAATTCTGGTTACATATTTGAATTTTGGGTATGCATTAGATTTAGTTTCTTTATGGGGAGAAAAAATTATTGGATGCCTAAAAAAATTAGGCGTTCGAAAATATAAACATTATGTACGAGTTTAAAGAATGAATAATTTTATGTTGCGGAAGAGGGAAATTGTCGCATTTCCATCAGCATGTAATGAAGCAAACATTAATTTGTAATATGATATTAGATGGCTTATTAAATGTGATTATTACAATTCCGTTTCAAATGTAAAACATGACGGTATAAAGTGAGATTTTATGTCAAGTGATTCCTCGTTTACTGTTCATTAAAATGATTCCGTCTATGCATTAAAGTAATAAGTAGTTTATGATTGATTATCTTTGTTGCTCAAAATATAAATAATCGGTTTTCTAAACGTCGACTGCGTGAACGTTGTGCCCCAGCAGATAGATTAGTGAGACAAGTCGTGAAATCACCTCCATTACACTTTATTTTGCGGGGTAATAGGGTATATGAGAGTGATCCTGAAACAGGCCAACTCCCCTGTAATAGCATAAGAAGGGAAGTGGAAAGGCGGGATGTGGAAGATACAGCAAGGTAGCTAAGGGTTGACTAGGGCCCCGAACTATGTTTTAAGGATCCTACCCGTTGTTACACATAAAACAGATGCAGGAAAACCCTAGAAAACTTTAATTAGGTAGGTCGTGCTATTGGGTACCATTCTCGCGCCCTTCAGAAGAACGGAAAACGAGTTTGCTGTGGGGTCGCAGCATTCCCTTCTCCGTGTATTAACCAGTTTTAGGAGGCAGTTAGCCGACTGATACAATGGGATCAGCGGTCAACTTTTACCGTATGACCAAGGTCACAGGCATTTTCATTCCTCCATTACACAAATCTATCTGGCATATAATTCTTAGTATGTAATTAGGATGAGAGGGCAGCGCTGCGGGAGTTTTCTCGCAGGCGCTTCAGCCCAGAGTGACTGCGGGGCTCACCTGATCATGTCGGGAATGCCTCGCACTCTCTCTGGGTACTTTTTATCAAAGTTCTCATATGCCGAGACACCTTCACCTATTTTAAGAGGTATATGTACCGGGGTCAAAGACCTTGGGCATATGGCAAGAGCTGTCCGCTGATCCCATTGGATCAGTCGGCTAGCTGCCTCCTGAAATTGGTGGAGACACGGAGAAGGGAATGCTGCGTCCCCACAGCAAACTCGTCTCCCGTCATTCGGAAGGGCGTGAGAATAGTACCGACCTACCTGATGCAGGTTTTCTAGGGTTTTCCCTGCATCTCTTTAGGTGAAACACCGGGTAGGATCCTTAAACCATAGCCCGGGGGCCCTAGTTAACCCTTGGCTACCTTGCTCTACCTTCCGCATCCCCCCTTTTCAATTCCCTTCCTATGCTATTAAAGGGGAGTTGCCTGTTTCAGGATCACCCTCATGTAGCCTGTTAACCAAAAAAAAAATTCTTAGTAATTTCACTATCCAAAATCTGTAATTATGAAAAAATCCCCCATATATTTTCCTTTGACTGCTACGGGACTTTCAAATCTGATTGAACACGATCGAGAGTCGCCGTTTACAGTGACTACAGCTTTTCGTTCCATTAAATGAAAGAAAAGAATTATTGCAAATATTTGGAAAGAAAATCCAGCGATATGTAGTGACGAGCGCCGACGTAAGCTGCACGCTCATCGGACATTCTGATGTTTCAACACATTTGTAGGTAAATAACTGACAGCTAAACATTGTTACAAACTAAAGCACAATACTAGATAGTAATGTGGAACATTCTATTCGATTAGTGGATCCGTACGAAACTGATTATGCATCACATAATGGGAAATTGCTCCGGAATTGTTGGTCTTTTATTAGTTTGCATAAGATAGGAATGACGCGAAGGTCGCTAACTTATTTCTTAACATGATTTTGAAATCGTCCAGTAAAGTTTTATGTTTCGTTTCTTCCTCGGAAAAAAGAATAATCTGCGGGAGCATAAGGACGCGTAAGTTGAATCAATTGTTGCACTTTAAAATATATTTGGGAGAATATCTCGAATACCCGGAAGTAGTCTTTAATATTTAGTAATACAGCCAGCAATAAAAAAACAGTGGTTTGTATTTATTGACAATTTTATTAGCAATATTATTAGATATATTGTGGTGTTTATGCTCGAATAAATTCTTCAGGTCTGTAAAAAAAATTAAAAAATAAATATTTGAAAATTAAATTTTCTTTCATGCTGTGTGAAGAATAAAATGCTTATATTTCTTGGTATTTTGATGAGACGAGATAAACTATGTTCCTCTTTTTAATTGCAATATTCATTCAGTTGTTTCTTGAAAATGATCATTCAAATCCACTAAATTCTCTTTACTTTGGGTTGGAAGCAGCAACATTTGATTATCAGGTGGATTTGTTTCGTTCATGTTTTCTAGTAGCTTATTTAAATTCTATACATTAACAAATTGTAAAATATTTCTTTGTTGGTAGATAATAATTCCCTCAATTTGTTGTCTGGATCAGTAATGAAATGCATTTCAAAAATTTAACTTGTCTTTAGTTACCTTTTTTGAGGGTTTTGTAAAATTAGCACTAGATGTAAATGTGTGGGGTAAGAACAGAAGAGAGAGATGAAGGATGGAATATGCTTAGCAGATTAGGGTTGCTATGCAGAAATGAAAAGGCTTGCACATGGTAAGTTTCATGGCGGTTTGGGTCAGACCAAGAAACAATACCACAACAACAACCTTTGCTTAAAATAAAAATTCTCAATAGAAGTAACTTGTCTATATTGGGAACACAGTAGGATGATATCAATTACCATGTGAAAGAGTTTTTCTGTAAACTGTCCTGTTGGCAAGTATTAATTGCATCATAATAGGCATATTGTAACCTGAAATGATCGTGGGCATATATTATTGATTGCCAGTTTATTATATTTCTATTTGAATCCTTTTTCTTTCCTTTCTCAGGAAAAGTGTGAGAGTTTCTATTTTATGCCTGGTTCTTTGAAGTGTTGGTTATACAATGAATGCTATTCAACCATTCTTCCAACATGATAACATGATTGAAAGACAGAAAATCAGTCTCAAATCTCAGATAAACTAGTAGTGTCCCACAAAGGGTTGTCACTAAATTGCCCTGGAAATATGATCACAAAACTTATTGAATATACAATTATTTTACTTTCACGCAAGATGAAGAGGATGTGAAAGTAGTTCCAAATTCATTTTTCATGTTAATTCAGGAAGTCTCTTGTTTTCTTTGCAAAAAAAAACAACATTAATTTCCTTCAATTGTATTTTTTATTATTAGAGGAATCGAGTTCCTTCTACAGTTTTGGTTGAGCTTATTCAATTCTGTATTGTGCTTCATTAAAAAAATTAATTGAAACAAGTGTGTTTTTTATATTATTAAAATGTTATTATTTATTTCATTATTGTGATTTTTCATTACATTGCAATTTTTATTAACATTTTGTGGCTATCTGTAATTTGTACATAATATCTATATCTATCTATATAGTAAGTAAGGATAGTAAATGAGGGAGAAAGATAGGAAATATGCTTTGAAACATATGTTTGGCACAGAATTTTACTTACTATCCTAATATCCAGTGCGCGTGACTTAGTCACGTTACATACGTTTCATTTATATTTTTTGTATATAGGTAAAGTATTTTTGCTTTATTTGGCTTTAACAGTTTGTTGCTTCATATCATAATACAACTTTATGCCTTTATTTGCATTTAATTTTTGCTGAGTGTGTTACATTTGGATATATGTGTTTGCATATTGGTAAAGTATTTATATGAATCAATTTGAAATATAGTTGACAGTTGATTGTTTATATTAACAAATTTGTATTTTATTTTGAATTTCCTGGACTTTGGCTTATTTTTTGTAAGGAAACTGTTATTTGTGAGTACATGAAGTATTGATTTAAATCAAATGTAAATGTGGCCAATTATTGTTATAAGTTATATGTAGAAGTTTGTCAAACCTTAGTATTAATATTTTAACATATTTATTTTGTATTGTGGAACCTTTTCTGTCCTCCCCATACCACTCCTTCTGGTCATCTGTTACAAGCTGTTAAGTCTCCTGCAAATTTTTTAAGAGAGATAAAAAAGACAGAGCTCCCTTTACATAAAAAAGTTTTGCATTACCCTGTTCCCTTATTACTTTAATTATAAATAGTATATTATGTAAATTATTCATCTGGTGGTGAACAAACATTTACTTCCAGTGCATGCAATTTAAAATATCTGTAAGATTTGTATAATTAACAAAATTCATTAATTTATTTCAGGCAATGCTTACCAGTTCCTATGTTCAGCCGTAATGACTTCTCTATATGGTCAGTTTTGAAGAATTGTATTGGTAAAGAACTGAGCAAGATAACAATGCCTGTAATTTTTAATGAGCCCCTTAGCTTTTTACAACGAATGGTTGAATATATGGAATATGCACCTCTTTTAAGACGTGCTACAGAAGAACTGGATCCTGTGGGACGCATGCAGGTTAGTATCTTACAAAGAAAATTATATATTTTTTCTATTTTTTTTAAACTTATTTACTTACTTCCTCTTCGTGGATTAGGCTATTGCCTGTTCCAACCACAATCTTCATTCCATCTCTTTCTAGGATGACCAACATCCCTTTTTCCAATAGAATGGTATTGAAGGGCAAGCTTTGGTATTATATCGTCATCCATTCTGAGAATGTGGCTTTTCCAATTTGCTCATTCAGTGTGAATATATCTAGCTGCTTCCTTATTTCTTATTTTATCACTCTGGGAGTATCCTTTCACAGATCTAAGAAATCTCATTTCCGATGCTTGTATCTTACTCCTATAATTTTTTTTATTCACCCATGTTTCACTTCCACTTATTTGTCATTAAATTTTCCATATAGGTTTAATTACTTATTGTAATATTTGTAAAAAATAAGTTTTCCATTCAAATGCTGACTGATACAATTTATAAAAGGCAATTCTGCCTTTATGCAGTCACAATTGTTTATTTCTATACTTACAACACACTGGAGCTTTAGATATAGGTCAGATCATATTGATTGACAGTCTGATTTATAATATTCATATTGAGTAACCATTATATATCTTATATTGGCTTTTCATAATACTATTACCCAAAGCCAATACAATGTGGTGCATGAACACACAGTTTTTTTTATAAAATGATTGTCATATAACAACCATTATATTGGCTTATTTCGTAGCACAATCACACAATGTGAGTATGAATAATTTGAATTAGACCGTTGATGAATATAATGTGACCTAGATCGAAAGCTCTGGTGTGTTTGAAGTATAGAAATAATTGTGAATGTATAAAGATTGAATTGTCTTTTATGGATTCACGATTATGCAAAGACATTTATCTGTATTGTATGTTCTCTCTCATAAACTGTTATATTTCACTCATGCTTTTCCTCTGTGTATATTTTGAAATGATACATAAAGGTTACACATGGCAGAAGATTATATACGTTTTTTATCAATTATGTAAAATTGGAGTTTGAAAAATATGTCAACTGCTCTAATAGTTAATGGGTAAATAGACCAATAAACTTTCTTGAATATTTGATATACAAAAGTTATGGAATGAGAAATATAGTATTGCATGTATTTAAAATTTTACATTGGTAATATTTTTTATTTATAGTACGTGGCAGCTTTTGCAGTGAGTGCTCTTGCTTCTAATTGGGAGCGCTTAGGAAAGCCTTTCAATCCTCTTCTTGGAGAAACATATGAACTAGAGAGGGATGGATACAGGTAATTAAAAAATTGTCTTGAGATTAAAGAGGAATCTGTTATTTAGTACTGCTTTGATAAATGCAATGAGAATTAATATGCTTAGTTAATAATTTAATGCCTTAATAATTTTTAGAGTGATTTGTGAACAAGTGAGTCACCATCCTCCTGTCTCTGCATTTCATGCCGATTGCAAAGATTTCATTTTCCATGGATCAATCCATCCAAAGCTGAAGTTCTGGGGAAAAAGTGTTGAAATTCAACCTAAAGGAATAGTTACTGTTGAACTCCCAAGGTAAAAGGATAATTTTTATTTGAATTTTATATTTTTCACTTGTCAATGACTGTGTAGTTTGAATTTTAGAAAATGATTTAGAATATTTTTCCTAAGTATTTATATACAATCTTTCCAGGTGGGGAGAGGCTTATACTTGGACCAATGTCAACTGCTGTGTACATAATATTATTGTTGGTAAGCTGTGGATGGAGCAGTATGGAACTATGGAAGTAGTCAATCACAATACAGGTAAGGCTAACTGTAATTGCAAATAAAATGATCAAATTCTTTATTCCGTTTTAATGGGACATTATTTGACATAGTCATATTTATATCATTACTATATCAATGTTATGTCATTAATTTGAACATTCTTAACATTTAAAATATTTATAGATTAATTCAATTCTTGTAATAAATAGTATGGTTAATAATTATATAATCTAAATTTTTTAAACATTGTTTGATTTTTTTGTAAATTAGTTAATAAATCAAATAAAAGAGGTTTCGTCCCCAATTTCTGACTTATCCAGTTATTGTAAGATATTTATTCAAATTTAGTCAGATTAAGCTCAATATTTTATTTAAAAACTAGTAAGAGCAAATAATTTAATTGTTATTATTTAAAGACTTGAAACAAGATATAGAACATGTTTATTAACAACTATTACAGGCCATCGAGCTATATTGACCTTTAAACCAGCTGGGTGGTTTTCCAAAGATTTGCATCGTGTGGAAGGGTTTATCACTGACAAACAGTTAGTATAAAAATATATTTTTTAATATACTATACATGAAATATTTACTAATGTAGAAATTGTTTCTATGTAATAATAAACATTTATTTATATAATTTGCAGTAAGAAAAAGATACACTTCCTTTATGGAAAATGGACTGAATTCATACGCTGTACAGACATGACATCTTATGATGACTATCTTAAGGAAAATGCACATAAATTTCGGTATGTATATGAAATATAATAATGTACATAAATTATACATCTTGTAGTAGTTTGTCACATTATCCAGATTTTTTTACATATATTTATATTTTATGATGTGTAGTTGAGGGGTAATGAATGATTGAAGAACAAGTTACATTTTTCTTCTTTTCTTTGTGGTGGATAATAGTGTGTAGAATTATTCCATAGGGAGGAAGGGAAGAGCAACTAAGTGCAAAGTGTGTTTAGAAGAATGATTTCATATTTCAGAGTTGTAAATTGTATGCCAATTTATAAAACATCTTTTAAATTAATAAACATTGATCAATGTATTTTATATTATTAATTAAATAATTAAAATAACATTCTAAATTTTGTAAACACAACACATATATTTTTCAAATGTCCTTTGATATTTTCCTGAAAGCTTGACTTGCTTTATTTTAGGAGGGATGGAGAAAAAGGTAGAGGAACAACTCCGACAGACAGCCCTTCTCACACACCAAAGAAAGTTTTGGCGAAACTAAATAGCTTAAAAGTAGGACCATTCAAGTCAAATTCTCAATCTGAGGTACACATTACTTAAACTTTCCATTTTCTTAATATTGTTATTAATTACTGACTGAATTGTTTTATTCTAGGCAAGCTTCAGTGCAGATGATGGGTGCCCAATTCCAGAGCCAGCTGATGGAGACATTCCAAAATGTGATTCTACATATTCAATTGACATTCCAAACTCAAGTACATTGTGGGAAGCTGATCCGAGACCTGAAAACACTGCCGAGGTTAAATGATATATCAATTATTTGTCATTTTACTAAATTTTAAATAACTTCTCAAATATAAAGTAATCACATTTATATATATATGAGTCAGGAAATGATATTGTCATGTTAATTAAAACAATTAATGGGGAAAGGACAGAGAGATAGAAAGAAGGTGGCTTACCTTCTTTCTATATCTCTGTTCTTTCCCCATATATATAATGTCAATTATTTGAGTGCCAGTTTTCAGTAAGACAGGAAAAGTTCCTGCAGTGCTATTGAAATTGCTCTAAGAATAAGTAAAGTTAGCATGATTATTTTTATAGATATATAAATAATTAAATATATTAATTTGATTTTCTATCTTTTCTAGTATTATCAATTTACATTATTTGCCATGTCACTCAATGAGATGGAAGATGGAATGAGGCAGAAGTTATGTCCAACAGATTGCAGGTTTGTCATATGCAAATTATTTTCTATACAATTATTGTGTATAGCATTTGATGTAAATATTTGATATCATATTGTAAGTAAGATATAACCAAATTAGTCCTCATGCTTATTGACAATTTATTCATATATCATTGTCCGCCATTACATACGCCCAGAAACTTTGGACTATTTGTGGCCAAGTCATCTGAATTTTAAAAACATAGCATTTATACCCTGATCTCTCTTAGAGTTACCAGAGCTGTACAATGCTAAGGGAGAGCAGCAGAGAGCAGGGTAGAAGTGCTATGTTTTTTAAATTCAGATGACTATGGCCACAAATAGTCCAAAGTTTCTGGGTGTATGATGGCAGACTATGATGTATGTCAATAAACATGAGGACTGATTTGGTTATACCTTACCTACAATAAAAACATCAAGAGGTTCACATTAGCTGGAAAGTATATTTGTGAACATAATTATCTGTTTCTTATCATGTTGAAACCTTTTTGAATCAACTTGATACCAGCCCAGGACTGCGTTAGCATTACTTTATCATGTTTAGTATAACCATTATCATATGCACTACAAATATATATTATTATTATTTGCTTGTATGTTATAAATATTTTGTCAAATTTTATCATTGAAGGCTACGGCCAGATATTCGGAAGTTAGAAGAAGGAGACATAGATGGAGCTGCAGCAGAAAAGACTCGTCTTGAAGAAAAGCAACGAGATGCTAGAAAAGCAAGAAAAGGGAAAAAAGCCGTGGAGTGGGCCCCAAGGTATATTTAGAATGGTTTGCAAAATCATAGGATTTTGAACATTGCTTAGAGGAATCAAATTATTTACAATTTCAGTTATGGTTGTTATTGTTTGGACTTCAAAATTAAATTTGAGATAAAGTTTCATATAATTTAGTAATAACAAACAGAAGAGGGAGGGAAAGGATGGAATATGCTAAGCAGATTAAGGAGGATGTGGGTTGCGCAAGATAGGTTAGCATGGAGAGATGCATCAGACCAGTCTTACGACTGAATACCACAGCAACAACAAAAATATTAAAAGTATATCAAATGAACAGACTGACTGAAAATCGAGCCTTTCATTACAATCCTATCTTCTTTTTTACATAATGATGTATCTACTATGCTGTCTATATTAATTGGTCAGTTATATATTAATCATCAAGTTACGAAGCACAAAAAAGCTAAGATTATATTATCTTACGAACTTGTATCTACTTTAATAAAGAATTTTCAGATTTAAGCTTGTGCAGCCATTGTAAAAACTTGTAATTGTAATGAATTGCAATGGCATTATCATCGTATAACTATGTTGTAATATATTCACTGGGAAAGCTTTTTTTATCATTACCAAATTGTTTATTATGTTAGATTTTAATCATTTCTTGTCCATTCCAGGTGGTTCACTCAAGGAACAAATCCTTATACAAAGCAAGAAGATTGGCTTTATAGTGGCGGCTACTGGGATCGGAATTTTACCCACATACCTGATATTTTTTGAACATATGAACAGCTCAAGCAATGAACCACAATTAATAATTAATAATTATACCAAAAGAATGGTTGTGCCTCTTTCTCATATAAAAGAGCATGTATAAAATAAATAAGTTGTAGGAATATTTTGCTTACAAATACAGTTAGTAGTCCTGCAATTATAATATAACATTTTGATAAATCCATAATTTTAAGTGAACGTATTATTTTGTTTGTCAGTTATGTTTACACTTGTTATTTTCAGACTGTCATTTATTATATGTATACATCATATTTATAAATAAAGTTATTTACATACAAATTAAATTACTTTCATCAGTTAACGTAAATGTGATGTGAATGTAATATATTAAATTATTTCTTGTATATTTTTAGTCAAATATCCGGCACATTAATAAAATTTATATTTTGCACACAAATAAAATTATGGATTATGACAATTCCTCCCAGTTCATCTTATTCTTAATTATAAATTTTATGATAGTGCCTTTTTTATTTTAATTCACTGAAGTAAATGTGCCAATATGTATGAATAAAAATTGACACATTACAGTCTTAATGTGTCTTATAGTCAAGCCCAATATACTCATTTCATCGAAATATAAAGTGTTCTCAGGCTATTAGGATGCTTATCATTTTAAAAGAAATTTTTTATTTATTTCATAATGTCAGTGTAGTTATCAAGTTGACAATATCATGGAAGGCAATACTGATTGTATACAACTTGTCTATTTGTGTCATCTTGTAATTATATTTAATAGAGGAAATAAATGAAGTAAACATATTTATCATAATAGTGTTGAAGCCACAATTTGTAATTTAGCAAACTGTGAAACAAATGCTTTACTCGCTTGGTAGAAATGTGAACATATTTTTTAATGTTTAAATGAATTGAAGCAGAGCAAATTTGTAATCAATTACACTTTGCTTGTTTTTCTAAGTTGGCAATGTGTTCAAGATATTGATAGCATTATACAATTTGAATTAACTAATTGTTTAATTTATTGAATCTCTTGTTAATGTACAAATAAATGATTATATAAAACTGTAATAAATTATATGTATATTAGTGTGTGCCTGTTGAAATAATGTCAATTAGTTAAAAAAATATATAATAAATACTCTTGTGTTACAGTGTACATAAGAAAGAGAGAGAGAGAAAGAGTCCATTCCTACAGTACCAAAGTAAAATCTTGTAAATAGATTTTTATAGTTGCATTGATTGTTATCAATTTTACTGTTATAGAGCTCCTATGTTGCTAATGTTTCATATAATAGTTGTTTTGTGTGATGTATAAATAGTGGTTGAGGATGTATCATTGAAATCTCAGATTTTTACATGTACATACATAGACTGTGCAATGCTGTGATAGCAACTTGATGTTTAGTGTGAAAAGGGGCCCATATTCCCCTCATATCACAAATTGCTATAAAGTTCTCAATATTGTTTTAGCAATAAAAAGTGTGATGACAAATTAGAGTAACTAGATTCAAGAAAATTGTTAAAATAATTTTTGGCAATATTTTTGCGCTTCAAATTCAAGCTGCAGAAAAATTGGTTATATCAAACATTTTATTCACTCCACCATATTAATTATTGTTCAAATATTTTTTAGGCTGACTTTATACATGTTATTTACTTTTGATTGAATTTTTATTGCTATGTCTTTAAAATTCAAAAATATTGTATTTGTGTTTAAAAAAATAATGGAATTTGAGTTGATATGATGTAATAACTGCTAAGCTTACTTATTAATGAAAGTTACAAAGATAATCATAGCCAAATCATCATGCAGAACTTTGATTCACTTTGTGACTAAATTAAGATTTGGAATAATACACAATTATTTACTTACCTTCAAAAAGTTTGACTTTATTTTCAAGTATGTAGAGGATGGCGGAAGGAAAATAAATAGATTTTATATTGTTTAATAAATTATCTAATACTTATAATTTGTGTATCAGTATTGTAATATAGACTTCAATGAGTACCAATGGCAGATTATAGGAAAGAGTAAAACTTCAATGTACAATAATTCCTTGGACCACTTCCTACCTGAGCTGCTGAAAGCTATTTTGAAAAAACAAACAAAAAAAACTTTATTTTGACAATTATAACCAATGGTCGGTATTTTGTTGTAAATAATTTTGTTTTGCTCTTGTACAATAAAATGAGACTATGCTCTTAAAATTTCTTCTACATTTTTCCCCAATCACCTTTTCTATGCCATCTTTTGACTTCTCCACATACAGATTGATTTTTTAGTTTGAACTAGGAATTAATTTACTTCCCCCTCCTGTATTTATGTATAGCATGAACTTTTGGAGCCAATTACTTCAACAATCTCAAATCTTCCTTCTCAGACACAAGAAAAATAAATGTAACGCTTGATATTGGTAAATACTGCAGCAGTTGCTTCGATAAATTGGATTTACGTAAATACAAAGTGTTCCAACCAGGTAATTCCACAACTATCATCATCTGCTAAAGCAACACTGTGTCAACTACATACACAGGGAAAGCCTTCTTTTGTTGGATATATTATAATGAATATAAGGGGGGAATGTTAATTAATAATTAAATAAGATTTTGTAATAAAAACAAGAGAACACTTTACTTTAGCAAAAAACATATATAAAACTACATATATATTTATAAAAAATGATTTACATTACATTATTAAAATTAACAATTTTAACTCTAATCTCAGGGTCACATTTATGGGCCTTCTCATAGAACAGAATGTTACACATCTACTTGGACCTGGCAGAAAAACAGAAAATTAGCAGAGTCACAGGGGCTTAATTACTGTGTCAGCTTAATGCAGGTTTCAGCTTCTTCCTGGTTTGTTCTCCCTCCAGATCAAAGCTGCTGGCCACTTATTCTTCCCATTTCAGGAAGTATTTCAAAATCTCCTTAGCCGCAATTCCACCCACAGTCATGAGTGAGAAGCTCCACACAGAATTTCACACCAACTATGTCGTGCCAGCAATCCCGTCTCACTCCTCTTGAAACATCTGTCCCAACTATTTCAATCTCCTACAAAATCAGCCTCCAAATATCTCTGCCAACTTTTTTTAAACTTACTCTCCACTTCTTTAGCCCTATCACCAAGGTGGCAAGGATGGATATCCACCAATAATATTTAGGGTTCTAATTGGGAAAATACACCACACGATACCGCCAATTCTCACTAAAATTGGGAACTCCCAAGGCGTGACACTAGGTCTGACATTTATTGCCCGTGTCAACTGGTCTCCTTTCTTTTGATTCCACGCCAAAGCCCGAGCAGAATGTGTTTGTCTGTTACAATATGTATCACACACTAAACATTAGGAAGTCAGGAAAATGTTTTGATTAAATTTATATTGTTAGTTATGAACATTGATGTTAGCAGGTTCATATTCTAGAAACATTCTTAAAACTATTAATTCATCTTAAATTTCTGTAACTTCCAATAAAACTATTTTTAATGACCTGTATGTAAGTATCTCAGTATTCCTGGTACTTAATGGTAAATATAACTTTCCTATTTTTATTATTATTAATGCCACTTTTCTTATGACCTGTTCAAATGTACAGTTAGATGAATATATAGAAAATAACTTGTAGAGATACTCTCAATGAAGCAACATTTAAACATTGCTATAATTAAACAATTCTTTGTAAATACAAATAAAATTATATATATATATTAGTAAAAAGTATTTATTTCCTGTATACAATTAGACAAGAAAAATAATATTTGAGTTATTCATCTTGAATTTAGAATTGCCAACCATCTTCACTATTTTTTCTAGGATTTTATTTGAGATTAAGTGTTTAGCCTGGATAATGGACAATCAACAAAGATAGTCACCAAAGAAACTTGATGACATACTATTCTCAAAGTGTCTTCACTTCTGCAAGTATAACTTAAAGATACACATCAGTAGTATACTAATCTTCCAAAAAACTTTTGGAATTAAAGTTATTTAAGCATTCATTTCTTCATCACAACAGACTTGGGGTTTTCTGACCATATTTGATATCCTCTTCTATTATGGAATCTTTTTCTCGTTTGACACAACATACAAGTCCAGAGTGTACATGGAGATGGTCGTTTATTAATTCGAATTCTCGCAGTAGTTCCTGGGACTAAAATCTGACAACATCCTTTACATATTTCCCGTTTTAGTGCCGGATCACTGAAAGATGGTGGATTTTTTAAAGAAGTTATAAAAAAATATTTGTAGGAAGTGTGTGGATCTACAATTACTTCTGCTATTTTATCAATATTGATCCCTTTTTTTTACACTGGACAAATTCTGTTTTGAGAATTCTATTTTCAAAATTAAATATATATTTGTCCAGACAGATATTTTGTTCTAAAACAGACTTAATATGCAACTTTAACTTACATCCTCAGTACAGATTTTTTGGAAACATTTGTTATCATACTGCCATAATAAGCAGCTATCACAGAATGTTTTTGATTTGCTGATAAAAGAGCTCTTCCAGCCTGAAAATAATGAACAACAGTATGTATGATTATAATGTGGATCATTTAAATAAAATAAGGTAACGTAATTACTTTTAAATAGATTCTTTCAATAAAACAGATTTAATTGAATACCTGATACAAATAATTTATTCTTTGAAATGCCTCCTCCTCTTGGCATTGCTTCTTCTTCAACTTTTTGGGGATCTTTGTTCCTGGAATCTGTAAACAAAAATAATACACTGTTGACTGAAAAAACATGAAAAATTATGTCCTAAACAACTATACTGTTTATGATTCCTTTAGTTTCAAATTTAAAAACTAAACAGTGACTTTGCATTAGAAGTAATACTAATTTAATTAGAACACATTTAACAGACATTTATTCAATGCAAGCATAATGCGTAATAGATAAATATCATACCTCAAGCTCTTCCTTTTTTTGTGCAACAACAGCGCTAACGTTTTCATTTTCTATATTTGTCTTCGCTGCTGAAGGCTGAAAATATAAGGATTGGAAGTCTGCATTTTATATTAATTAGTATTTTGATTGGTACAGAACAAATGGATGTTAAGTCCACTTGAAAATAAGATTGAAACATACACAAAATGGAATGATGATTCAAATAACTCTTCTTTAATATTTGCCAACAGATTAGACAGGTCGAATCAATTGCCTCAATAATAGTAATAATTATTCAATAATTATTCTCAATAGATATACCTCATCTTCCTTTTGAGAACAGGATACAATAATCGTATTTTCCAATTGTGGTTGCGGCTGTGAAATCTGTACATCACTCATTTTTCAGGACGGTTCAACCTCTAATCGAAAATTACTGCTATTTCTAGTGTGAATAAACAGACCAGCAGATGAATGTAAAAAAAGTTATTGCTTCTAGGTTCGTTTCGAAGCCAAATCATTAACATAAAATAGTTAACATTGTATTGTTCCCATTCATTTTTTTTTTAACTCGTGTTAGGACTCAACTAATTTCTTCGACAGGGCATTAACGTGTTCAAAACCATGGAGGGAAGCCACCATGTTAAAAACCATGTGATTTTGACACATATTAACACAACAACGAAGGTCTTTGCGTTTGTAATATCTTCCATCAAAATGTATACAAAATTAGTACAAATACCGGGTGTATAAAAGTTTTAGTGGCCAGTTTCTTGTTAAAGTGCTCATAAATTAAGTGTTTAAGTTAATAATTACAAAGCTTTTATTTCAAATTTGTTTCTCTTATACCTCATAATGGCGAAGGAACAATATAGGGAAACTAACCTAGCACGAAAAATGTAAGTTAATAATTTTGCCTTTATTCTAAATTTACTTTTGATGTCAACGTAATCATTATTGAATTTTTGCAGCTCTCATGTCTGCTTTGGCGTGGACAGTTCTCACCAAATTCAACAACAAGCTCATCTACACGTTGTGGCAAAAAATTTATATAGTCAGGATACAAACCGCACTCCAGTTCCGTATGGCGTTTTAGACACACGAATGGTTTGTTGATCAAAGAGTTATTTAATTTTCTGATCTATTTTGAAAGCTCAATATCTGGATACATTACCATTAACTTATCCTGCATTCTGGTACAAGCTTTATTTTAAGTTTACTCTCTCCTACAGTTCTTAAGCCTAAAAGAAATGAAATAGCATTTGTGTCAAAATTAGGAAAACTGAAGGGTTAAAGATGAGGTCTCAATTTCAGTGTCTCACTACTTGCACACTGTGCAGATCTGTTCTAGTGCTAGTTGAATATTTAATTTATGATTCTACAAACTGTTGTATCTTTTTCAGTATTTTGATAGAGGAAAATATACTTCTAGTTAGTATTGTTGTTGATAAAACATTGGAAATCCAACTTCGAAATATAATTTGCAAAACAGTTTTAAGTTTATTTAATACACCAAAATATGTGATATATGTGTAATTGTCCTGCAGGTTCATGATTTAAATGTTTGCAACTTATTTACTTTTATAAATAGTGTAGGGGAAAAAAAGACCTTTTAATTTTTTTATGACACTGAAAAGACCAGGATTAAGATTGCTGGACCATGTATCACTCCAAATTCGGAATGTGTTATGCAAGATAACAGTTCAGAGTTGACCCAGTAGGCCCAGGCCCTCAATGGGCTGTGGAACTAGAGAAAAATTGTCTTGGTTAAACATTGCACAAATTCTGTGATTTGACTATTGTTATAGGGAACTAATCAGAAACTTGTTGAATGTACAACTTGTGGAAAAGGTTTGAGTGACTGTATTGGACACTATGGCTACATTGACCTAGGATTACCCATATTTCACATTGGGTATATCCGTTCTGTTATAGCAGTTTTGCAAACTATTTGTAAAGTAAGTATGTTAAATACAAATAAATTTCTTTGAAAAATATGTGCACTTACCTTAAGAATGTCTATTAATTTAAAAATTATAATTTTTGTCTTCTAGAGTTGTTCAAGAGTGTTACTGTCAAATCAAGATAGAAGACTATACACGTATAAAGTGTTAAATCCAAACCTTTCATATTTGGAGCGCAAAGCTTTGCGGTCTCAGATAGTAGCAAAAACTAAAAAGATCACAATATGTCCACACTGTGGAGAACTGAATGGAATTGTTAAGAAATGTGGGCCTTTTAAAATTGTACATGATAAATATAGATCAAAAAAAGATACTGATCCTTTAATTCTGCAAATGATAGGTATGGGCAGAACAATATTAGAGTTATAATTGAGTAATATTTCATGACAGTCTTGTCTACTTCTTTTTGCACTGTACTTAAGTATTAGACCAGCAGTGGTACATAAAAATTAGGAGTTGTACATATATTTAAATTATTATTAATTGTAATGTTTTAATAAGTACAACATGATATGTTATACTTATAGTAGATACTATATCTATTATAAAAATTTTAATTTTTTTCTATATTATGAAAAGCATAATAGCATCTTGAGTTCATGTTAAATCTTATATTTTTGCCAAGAGGCTATATTTGATGCATAAAATTTGATCATTCTCATATTGAAGTAGGTATAGGCATTGCTTATTCTAAAATATTAATTGTTGTTGGTTTGCAGAGGATTATTCAGAAGCTGCAGAATTTCACGAGATTAAACCAATTGTTTCTCATGGTTTGTCTGAGATTATGAATCCTTTAGAAGTTTTACACATCTTTGAAAGGGTTCCAGCTCATGATGTTCCACTCTTGATGATGAACCCATCATGTGGACACCCTAAGGATCTTATACTTACAAGTATACCTGTTCCTCCATTATGCATTCGGCCATCAGTAATATCAGACTTGAAATCTGGCACGTAAGTGAAATTTACATATATTAAAATGATTATTTTTTGTATGTTAGATGATAATATAAGGTTTCAGGTGCAGAGGCACCGCCCCCTTCATCAGAATGTTAGGAAGACATTTCCAGTAATCGACTAACCAACAACTTTATATATATATATATTTTTAGTAGTGTAAAAATTTTCGTATTTCATATTAATTGTAAATAGTGTATGATTTTTACTTAATATTAAAATGTGAAAAAAGACACTTCGAAAGAATTCTCCAATATGAAGAATTGTGGGCAAAGGAATTTATTACGTGGAGTGTATTTGTGCTTTGGACTAAGGAATTTTGTTTTGCGATAATGTGGAGTCAACAAAGTATAAGTCTTGATTGTTAGAGCTGCTCGGGTAGCGAGTGTGTCACATATTATTGCTAGTTGAAATGTGCTAGAAAAAAGCTTCCAGAATTTTCCAGTTGTTTGGTTGGTTTGGTCATGCGACCTATGATTTGTAAGATGGCAGAGGGCTAAAATTTGGTGGAAGAGGAGTGCGGTGAAGGAGGTAATGGAGACCAGGCCCAGAGGGCAGAAAGACATGCAATAGGATTGACAGGGACCAGATGTGCTCCTGTGAAGGTTGTACTTAGAGAGTGGAGGTGACTGTTGAGGAGATAGGATGTGTGAGAGAGCTGGCCTGGAGAGCGTGTTCGGCTGACAAGGATGTGACTCCCTGTGTTATGTGCATAGTAATCTGTGAATTAATTAACTTTTGAGTTGATGCGACTCGGTGTATAGAGCAGCAGTGGATATTGAAGGGAGAACACATACTTTCAGAGAGCTGATGTGTTAGGACAACAGCCGAGACCGTTGGAGAAAATTTCTGTGTTACAGGAGAAAAAGTCTGGCAATAATAGTCACCAGTATTTCTTGGAAGGTGTCATCAGTGTGATGTGATATAGAGGAGAGCAGCCGTGGTGCTTCTACCTCAAATAGTGGAATCTATGACATGTACTTACCATAGTAGACCATGAAATATGAGATTAGCAGCCAAATCATTTTGGGTGAGTGATAAAAAGTGTGAAACTTGCTCATTTTCTTTTTTCAATTCAAAAACTAACTAATTTTTTTCTTATCTTTACAGTATCTGGTTGCTTCACACTCAAGAGGCCCAATATTCCCTGAGATTTTGTAAATTTCATGTAATTTAAAGTTGATTTGTTTGTGTTACTGAATATAATGTTATCAGATTTTGGAAAGTTAATCGATCATTTGATAAAACCTTAACCTTCGCAAATAGCCAGTCCCACCGCTAACCATCAAACAGTACATAGTCTTCCCCTAACCACCCCGTACTTCCCCAGACAACGTAAACTCTATTCTTTTCTCCGCCTGACCTACACTGGACTACAATCCAACCCTGACGTGAAAAACATCCTCCCTATCATACTGCCCACCTGTCCAAGGGTTGACTTTAGGCGCCACCTAACCTCTGCGACATCCATAAAACTCGGTTCCCTATAGCCGTTCGTGCCCATAGCCACAATACCAACGACTTAAACCTGTGCTTCTCACTGACCCCCCTTAAAAGCCCTACCTCCCGATTCTTCAGAAACTGAACTCCATCTTTGGGAACTTTCATTTCAACATGTATTACAGTCCTGACAAAGCCCTGGACTCAATATCCTATAAATAGTTACCTACACCTTGCCCCCACCCCCAAACACTCGTAAGAGCATTCCCATGTTATATGCATATGTGCCGAAACCTTGATGTATGGTATGTGTGTGTATGTGTTTTGTGCAGTGATGTGTAGTTGTATGTTTGAGTGTGTAAACCTCACAAGGTGTCCACCATCTATGAACTTCAAGTAAGTCAACTTCTTTCTATCTCTCTGTCCTTTCCCAATTAATTGTTTTAATTAACATGACATGACAATGTCATTTCCTGACTCATATATATATATATATATATATATATATATATATATATATATATATATATATATATATATACATGAATTAATGATTGAAATGTGACATCGTTGGATAGGGTGTAAGGATAGAAAATGTGGGAGAAAGTTGGGAAATTCACTTTTAAGTCACAAGCTTGGCAGAGAAATATGCTCAGAGAAAGCACTTGCAATTTCAACCAAAGCTTTATGCTGACCTTTCTTAAAGTGCAACCAACAATTTTTCAGACTATTATTGATCTTACTTTGAAGATTATGTATTTATTAAATCTACAAATGGGCAGGTGCCTGGTGGCAGATGCATAGAATAATTAATATTCTGGTCGTAAGGACCATATTTAACCTATAATTGAATGTATAATTATATTCAATATAAATAAATAAGTGTGGAATCATATTATTAGAAGATGAATTTTTAAAAGGGAATAATATTGTCTTTGCCTGAAAAAATAAAACACTGGAAATATATTTCACTGTAGTATATTTTTAGAGATATCGCAGCACTGATCACTGCACTGCACTAAACTTAGATTAAGTCTGAATTTTCTTTTTGTTGGAGGAAGCTCCTGAAATACTCCAGCAGGCAGATTGTTCCAGTCATTAATTGTCCTATTTAGGAATGAGTATTTTCAACTTCCATTCAGAGTTGATTCTTTCATTCTGTCTCGGATTCCCTGCAAAGGCTCTGTAGAAAATGTGTAACCAAGCTCTTTCTCTTCTTGTCTGTAGTGTATCCCACCCTAGTCCCCTGCCCAGGTCCTATTTGTACGAATTTTGCAGCCCTTCTTTGCACTCTTTCTAAGGATTCTATTTGACCTATGCTGTACGGATCCCAGCATTAGATGAACATGTATTTTCCTAGCAGCTAATAATATTTCAACGTAAACATTTGAGTGCTTCTTTTGTATGATAAATTTTATTACAGAAATGAAGATGATCTAACTATGAAACTATCTGAAATAATATTCATAAATGATGTCATTACAAAGCACAGACAGGCAGGTGCAAAAGTTCAAATGATAAAAGAAGACTGGGATTTTTTACAGTTGCATTGTGCATTGTATATTAATAGTGAAATGTCAGGAATACCTTTGAATATGCAGGTAATTGCATTAAGATCATTTGTCAACGATAAAATAATGGCATACTAAATAGAGAAAGTTAGTATATAGATTTTTATTGACTTTTATTTTGTTAACTGTTTATAGCCTAAAAAAGCAAGTCATGGATTGGTCCAGAGACTTAAAGGAAAGCAAGGCCGCTTTAGAGGTAACTTGTCAGGAAAACGTGTGGATTTTTCAAGTAGGACTGTCATTTCTCCTGATCCTAATCTTCGCATTGACCAGGTTTGTAACTTCAAATAAATAAACAGTTATTACTTTTCATTATAATTTTTACAATGCAGTATGTCACATTTTGCCACAGAATTGTTTTACATGTGTAGTTTCAGTGCAACTACAACAAATTTTTAAAGTGTAATGTAATTACAAATATTTGAGTGACTTTTTTAAATTTTAATGTCAATGTTACATTAATGGTCCTCTGATGGAACTGTAGTGATATGATTAATATTTTTACTCTTTAAGGTGGGAGTTCCAATCTATATAGCAAAGATTTTAACATATCCGGAAAGAGTAAATTATGCTAATCTAAAGTTGATGAAAAAGATGGTAGAGAATGGCCCGGATAACCACCCTGGTGCCAATTTTGTTCAACAAAAGGGTTCAAAATTCAAGAAGTTTCTGAGGTTTGGAAATCGGCAAAAAGTTGCTCAAGAGTTGAAGGTACTTATATGTTTTGCATTTAAGTTTTTGTTTGTCTGATTAAATACCTACAAATACTTATGAATTCTTCATTTCAAATTTTAGCCAGGAGATGTGGTTGAGCGGCATTTAGTAGACGATGACATTGTTCTATTTAACCGGCAACCTAGTCTCCACAGATTAAGCATCATGTCACACAGAGCAAAAGTCTTGGAGCACAGAACTTTCAGGTATTGATTTTGATTGTGAAGATTTTGGTTTGGTTCAAATGTACATTGCACCATACTTTTAATGCCTCATATGTAAATGGAGTGCATGGCTATAGTTTTACTCCAAATAATTAAAATGTAAAAAATGAATTAAATTAGCAATATACTACTTTGGATTTAGAGTCCAATAAGTTGGGTATTCTAGCAAAATTATTTATCAATAGAATTGTAAGTATTAAGCTGCCTTACTATTAAAGAATAATACTAATTGACGAGACTATTCAAACATTAACTTATGAAACCTAATTTTTGTCATTCACAACTTGTAGTAGAATTTTGCATGTGACGCTAGGAGTCTAGTATGGTAATTATATCTGTGCAATTCATACAGAGTACACTGAATGTATCTGCAACAAGAAATATGCTTTATATATGAAAGATATTTGCTTCCATACCTGGAAACCATTTTGTTCTCTTCAAATCATTGTCACGAATTGCGTGAAAATGGAAAAAAACTTCATTGTTTTTTCACAGTTAGTTGTTGATGGGAATTAAGTCCATCTTGCATCACTTCAATGGCCCAAATATTTTTTCCCTGACTTGAATTTGGCACAAATCATTTTTTTAATTAAATGGAAATATAATTAATTTTTTCAGCATTTATTTATTAAAATCTGTGTTTAAAAAAATTGTAATTTGCATTTTATTTTTAGGTTTAATGAGTGTGTATGTACACCTTATAATGCAGATTTTGATGGTGATGAAATGAATTTACATTTTCCCCAAACTGAAGAAGCTCGGGCAGAAGCTTTGGTGTTAATGGGGGTAAGTGAAAACATTAATATAAATTTCAACATTTGTGAATGATAAGCATTTTTTGAAAAGGTAAATATCATTTTTAGGTAATAATGACTATAGGGAAAGGAGTGATGTATCTTTTCTCAATACTTCAAAAAGTTGTTTTTAATTAGTGAAATATGTCTATGTTGTTATCATGATGTCCCACTTATGACATTTCTCTCCTCTAGCAATTAATTGTTATTAACTGGTCTGTTGCATTTCAGAACAAATCAAATTTAGTCACTCCTCGTAATGGAGAATTACTGATAGCTGCAACTCAAGACTTCATTACTGGAGCATATATGTTGACACAAAAAGATAATTTCCTAAATCGTGGTGAGGCTTGCCAACTAGCTGCTACACTTCTTGCTGGTGATGATAAAAACATGCAGATTGATCTCCCACCGCCAGCAATACGGAAAGTGAGTACTTTGTAAGGTGTTCTTGTGATAAATTTGGTAAATTTGATTTTAAAGTTTTGTAAATATAACAGAATGAAAATTTATGATAGAAAAAAAATCATTAGGTGTGACAAATCCAGTGTATTGAAAAGCAGTGTGACTGATGGCTCAGATAAAGGTTTTAATTATATTGTGTTCATTTAATTTTTATCAGGTTACAATTAATAATTAATTCACTAGACACAGTGTTATCTTTGATACTATTAATATGTTGAATTATAAAATATTGTTTTAAAGTGTTTATTAAAAGAAATGTATAATTTTTCAGCCAGTGACTCTTTGGACGGGGAAGCAAATATTTGGATTGATTCTTCGCCCTAATAAAAGATGTCCCATAAAAGCTAATCTTAGAACAAAAGGTCGTGCTTATACCAACAATGAAGAACTTTGTTCCAACGATTCATGTTAGTATTTGTAAACTTTGTAAAAAGTTTTAAAAAATGTAAACATGCTTGTGAATATTGTCGTACCTTGTTTAACAAAGTTATGACACAAATTTTTCCTTTTTACAGATGTTTTAGTGAGAAATTCTCAGCTTCTTGCAGGATCAATGGATAAGTCAACTCTTGGCTCAGGTGGAAAAAGTAATATTTTTTATGTGCTACTGTGTGACTGGGGAGAGGATTATGCTGCAAAAAGCATGTGGAGACTTGGGCGTATGGCCTCATGGTACCTAATGAATAGAGGCTTTTCTATAGGAATTGGTGATGTCACTCCAGGTCAAGGCTTGCTTAGGGCAAAGAATGAGCTGCTTAATGAAGGGTAAATGTTGTGTATATTATTATATAAATAAATTTATTGAGGTTCCTCTAATTGACAAATTTTTGTGCATCTTTATAAATGAGTTCTGCTGAGGATTGTACTATTTGTATCTATTCCAACATCTTTTTATCACCGATTCATATTGTGTGCTTTTTATTTTGGTATTCTTCCATCTATAAATTACTCTCTATGCTAAATGATTCACTAATTTTTATTACAGGTACTCAAAATGTGATGCTTATATTCGATCTATGGAAGAAGGGCGTCTCACTTGCCAGCCTGGCTGTTCACAAGAAGAGACTCTGGAAGCTGTTATTTTGAAAGAACTTTCAGTAATTCGAGACCATGCTGGAAAGGCCTGTCTTAAGGAGCTTGATCGAAGTAACAGTCTTCTGGTTATGGCGCTAAGTGGTTCCAAGGGTCAGTTAATATCAATATAGGTAAACTAATGTAACGAAAGCAAGTTACATAATAGTATTGATTGTAAAATTAGTTTTCCCTTCATATTTTTTACAGGCTCATTCATCAATATATCTCAGATGATTGCATGTGTAGGCCAACAAGCCATTGGTGGACGCAGAGTGCCAAATGGATTCGAAGACCGAGCATTGCCCCACTTTGATCGCCACTGTAAGTTATAGATCAGTCTTAAAATTAAGTTAATGATTCCACTGCATATACTATTTGTCTGGCGTTTTAAACACTCAAAATTACTTCAACAAATATATTCATGATGGGGATATTGAATCATGAAGTTAATCACATTGTCATGAAGAATACATTGTTAATGCTTTCAGTGGGTATTTTATTTGAATGGAAAAGTTCATACTGGTTCAAAGTTGGATAATGTTACAACAAATATTTAAAACTAGCCTAATATAAAAGCATTGTATGTAATTTTAGACTTAAAAATAATTAATTTGACTAATCTGTCATTTGTAATACTTCAAAATTAACCTAGAGTTTATTTACAGTCTGTGTAATGAACACTAATGTTTTTATAATGTGTGACAAAGTACTTGTATGTACAAATAATTTTTCTAATTAAGTTTTAATTATAAGCAGATAAGAAATAAGGATGAATATAAATCATTGAAAGCTACCAAAACAAATTTTGTTAATAACATCTTCGGAATGTTTTCAATCATTTACTTCATTCACATATAATATTAGCCCTACTTAATAATCTTGCCAAAACCAAAATGCATGACATTTTAATTTACTCATTTTCAGCTAAGATTCCTGCTGCTAAAGGTTTTGTGCAGAATAGCTTTTACTCTGGGCTGACGCCAACTGAATTTTTTTTCCATGCTATGGCTGGTCGTGAAGGATTAGTAGACACTGCTGTAAAGACTGCAGAAACAGGTTATATGCAGCGTCGATTAGTGAAGGTATATTACACACTACATCTCAGATTCTCTTAAACTTTTATTACATATTTGTGGTTAGTTGAATATAACTTACTTACTCTTCGTGGATTAGGCTATTGCCTGTTCCGACCTCAATCTTCATTCCATCTCTTTCTAGGATGACCAACATCCCTTTTTCCAATAGAATGGTATTGAAGGGCAAGCTTTGGTATTATATTGTCCTCCATTCTGAGAATGTGGCTTTTCCAATTTGCTCTATTTTGGTAAATTCTATCATTCAGTGTGAATATATCTAGCTGCTTCCTTATTTCTTATTTTATCACTCTGGGAGTATCCTTTCACAGATCTAAGAAATCTCATTTCCGATGCTTGTATCTTACTCCTATAATTTTTTGTATTCACCCATGTTTCACTTCCATAGAACAAAGTTGGTACAGCCATCGTCTTATAAAATTTAAGTTGGGTATCCTCTCTTACTTTTCCTTTTAAAGTTCGTTGAATTGTCCCACACATAAATTGAAATCAATGAAGCTTTTTCTTCATCTCATCATTGCATTATCAGACAATTCACAAACAAGATAGACGAACTTTGGAACTTGATCTACTGGTTGATCATCAATTACTATCTTCACTCTTATAGGATACTTCCATTGCCATGCCATTACTTTAGTTTTCTTTCTAGATATCTGCAGATTGTAATTTTTGGAAATAATATTTAATTTATACATTGATTTCTGGAGGTCGTCTTCATTAATTCTTCCATCCCTCTTCTCTATCCATCCTAACTTGTAAACCTAATATATATATATATATAGACTGAAAATGTTCGGTTGGTCGTACTCGATGTGGTGGCGGAGTGGATAGACGCACGCCCTGGCTCTAGGGGTGATGCACTGTTGTTTCGTGCACCCAGGTTCGAGTCCTGGCCACATCGAATTTTTTCAGTCTTTCTTCCTTCTTCCATTCTCTTCTACGCTTGACATATGTATTTCCTGGCATGATTCTTGCCGTACATATAGAGATTTTAAATACGCTTTTCCTGTGACGCACGCCCTGGCTCTAGGGGTGATGCACTGTTGTTTCGTGCACCCAGGTTCGAGTCCTGGCCACATCGAATTTTTTCAGTCTTTCTTCCTTCTTCCATTCTCTTCTACGCTTGACATATGTATTTCCTTGTGCATGATTCCTTGCCGTACATATGATTTAAAGAACGAATTTCCTGCCTTTCTCCCAAATATTTCTATCTTTCTTTCTATCCAATTATTATATATATATATATATATATATATATATATATATATATTAAATAGAGTTGGGGAAAGACTACATCCTTGTTGTACTCCTTGATTTATTAGTACTTCTTAGTCAACTTATGTCCCATATCTAGCACAATCCTTTATTTCCCATTACTTCTGAAATTGGCGTGTTTCTTACTCAAGCATAAAGATCCCCAGCTACATTAACAAAATCATTTTTGCATGTGTTATCTAATACATAGGTCTTCATAAAACTGTTCTGATTCTTCTCGTTTATTTTCTTCAGAAGCGTATACAGCTATCAGTGTCAGCTTTCCCCTTTTTATTTTCAATCTAAGCACTAAAATCCTCTAATTTATGATAGTATAACTTTCTATTTTATTTTTACATTTCTTATCTACTAATATTGCCACTCCTGCTGTGGCTCTTTTTTTTCTTTTGGCACTCCACTATAAATCATGGTATATTTATTAATTTCTTTTGTCCCTTGTAATTTCTTTTTTGTCTCTGTTATTGCAGCTATATTAATTTCTTTCTTAAATAATTCTTTATCCAATTCTTCTTCTTTACCTCAAATACTTATTACATTCCATGTTCCCAGTTTTAATGTGTCTTTGATTCCCAATCGTTTGTCCTTTATGCTTGCTTTAGTCGTCATTGAAAAATCTGTCTGGCTACTTTGATGAGGTTTATGAGTAAGGTTGTTTATTATATGGATGGGTTACCAGCCCTTTGCACAACCCCGAACCTGGAGGAGCAGTGGACTGCGTTTTGTCTGGCCCTATCCTTTGAACTGTCTGGCTTGGGTGGCCCTACCAGGATCTAAGCTCCCGCCAGCATAGCTCTCAGGATCATCGGGACTCACAGACCTTCCCACCATGATAATGTAGCAGTCCTTGGGGAGGCTTGAATATAACATGACATAAAATTAACAATGTAGGTAATCTAATGTAATGAAATCAAGGATGTTCAGTATCAATAACCTCAGAAGTTTTCAGAGTTTAGTCTTGTACACATATATCTTATATCAATATTACTTGAATTAAAGTATTGGGACATAAACCAGTATTTCCCAGTAGTCTCTCTCTCAAACATAAAAACAGTTTTTTATTAAAGTATTATATAAAATTTTTATTTTACCTTCACATAAAATTTGTAAGCACAGTTGAGATTGTTATTGAACATTACCTCATTTTCAAGCATACAATAAATGATTGAAAAGTTGCTGTTTTTTTAGGCACTAGAGGATTTGACCGTACACTATGATATGACTGTTCGTAATGCTATTGGTGATGTAGTTCAATACCAGTATGGGGGAGATGGATTGGATCCAACATATATGGAAGGTAATGAACCCTTGGTTCAATCCATTGCATAACAGTTTTAATAATTATAATAAAGTAAGATAATATCTGCAGGAAAGGATTGTCCTGTTGAATTCAAGCGTGTGTTGGATAATGTGCGGGCAAAATGTCCTTGCCCGGGTGAAGAAGCTTTGGATGGTCCAAGCATTAAGAAAGCTGCAGAAGAGTTGGTAAAATCTGATGATTTGCATGGATGCAGTGATGAGTTTAAAGAAGAGCTTAGGTTTGTAATTTTTTTAAATATATTTTTCTTGTATTATTTTTCTAATGTTCCAAATAAATTGTTTGTTATCATGATTTATTGATGACATTATTTAAATTTTTACTTTGAATATTAATTCTATGGAAACCATAAAACATCTCCCCACGTTCCTCTGATGAAATAATTACAATATGATTATTTATTTTTAGTTGCTCCTTCCAACCTTCTGAATTTAATAATTTGCCAATTTTCTTATTTTTTAAAAGAGTGTTCTATCCACAAGGCTTAATTTTATATTAAAAATTATCTGACAGTCTTTAATATATACCAATATTAATGGGCATAAAAGTCAGAAAATAGTTTAATGAATAATTGTAGTAATTTGATGTAGAAAAATTATTATTCATTAAACTTTATTAATATTATCATTGATTTAACAAATCAGGAGTAAACTGTAAATTTTACTCATTCTGTATTTTGTACGTGTGTGTTAAGAAGAGAGATTGTAATCAATGGTTATTATTGTTTCAGAAAATTCATGGAAGGCTATGCTCGACACACAGCTTTGGTACACTATAAACTAAGCAATGGAAATACTGAACTATTGCCTATAATTACACAAGTCGAGAGGTTAACAGTGACTCAACTAGCAGAATTTTTCCACTGTTGCAGAGATAAATACATGCGATCAAAAATTGAACCAGGTGATTCTTCATTATGGAATAAAGCAGCATTTTGTAATAGCCCCAATTACATTCCAATTATAGGTTTACTTAGTTTAATACCAATTATATTAGTAAAATCAAGATAATATAGTATAATTTTTTGAATCTCATTTGGGTACGAAGGAATGTTAAGGTATGCACTGGCCACATAAGATTGGAAGTGAGTTTGTTCAATTCCTTATGATGTCCATTGAACTGCATATCTCAGCAGCAAATGTCAATCAGCCAATAAGCTTACAGAGGATCCTGTATTCGTCTGAGTGACCTAACTTTGTATCTCACAGCAATGATTCATTGAACCATCCATTGCAACATCACGGATTAGCAAATTATAAATGACTCATGGACAACCTGAGAATCTGCAACTAGGACAATATTTTAATTCTGCTAATATACAGTACAGTAAATTTATTTCCAAACTTATGCAAACTTAAAAAATATTAATTTCTTAGTATTAGTTCATAATTATTTATATTATTTAGTCCATTTTCTTTTTTAATAAAATGATTAAAAATAAAAAATGAACATGAAGTGTTTCATTTCAGGTACTGCTGTAGGAGCATTAGCAGCTCAGAGTATTGGAGAACCAGGCACACAAATGACTCTGAAAACTTTTCACTTTGCAGGAGTTGCTTCAATGAACATTACCCAAGGCGTGCCTAGGTAAATGTTTACACAGAAACCTCTAAATGAATACTTCAAATGATAAGAAACTACAAAAAAAATAATATTGTTCAAATTGCTCAGTTAATTCCTGACATTTGAATCTGAAGTTTGACAAGCTTCTTGATCATTACAATTTATATTTTGAGTTAGTGTTGCTCAGGTTTTGTTGTGATATATTTAAATAGAATATAGTAGTGCATAAATAATTTCATGGAGTGATATTTCTTTCAATGAATATTATATTCTTATTAAATGCTTATGTGACCTTGCATTTACTTACATCTATTATCTAGGGTGAAGGAAATCATCAATGCCAGTAAATCCATCAGTACTCCCATAATAACTGCTTGTCTTGCAATTGATGAAGATTCAGAATTTGCCAGACGTGTTAAGGGTCGCATTGAGAAGACGACTTTAGGTGAAATTTCTGATTATATAGAGGAAGTGTACACAACATACAATTGCTTTATCCTCATTAAATTGAATATTGATCGTATAAGACTTCTGCAGCTAGAAGTTGATGCTGAATCAATTCGATACAGGTAAAATGAGTGTGTGGCATTTTTCATTTATTAAAGAACTAGGTAACTTGTATTGTTGTTAACTGTATGTTTCACTTTCAGTATTTGCACCTCAAAGTTAAAGTTGACACCAAACTTGGTGGAAGTTGTATCAAAATCAATTATTACTGTAAAACCTCGTAAATCCGCTTCGAGTTATAATTATGCTTTACAGAATCTCAAAGTAAATCTTTTAAAAGTTGTTATCAAGGTTAGTGTTGTTGGATAAAATTTGTGGATCTAATTTTGTGCTTTGGGATAATGCTTTTATTGAATTAGTGTTTCATTTTTTTGTTATTAATTTAGGGCTTGCCTTCAGTCAACAGAGTTGTGATTCACAGTGATGATTCAGGCGTCACTAAGTATAAGTTATTAGTTGAAGGAGACAACCTCCGAGAAGTTATGGCTACCTTTGGTGTGAAAGGTTCACACACAACATCCAATAATATATATGAAGTGTACAAAACACTTGGAATTGAAGCTGCAAGGTTTGTTGCACAAATGTGCTGAACAGATTCAAATTCGAAAGATATTTCAATATTTTTGATCATTTTTCATATAAATTTTCTACTGAAAATTACTTACAAAATCCATTTGAGTTATTTGTATAATGTTTTACCAAGTGTCAACAGTGTTAATGTTATACAGTTTGCTACAGATTTTCAGATGCATAACATGTTTGTATCCAACATGGTAGAGTAATTTAATAATAATATGGTTCATTTTTAAATTGTATGTATACTGAAGGAATGATAATTTTTTTTAAGTATTTACTGTATTATGATACATATAATGCTGCACAATGTGCTCAGCAATGTGATCTGATTTTTAGTATTCTGGGAAAAAATGTAATAGTTCTTAGTTTCTATAACTTGTAAGAAACTTCAGAAAAATCTATTTATTACACCCCATTAAGTAACTGTTTAAAGGATAAGATTTTTCATGGATTTATTGGTAAAGTTTGGATCTATATTGCCAAATTAATATTGTCTAAATGTTGTAAAACAAATGTAACTCTGTTAAACAATGTGGTTACTCAAATTTTTCATCAATTTATATCCCAAAGAATTCTCCCTAGGGTATAGAAATTACTATTTTATTCATAAATGAAAATAGCAGCCAAATTTGTTTACAAAAACTTTAATTAATATTTAGTTCAAGAAATGTTTCTTTATTCTCTTCACCGGGAATAATTAATATTAAGTTAATTAAGAAATTTTGTCCATCTTTACAAAAAAATTATAAATTATATTATTGATATCAATTTTGAATACATAATATTGAAAATTATACTTTATATTTTTTAATGAAAGCAGGTGGTCTTGGGTTTGGTCAATGTTTCAATTCCCATTTCTGAATGTTAGATATTCATTACATTTTTTGCTGACAAATTTGGCTATAAATTTTATTTATTGTACTTAATGTTAGATAATTGGTTTTTAATGTTTTCTATATTCCTCCACACAGAACAACAATAATCAGAGAGATGAAACTTGTGATGGAAAATCATGGAATGAGTATTGACAGGCGTCACTTGATGCTTTTAGCCGATCTAATGACAGGAAATGGAGATGTACTTGGCATAACTAGATATGGCTTATCTCAAATGAAGGAATCAGTTTTAAATTTAGCATCTGTAAGTACATACGTAAATAGTCCCAGCTGTGTCATATGCTTATTTACTGATTAACATTCTCTTGTGTGTCATGATATGGCACTGTATCAAAAGAGTTTTTGTATTTACTTTGAACTTTTGTAACAAAAATATCTGTTTTAGTTTGAGAAGACTGCTGACCATTTATTTGATGCAGCATATTATGGACAAACTGATGCCATTACTGGGGTCAGTGAGTCAATTATTATGGGAATCCCAATGTCCATTGGAACAGGAATGTTCAAGTTACTTCACAAATATCCTTTTTTTACTATAATAATGTATCTTAGCAAGAGTTGGCTTCTGCAGATCAGTCTGTTGTAGTAAATTAACAATATGACTTGTACCATTGCATTTCATGTTTATATAACAGCAACAAGAAGCTTGTAGGTTTTCCGCTCTATTTTTAAGGCATGTTTAAATGGTGAAAAATAGCTTGTTGTCTCGAATATGATGTGCAATCATCCACTTACGTGGTGTTGTTTTAGGGGTTGGACAGAGCTCAATTTGACACAAATTTTTGTTATGGCAACTTGTTAGTGTAGAAGCTATTCTGAAAACATCCATAAATGTTAAGAGATAATTAAAACAGGATGTGGTTAAAATCCCTACCTGTCTGTATGGAAAAATATAATGAATGTTCAAAGACCCAGGTCCAGTTGAGATTTTCCCATTCTTATCTTCCAAATATGATGTTATACTAGACAATATTATTTCCCTCAATCTCCTCCCTTTTCCTACTGTGCATCTCGTGCAACTTGCTATTTCTCACAAACTATATTTACTTATGAAACATTTTACTATTTTTTTCCTTAATATTTGTCAAGCCATTTGATGACTCTACTTTGCCAAAGCGTGAATTATTGTTTGACAAGCCTGAGTATCACAAACCCCTACCAAAGTGATTTTAAACAAATCACAAGACGTTTGCCTGTTTCATATTTATAAGTATTAAAACTATTATATGTATTTATTTGATGCTGTAAAATGTTGACAATTATTTTGCAATTTATTAATAACTGAATATAGTCAAATTAAATCACAAAATTTTATTTCACATTATAAAAACCACTGCAATTTGCATGATTTATTTTTTGACCTGTTCATACATATCCACAATTGCTTGTTTATTATCTATTACATTCTTAGGTTTAATGCGGATCAAATTGAGTTTTTTCCCTTAAGAGGTGATTAAAATCTTCAACTGCAATCAAAGACGAAAACAAAATAAAATAAAATGCGATATTTTGTAGGCACCTTTATTTTGGTATATTCCCTAATCTTTATTTGAAATAATAGGTTTATATTTCTTACTTTGTTGTCCTTCGATTTAAAATTTTTGTGTCCTTGAAATGAAAGTTTGGCATCTCAATAATGAAACTACAAGTGTGTGAGAGAAGAATTTGTAGTAATTTTTATTTTGAGTTTGCAGAAGTTGTTTTACTTTTGTTACAAAAATCAATCATGCAGTACTTTCTTGCCTCATAGCTTCCTATAGGTAGGAGTTCTCCAATATTTTGTACCAAGTCCACAACATGATTTAATCTTAGAAGCTTTTTTGGATATTGCCACAAGGGCACTGCTTTGTCAAGGATATTATCTGGGTCATCTTTCGGTATCGCAACTTCATTCCATGCCCGACCGTCTTTACCGCGGACAAATGTACAAGCGAGACCAATTCTATCAGCAAGAAGTTTGAACAGCATTGCACGTTCTAGATATGAACCAAATCGGATTTGTCCCAGGGGAATTAGTTTTCTTCCCAGGTTTTCCTGAATAAAAGAACAGGTTCTATAATTTTTTTTTAATTATCTAGGGTTTTTGTATGGTAAAAAAAGACATTGTCGAAGAAACCTAATATTTTTGCATAAATAAAATAATTATGCTAGATTTAAATGTCAGTTATTCAATATTAAAAACAATATAAATTACTTGAGCAAATATTATTTGTCATAATCAATTAGATCTCAAATTAATTGGTATCTCATAGTTTCTAATTCTTGGAAATTGTTTAATGTTCCTTTTTTTATCATAATGTTTCATGTTTTGTTACCATTATTTCGTTTAGATGCAGCTCAAGACAATTTGTATAGTCTTCAAGCTCAGGATCTGTTCCACACATTTGCCTATGGACAAAGTTGGCTAATAATTTTGCCCACGATTCTTGTGTTGCTTCAGAACTGAAAAAATAATTTAATCATTAGTAATTATGAGTAACACACTTGGAGAAGTATGGATAGGGAAGATAAGATAAATACCTAGTGGGCTGTCAATGTTGCCAATTTGGATAGGAGGAAGCATATAAAATTCTCAGTTGTGTGTGCAGTAAGATAAATCCGATTTCCCTGTCATTTTTTGTTTTTAGTTTTGTCCACATTATTATGCAGCAATTGGCAGCTTAGAATTGTATAGCTAGGAATCACCATGATGAGTGCAGTGCTATGAATTTTCAGAGGCAATAACCCCCTTCATCAGAATATAAGGCAGCGCATTCCAAGTGATGGCCAGCCATCAACTGAGCAGTCAAAATTGCTGTGTGGCTTGCTCTTTCTTGTAAACAACAGATCCCACAAGGCAACAAACTTTCTGTCTCTTGTCTTGACTGCAAGACATGTTGGAAAGAGTTTTCATAGAGCTAAGCTTTTGAAGAACAAGAGGAGAGGAGTTAGTGTGAAGCACTGGTGCAATTATTAGGTGACTCTGGGCATGGGCAGTTATGGGGAATTGGGTTTTTAAATATTTGATTATTCTGCAGTGTTTGGCATTCCATGTAGGGGTTGCTTTGTCTGGCCAGTGAAAAAGGATGGGCAATATGTGCAGTTGATTCTGTAGATTGTATATGGGAGGAGAAGGAGGTTATATTTTATAGGTCATGTTCTGGCGAGATTCTGAACGATTGTGGTGAGTGAAAGTGTAGGGCAGGTATGGCATCTGTTCCTACCATAAGGTTTGCAGCTTCTTGTGGCTGGGGCTTTGGGGTTTGTAAGTTAAATCAGTATGTTGTGGAGGTTAGGTGGGCGCCTAAAGGCATCCCTTGGGCAGGTATGGCCAGTTGATCTGTTGTTATCTGATGAACTTCTTTATAGTTCATTATAATCTAGCAAGAAAAAGACAGCCATTGTCAAAATGTTTTATTTATTATTTTTTGAGTGCTGTGATTAAATGTGTGATAAATTAAGTGTTTAGTGAAAGACTTTACTTAAAACCAACTAACCTTGAAATAATCTCTTTTATATCTTCAAGATATTTTTGAAGGTAAATATCTTCTGGTATGCTGTAAACAGTTTTCTGTTCTGCTGCCTGCTCAGCATCATATACTACACTTTTTGCCACATGTTCTGCATCTGACGTTGATGGTTTTGAGGCAATTGGTTCTAGCTTTGAAGAACGATCTTGTTCAGGTACAGATTTTGATGATTGAATTACATCGAGAAAGTTAGTTTTTTGTACATGCTCAGTTTCTCTTGACGTGTTTTTTTTCACTGCTACAGGTTTTGAAGTTTTACGGTCTGAAACTATGATTTACTTATTATCATTTATAGGCTTAACTTATATGATTTTTTTATCAATATAAGCTTTGTCACATGATAATATTTAATATAAATGTGTTTTTATTATATTCATAATTGCATGATCACAATTTCTTCATTCCGTAATAAGACATACTGTTAAAACTATACAGCTATTACTAAGTAGAGTGAGCCATCGGTCATTATTCACTTTGTAGACAATATTTTTGTCAAAGTCTTGGTTATTTTGAGTTGAGAACATTGTTGGGGAATTTAAGAGTACATATAATAATTAACTCCCTAAACTTCATTCAGGAAGTATGGTAAGCTACTCCTCAGAATGACAATGTTGCATGAAATTAGTTCAAAAATGTATCTTTTGTCATCTAGTTCTTGTGTAGCATTTGTCCACTTACAAGGTGTGCAATTGTTCACCTTATTAACACAATTGAAGAGTAGTTATTTGTCTGAACTTTGTGTTCTGGTATTTTATATTTTTGAAGTTCATAATGTGTACCATAATTTTAAAATCTCATAATATGACAAAATTAAAGCATATTTACAAATTATAGACTTTTGAGTGTTTAAAAGTCTTAACATTAAATAATTTTTCAGGAGAGAGAAATGACACTAAAGTTATGAATTTTGAAATGTAGAATTTCAATTTTAATAATTTGCAAATTATGGCACACAATATTAGGTAATCTTGTAGCTTTGATTAAATGCTACAATAGGTTTCCATAAACAATGCTATCCTGTCTTATTTTTAACTCCCCCAATAGTATATATGGGTTAGTTCTCCTTTGACAATTTAGTACTTCGCCAGCATTCCAGATGAGTGATTTAATACCTAAATAAATTGGCAGCAATATATAAACATTAATATTATTACTATCAACAGTGGCTATCTCTTCCAACTTGATCCACATGATCTAAACCCACTCTTGTTCCGAAAAAAAACATCATTGTTCACTTCATGTGTGACTTTGAAATTATTATTAATCACTCACTATTCATAAATATATCTAAGTATATGTATACCTGAGACTTTTGTTGAACTTGAAATTTCTTGTTCAACTAGACTTTCTTTAGGTGCCACATTAAAGTTAGACATATAAATTGAAGGAATACATTCAATAGTTCCTAAAACTATATCATCAAGTATGTAAAATTGCTCTTCTTTCTGGTATGTTATATAAAATATGTCACCAGTTATATCATTTACATTTAAGCGGTTAGTGTATGCAAATTTGGCTGGAAGGTAATTCTTAAAAATTGCTTCAATTGCAGTTTCAAAGTTTGGACATAAGAAACATAAAGATTTTTGTTCCAGCAACCTGAAATATAAATGGTCTGCTAGTAATACTGTCTAATGTTTTTATCATTACATCAAATAAATATGAAATTACATTTATTAAGACTAATGAAGAGTGAGCACTGTGTATATAGTAAAACCTCAATCTCAAATATTTCAGCAGGTCAAAGGAAAAAACCACAACATAAGAAATGATAAACTGAAAATTATTAATATGCATATATATATATATGATAAGTGACGAAGTCACGCATTTGATAATTGGATAGAAAGAAAGATAGAAATATTTGGGCAGGAAATTCGCGAATTTCCTGCCTTTCTCCCAAATATTTCTATCTTTCTTTCTATCCAATTATATATATATATATATATATATATATAATTAATGGGGAAAGGACAGAGAGATAGAAAGAAGATGACTTACCTGAGGTTCATAGATGGTAGACACCTTGTGAGGTTTAGAGAACTTGAATTTTTGGAGACACCGCCGGCTAGCCAATCACTGGAAATGTCTTCCTAACTTTCTGATGAAGGGGGCGGTGCCTCCAAAAATCTCACAAATGCAAATTTAAAGTAAGTTACACGGTAAATGTGTAGTTATTTCAGTAAGTCTTGATTATATTACAAATTACTCATTACCTTCTGCATCTCTTACCACTTAAGTATTCCAATCTTGATAAGTATAGGAACTATTCTAGAATCTGATGATAGCAATTGTATGAGGGTTGCTGTTTCTATCTGAAGATGAACAGGGCCATCATTTAAACAATTCATAATGGCAGAGGTACCTCCTGATTCTTGAATGCATAACTCTTGGATACTATTTCTTATTGTGGCCTCACAAACAAAGCCACACAATGTTCTGCATGCAGCTATCCTTAATTGAGTGTTGTTATCCTTCAAATATCAAAAAATCGGATCAAAATTATAATTTTTCATCAGTATGCACATCATTTTCTACTTCCCTCTTAGTTACGAAATGGCTACAAATATGTTGCAACAATTTTACAGGATAATTTTGAATATTGAAACTCCAATGATATGCTTTCATCGAAATAATGGTAATTTCTCTCATAGTCAATTACTCTGGAAATGATTTAGCTCATCGGTTGAGGTTACATTTGAATATAGCCTCATAGGTGTCTACCATCTATGAACCTCAGGTAAGTCACCTTCTTTCTATCTCTCTGTCCTTTCCCTATTAATTGTTTTAATTAACATGACAATGTCATTTCCTGACTCATATATATATATGTTTGGTTGGTCATACTCAATGTGGTGGCGGATTCGGTAAGATGCAAGCCACGGCTCAAGTGGTAGTTACACAGCTGATTTCGTGTACCCAGGTTCGAGTCCTGGCCACACGAAATTTTTCAGTCTTTCTTCCATTCCCTTCTACACTTAACATGTGTATTTCCTTGAGCATAATTTCATGCTGTACATACGATTCAAAGAGTGAATTTCCTGCCTTTCTCCCAAATATTTCTATCTTTCTTTCTATCCAATGTGTGACTTCATCACATTGTCAGGTTAATTAAAGCAATCAATAAGGACAGGAAAGAGACAGAAAGTTGGTGAGTTATCTAAAGTTCACAGATGGCAGGCACAATGTAGGGTTTGAGATTCTTGAATGTTTAGAGGCACCGCCCCCTTTTCATCAGAAGGTTAGGAAAACATTTCCAGTGATGGACAGCCATTGACTGCTATTATAATACAATTATAAGGTAGTTAATGAAAAATTACTTTCAGAATCAATAGATTGAAAAGGATGAAAATTTAGATCTGACGCATATGCAAAGTTTTTTCATCCTCTTTGTTGTGCTGCATGCACATATCAATTTTTTTATTGTTTCCATAAGTAATTTTTCATTAATTATCTTATAATTGTATATATTGTATTTTTAGATTTTAAATCACTCCAGAATAGGTTTCAAATACAATATTGTGTGCTACTATTTAATAATTTTTATGACTAGGCTGCTGTAATATTTATTTAAATATTTTAATTGTTTTTAATGTTTGTTGTAATAATGGTGTTATATATTTACTTTTTTTTAATGAATTTTGATATTATTGAGTTACTTTATATATGTAATACCTTGAGGAAATTCCATAGAATTTGAACCAAATCTGTATCACCTAACTTTTCTCTTGCTTCTTCATGCATCGATAAAGCTCCTAAAATGTTAACTACGAGTATAATTGTTTCTACTGCAATAGGTTGTAGCAAGAGGGTGATTAATAAGTCCTGTAAAAATGTTAATGTAATCATTTTAATTCATCAATCCATTTGTCTTTATTCCATATGTACACTTTTTTAAACTCTTAATGAGACCTATTGACCTGTTTTTTAAGCTCCATAAAAGCTGAGCAGAATCGAAAGTCAATATTCATTAGATCACAGAGAGCTTGTGCAGCTGCATGTCTTGTCTTCCAAGGTCTGTTTTCATTTCTAATTATATTGAGAATGCCTCTAACACAACGTCCATAGTAGAGTCTATCCAGAGCTGGTCTATAGTGACACATTGCTGAAATTCCAAGACATGCTGCTGTTGTTACTGAATTGGTTTCATCTCTTAGAAGGGTTATTAAGAGATCAGTTACTTTAAGATCATAGAGAATCTGAAGGGAAAAGTATTTAATTTAATGAATGTTACAACAGTAAATATTTGGGGTTCTTAATGATGACTATTAACATTTAAAGATAATATTTGTTTAAATTATTTACTTTTTTATCAAAAACTTGCAATTCATTTGGCTTTTCAATGGCCAATGAAAATACTTTTTTTGTTTCTAACATTGAATTAAAGGATTAAACATTGCATCAAAATATGTTAATTGTAGGAATGTCAAGATTCTCTTTGAAATGCAAGAGGCTAAGCACAATTCTGTTAAGTTGAATTAAATATTAAATAATAACAGCATGAAACAGATGTGAGCTTGTTTTCTATTTAGACATGGGATATAAGTAACTAAGGATGTTGAACTGCACAGTCGACTGGCACAAGATGGTGACATCAGCCCTCATTTTAAGGTAAGTTAATTTGACAACTTCAGTAATGAATATCTTATAAGCAATTCTTAACGACAGCAGTGTGATTGACTGCTGGAATACTTACTTGGCATCCATTCTCAAGGTTAGCAAGCTTAATAATTACACTTAGCCCATCTTCAATTAGACCTGGCTCATGTATTCTGTCCATATAAGATAACAATCTCTGCAGACATCCAGATTTGTTTATATAATCTGCATTTTCTGGGAAAACTGTAACATTTTCTAGAATTTGTAGTAGATTATGATGGAGATCTTTCCATTCAAACATCTAAAGATGAGAAACATCAAAGATTTAGTTAATACTAACAAAAATCATTATAGTCTCTGTAAAATAATATTTACAAGACTAGAATTGAAATGAGACACAGTTACTAGAAAATGTATTTGAAAGTTCAATTTGGATTTGAGGAAGATTTCAGTGATCTATACATGATAATTAATTAATTAAATCAGATTGAATGGAGTAGGAACTAACTTCTAAAACATCCACAGTTTTTTCTATACCATTCTCATTTCTGAACATGTCTTGCATAGCCGAGTCAAATGTACGTCGTGTAAGATGTTCGATTACGGATATTGCTAGCTGCTGAATCGCAGGATATTCACTGTGGTACAGTTCAAGTAATGTCCCAAATGAAAAATCTTCGATTTTAATAATGGCTTCTCCAGCAAGTGGATCTAATAAAATATTTTTCATAATCTGAAAAATAATATAATAAATATGAGAATTTCATAGTTAAGGAAAGGCCTTGATCTTCAAAATTGAATAGTCTTATAGGTACTTCTAAACAGTTCTTCTGGACATCAGGATCACAAGATGTTAGTCTTTTGAACAATACATCAATAATTCCAGAATTAAGAACTTTCTCAGCACCTCTTGGTAAAGAGCTTAGCTCAGCAAGGATGAGAGAAGAAAATTCTTGATTGCAGACATCTGTCTCCTATGAACGTGAATGAAAATAAATATATATCTAGGAGATAGGGCATTCCAAATAACAATAAAATTAATTCTACAGCACTCAGAATGCAATATCAAAATACATGTCAGGAGAAATTACCTCGGCAGTATGAAATAATGCAGACAGTTTTTACTTAAATTTATTTTCCACATTATGTTAAAGAGCCCAATAAAGAAAAAAAAATATTTTTACTTCAAGAACAGGAGAAATGCTTTCAGCCCTGAAACTTGGCTAAAGAATCAGGATGTAAAAATCTCGCCAATACTGTGAGAGAAAACTTGGACATTGAGGTCCTGGGTTTGATTCTCAGAGTGGTTGGGACTTTCTCTTCCTGACCCTTTAATTCATAATTACCTTTCCAAATAATATTTTGTTTTATATGAGCACTCTTTTTATGTGCATCGAAAAGTTGTCCATTCACTTCTCTTGACCATACTAACTAGGACTCATTGAATTTTCTGAGTTATTGTTTCCAAATGTCTAAATTCAATATGTTATTACTAATTGAAAAACAGCAGTATTAATGTATTGAATTTTGACCCTTCTGAAACATAACTTCTCTTTCTTTTTTTGTACACTTCAGGCAAGTCACTAATTTTCTCTCCCTTCCCTGCCCTTTTATGTATGTATATATACACTATTGATTTATGCTTGACATAGAAAATATTATTTTAAATCATACCAATGTTAGAAATTCTGCAAAAAATAAGATGATTCCTTTGTCTCTCAGAAGAAAATTTTTTACAGTATCCATAGAACAGAGCTGTGCCAGCAGCTTCATAGCAAGTCTCCTCACAATTAGATCATTGTGTGTTGTTAGTGACAATAGAGGGGCCACCACATCTGTTTCATAGAGGACTTTAAGATTTTCGGAAGACTTTATAGCAAACTTGTCTAAGGCATATAAAACCTGTAAAAATTCACATTGGATACAATTCATATGCTATATCTTTTAACACTCGTAAATCAATACTCAATATAATTTTCTGCTTCACCGGAGTTATTTAATTTTTCTGAAATTATACTTTGAGGAGTAAACATGTCTTTTAAGAACTGCCATGGAACACAGTATATATTGAAAAAGGGTGAAACTCTGTATTCTATAGAGTAATGACAATATCTTTACCTTTATTATGACATCTTCATCACTACTTGCAAGTAAGTATTTACATGTTTCTGCAGTTTTTGCTTCAACAGTCACTGGGTAAAAGTCAAATTTTTCACTCAGGGTACGATCTTCACGTTTTTTGGTCGAAGGTTTTGATTTGCTCTTCATCTTTATGCAAACAATTAAATTTGAAATGAAAAAGGAGGAATAAATGTTGAACTTTATATAATACAACTATGAAAGCAAATAACTTAAAAGAGATTTTCTCATTTGTATATTTAACCTGGAAATGCCCATTTTTAAAAGATTTTGAAATGTGCACCCACATATTTTAATTCTTTGTCACACATTTGAAAGGAATATGTAAAAAGGATTTTACCTGAGTCAATGATATAATGTAATACAATAATATCATCTACATTTAATACTTTAAAGATAATTGAAAAGAAAAGAGTACTGGCACAAGCATTCCAGAATGTGACAGAGCTATTTACATTTAACATATAATTAATCCATACCTATATTATAATATGCATATCAGTAAAATAACAGTTTACTTCTGTCAAGACATGGTGTGCTGTTTAAATAAATATGGATTTTAAATAGTTTAGAGCTTAATGTACACAGTTCCAGAACTTACTAATTCCTATTGGATTTGGTTAAAAAAATGTTGAGCAACTACTGGTTGTAAATTCCAGACACACTTGTAAAATTTATGTTACCATTATCTTTTACTAAAAAGTGCCATAATTTTGAATATTCAATAATATGCTTAAAAAATTTTAGTTTAATTGTCAAACTGTTCATGCACTATTATAACACTATAATGCTTCCTTGCTAATTAAGTCAGAAAATATATATATGTATATAATTTTTAAATTTTCCAATAATTGCATTTCATATAATTTTTATTTTTTTTTTAAATCCAGATATTTACACCTTCCTACACAACATCCACGACTGAAACATAAGCAACAATTATCGATATAATTCACATTTAACTTTAATATTTTATTCAGTATATTTTATGCTAATGTGATAAAAATGAATTTCTCTAGTTTGTGAAACATCATGGCTTTAACAACTTAACCAGTATATGAATGATAAAAGCTTAGATCATTGGTATTTATTATTCATTAGAAAGTCCTATTCATAGTTTGTTCAATATCTTCAAAACTCGTATGAAACAGGAGCGATGACTTGTGAGGAAGGTATTGTCAAAATTAACTAGACCAATAAGTAGATTTATCAGAATTTATTTGCAAATTGATTCACAATACACATATAATCTACAATTAGTTGTTTATATTGTTTAAAAGAAATTAAGAGAAAAGAAATATATCAGAAATATCAAAATATTTTCAACAATTAAATCGGGAAAGAAAATAATACAATTATACCAGTCATTAATTTAAATTATACTTATTTTTCTGTACTTCAATGACCACTTTCTATGAAGCCACACAGTCAATTTTAGAAGAAGAAAAAGCGCCTTTGCTTCCAAAGACAAAGAAAACGGTCAAATATACTATGAAAGTATAAAAAATTGATATATTCATTGTAACTTTGTTATGTGCATATCAAGCAAAATATTTTAATCTATTTTTACAATTAAATTTAAATATATAATTGCAACTCTTCTGAGCAACCTAAAATTTAGAAAAACCAATATTTTCTATTCACAAAGAGTACAAACATTAGTTGCTCCACAATAATATACAGAATAACTTCATTACATTATATTATCTGCAATTCTGACTGATTAAAAAAGAACTGAACACTTCCATTTCTCTCCTAATTCCTAATATATTGAATAAAGATTTAAGTAATGTAAAATTCATTACTGGTAAAAATAAATTACCATATATAACCATTTTCATTCATATGCTGTACTATTTATTTTCACTTGCAATTTGATTTAAAGTTGTATAATTCCTTCTTCAGATACCATCCAATGGAACTCATCACAACCACACAATGTCTTCACCTGAAGATGATGCTAGTAATAGCCATGTAAACATTATGCTTTGAGATGAGTTCACCTAGATGAAATTACAGGTAACAACAGTTTCTATATATTTGAAAATTAAATTACTCCTACAACAAAATATATTCAGCTTGTAACCAACAATGCAAACAATTAGCAGAAATTGCAATATGAAATATTTAGTAAACAAAAAAGAGAAATTATGAGAATGTATACAGAGTAAAACTAAGACCTTTCACTAATCACAAAATCATAAAATTATTTTCAATATTTATTGGGTCCATATGCAACAAAAACATAACCTAAAACTTTAAAATCAGGAGTTTAATATCCAGAAGACCCAAACCAATGATCACAAAACCAGAAAATATAATTAATCCAGGTGTGGTTTTCTTGGAGGGGCTGTCTCAGTCTGTGGCACACTCATATCTTCACTTAATTTTTTGGCCAGAAAATATATCTCGGCCAAAGCTATGATTAGGGCACAAATGACACCAAGGAGAAGACGAAAACCAAAGTCAAGGTCTCCAATTATTAGCTCAATGCCTATAAAACCAAATGCAAATCCAGCTGCTACTGACACAATGAATTGGAACACTGCAATAAGCTGCCTGTTGATTTGCTTTACTGCAAACAAAACAAAAATATAAGAATTTGATTAGACTAGTTCACATCATTAATCCAGCACACACTTGGATGAGGTTGAGCAATGAAAGTTCACAGGAAATAAAAAAGAATTTGGCTCTTAGGATCTAATTCCATAAAAAATCAAAACGAGATCTAATACTACAAATTTTAGTAATTAAAATTAATTTTACCTTTCACATTGTGAAACAGCTGATATAAATACAAAAGTTAATAGTCAATTATTGAAGTATCATATATGAGAATATTGATATTTTAAGAGTCCATTAAACTAGGAATGATAAGGGTACAGTTTTGCGGGACAAGTCTGACTAAGACACCTAGAATAATATCATAAAAATTATATTGACTAGTTCATGTTCATATGTCAGGAAATGACATTGTCATGTTAATTAAAACAATTAATAAGAAAAGGAAAGAAAGATAGAAAGTAAGTGATATGGTAGGCACCTTGTAAGGTTTAGAGTACTTTAAATTTTCGGAGGCACTACCCCCTTTATCAGAAAGTTAGGAAGACATTTCCAATGATCGGCTAGCTGACGGCTATTATTATCAAGTGTCAATTTTTATTTAGTTACTTTACAACATCCAATAGAACTGTGAAGAACCTCATGTTGATTTGGTACTCAGTCCTAAGATTGATTTGATTCAAACCTCCATGCTAGCCTATCCTGCACAAGTGTATTCCATCCTTTACTTCCCTCTTCTGTTCTTACCCCACACTCTTCCCTCTAATGCTATTTTCACAAAACTCTGTCTCCAAACATGATCTATTATCTATCCCTTCTCTTGGGTAACGTCCTCCAATTTGTTCACTCTTCCCTTATTCTGCTTAGAACTTCCTCATCAGTGATTCTATCCACCCATCTGATTTTTAGAATTCTCCTACAGCACCACATTTCAAAGGCTTCTATTCTTTTCCTTTCTTTAACTCTTACTGCCCACATTATAACATTATAGCTGTAAATCATATACTCAACATTTTCTAAGTTGATTGTAAATTTCAAATCAACAGTTCTTTAATTAAATAAAAATTACTACAATTAAGTGCAAATTTTGCAAATATTTAGTTTCTCTCGATGACACTGTATTATTAAATTTTGTGTCACAACCTTCGAAATTATGTTACTGAAAGAAATAATATAATTACAAAGCCAATAACAATAAAAAAATATATAATTGAAAATAAAAACCTTTATAGTTTTTAGATTTCTCAGAGTATTATGATATTATATCCCCTTCACCACATTCAGTTGTCACTTCAGTTCATAAAAGTGAATATGAATATTTATATTTTCAAAAAATAATAATAAGATCAAGGAATAAACACAGAACCAAAGTTTGATGTGATTGAATGTTTCCTGAGGCTCCAATTTTCTCCCGTTTTTTTATACTGTCGCAAAAATGATTCAGTTATTAGTAAGCTATAAAATTGTTGGAAAAAATTATGCATAAAAAATTTAATTTTCTTTAAAAAAAATAAAACAGTACGTGCAACTCCAAATTTCCGTGAACATAAATGTAAAACTTTGTTAATTGCACAACTAATTTTCGAAATCGTCATCCACGATTATAGAACAGTAATTTCGGTGTGTTTAGAGCCCTGTGTGATTCTGCTCGACTTCAATAGGATCAAAAGTCCATTTGAGAAGATTCTTATTTTAGGGTATTCGTAAAAATTGTTACGCCCGTTGGTTGTTTTTCTTAGTTCGGAAGTCCCTCAACAAACATATAACAATTTGCGAGTTGTCAATTAGTTTCAGTAACAAATATCATGTACGGTCTATTTAAGTTATTTATCCAATTGTTTGGTGTTTCCTACAGGTTCGTTCACATTCAGCTCTCATGGATTCGGACCTAGCGTACATGGGACAGCTGAACACCTTTCAGTCAGTAAATGAAACTACTAGTTTGAAGCTCGTCAGCGCCGAACGTTACGAAAATTCCTTGCATTAAACAGACGTCAATGAAGACAATCCGGTAACATGGAGAATATTGTGCACTGATTACGAATACGAATGTTGACAGACTATTTGCTGAAATCTGCACCCCGCGTAGCAAGTTTGTAATTAAAATTCTCGGATATCATATACTTATTTTTCAAAGCAACATTAGCTCTTCTCTTTTGAAAGCACATCTTCGGTTTGTTCCTGAATTCTTTGATATATATTAATCTTAGCCCTTCAAAATTGGAAATCAATATGATGGACTGACAGCCCCCGTATTTTATTTTCTAGCCAATTGGGCAGCAACCACATAATTGATATATATACCTTAATAGGAGTTAATTTGACACTAATCTCTTAGTCATTTTGAGTGCTTTATAATTTACCCTACAACATGATGCAACTGGTATCTGAAGCAACACTGTTTATCTCAATGATAACAAAAGTAGTATATTTCAACATAACGTATGGGGTACTTCAGCTACTTTTTTCCCTTCTCACCTTCCTTCTCCCGCTTACAACAAATCTAAGCTGAATGTCATTATACAAGTCACACCCCCACCCAATAGTGGATCCAAGACCAACCTGAGGATCATTCTGCTTTCCTCCCTTGTCATTACAGCTTGAAATTAGATTTATAGAACACATTACACCACATTATTAATCTCATAAACCCTGAAACCTATTTATTCAATGATAGCATTGATTTTTTTTCACAATATTATATTTTATTCCTACCCCACAGAGTTTGTTCCTAGTGACAAGAATCATTCAATGAAATTGCTCTATACGTCAATTGCTTGTAAGTGGAACATCCATCTATTATCTACTTTTATTTAATAGAGTGATAGGAGATAAACTAGAATTTAGAGGTACTAATACTATTTAAATGTAAAAAATTTTGTTAAATCTAAACAGAATTAGTCATAGCTGACCATATACAGTTTCAGTCTAAAATAATCAATTGGTTTCAAACAGCAGGTCTCATGTCGTCCAACTTCTTCCTTGAGGAAGTTGTGAAGGTCATTGCTTATGAACCCCCATTACAAACAAAACTGCAAGAAGTGAATGAATGCTGCAGTGATAAACACTGACAACAAATGATGCTAAACTATGGACCAAATATATAGTTGTTTAAACCCCAAAGATTATTTTTGACTAACCCTGTACTGCAATTAATGTAGTGTCATAAAAAATACATTCTATTACAATATCAATTACTGCAACATAGTTTTCTGACTTTAAAATTTACAATGAATAATAAAAGATTTTGGCAGTAACCATCGCTGGAGATGGCCCGCAACACGAAATTCTTCACATGTACATTTAATAATCTCTTTGGCTGAGGGAGTCAAGGAATAACTATGATGAATTGCTAAATTTTATCCCTGAAGAAGTCTCAAAAAGGAGACTAAATGTCATTTTTTAATAAATGGTGATAAATTTATATGCCAACTTTTTATTTTTATTTATTGTAAATATCAATTGCCGTTTAGCACGTATTTCTGTTAAATTTATACTATGAAATATATTTAAACAGCTATGAACAATTATGAATAAAAATTGAAGGAAAGGAAAAAACAAGTTCAATACATACACTGATATGCAATAGAGTCTTCAGGAAGTTTTGCACGAACTGCATCAACCTTTTTTGTCATCGCTTTGTAATCACGATTAGCTTGCTCAGCTTTTAAACGCTGTATTCTGGCTTCTAATTCTGGATTTCTTGGAATAATATCTGGTTCTGGCAATTTAATGTCACTTCCCTCTAATAAATCATGTAAATATACAGTTGTTTCATCGTTCTCACGTTTCTGTTTTAAATATTGGTTCAACCAATTTATATCACAAACCTTAAGAAAACAATCTGTTTCACATTCTTTCTTGCTTATTATGAATTGTTTAATACCATCAGATACATCATCATTATTTTTAAATTGTTCTAAAATAAACCCTTCCAGCTTCTTGGAAGGCTGAATTTTGATAGAGGAGTCTTTTATTGTGTCAATCATATTTAATATTATGATCAATCAATGAATTTGGTGACAGATTTAATATTGAACCTATTTTGTAATATGAAGTTTCTTTTCCAGATCAGAATAAAACTCTCTGAGTTCTTCTTGTTTTTCTTCAAATGTGGCGTCAACTTTACTACACTTCTGAGTCATGTCTTCAATGAAGTTTTCCCATTCCAATTTTCGAATCTCCCTTTTTGCTTGAAGTGCTGTATCCTGATAAGAAAGAAGTATTTATTATAAATATGTAAAGTAGACTAAATAAAGTTATTTAAATAAAGTAGGCTAAGGCTACTCACGGAATGATAAGTTTCTTCCTTTTCCAGAATCTTATTACACATACTCACAGACACTTCTAAGTTTGCATTTAAATTTGGCAAATGTATGTCTGATGCAAGTTTTACTCTCTCAATTTGAGTACCATTTATTTCAGTAACTCTTTCCAATATTTGAAATAATTTTTCTATTTCTCTTTCAGACCTTCTTTCCTGAAACAAAAGAAATAATATTACAGTATATACTTTACAGGAACTACATGATTTTCAATAAGTGGCATTATAGAAGTCATATGGTCCAAGAACAAATTAAACTAATAACCTTACACACCATTTATTTTTGCTCCAAAATAATTGTCAACATGGAAACACATTGAATGCAAGAAAACGAGAGTATTTCCTCTGTAGTCTAAACAGGTTTACAAAAGCAGACCTACTAAATTTAGTGTGCTGGCAGGTCATTCTGTCTCTTGTGAATTATATCCTTTTAGCTAAATTCTGATTCTCCCTACCTCTTACTCCCACTAATCTAATACAAGTAAATCCAAGGATTAGCAAATAAATAAGGATGTAGTCAAAACATACAAAATTCAGTAATAAAATGTTTCTGCTATACTTGTGGCTTTCATCAGATGATAAAAATTTATGACAATAATTTTAAGAATAACAAGTATCAGAGACCAGGCGACGAACTCAAAAATCGAGTAACACCTGACATATACAACAGTTGTCTGTTGTTTATGCAAATGCCAGCTATCTGAAATGCCAAATTTTCTCCACTTCAATTTTTTGCTTTACAATGCATTGTTCTGTACAAATATATTTCTTAATCTAAGATACTTAAGGATCTTAGCTGCAAAAGTATAAATATAAGAAACAGCAATATTTTATAACAATGTATGGGATTTTTCATAAATTCTAATTGCAAGGCAAGCTACTTCTTACCATACTGTTAAACCTTTCTTTTCAATAAGTCCAAACAACATTGGAAAATAAGTTTCACGCCTTTCTTGGAATGTTTAGTGTTTGCAAAATTCTTGGTCTCAAGTGATGTCCATCATGCAAATTCAATAAATGAAATTTTCATGAAAATTTACTGCAGATTGAGAGTTGTCTTATAACAAGCGTGCAAGAAAAGTATAATACAAAAAGAGAAGCATTTGTTGTCTTAGTTGATGTTCTATGAATGACAATGTGTCTGTTGATATCACTTTTTTATACTCAAAAGACTTTGTGGGAAGATCTTGCTGCTAATAAATGAAGGTATACACTACAGCTTCAGAAAATCGGGGGGTGCTATACGAAATAAGGTACAATTCAAATTCTATTAAGTAGCAATCTGCATTTTTAATGTATTTTACCCTACAGGAACTTTTAAGTTTCAAAGATTCATTTATCCAAACAATCAAATATACCAACTATAATCGAAAGAAGGCTTTCCTGGTGTATGTAGTTCACAAGGTTTTCTCAGCGAGAAATACCAATTATAGATAGTCCAATTAGTTTTGAGAATTGGCATTCTACTGCATTAGACAAATATGTTTGTGCAATATGAAGTAGGATTTACTTTATTCTGAGGTGGAAAATACATTGTATTTTTGTTTGTTCCTTTTTTTCGGGATGGAGGGAGGGGGGGGGGGTGTTATGTAAGTTTATCTGTAAGTATTGAATGTAATAATTAGTAAAGTTAAATTGGGAGAAGGCAGAATACAATTTAGAAACAATGGTTTGTCTTCAGGGTAGAAAGGGTTAAGAATCATAATTCAGGTCTGAACATTCCTTATTAAATTAAACCTACTAAGTTCATACTGTTATCAGGGTCAACTACTGGATCTACTGTCCTTGAAATCTAACAGAGCTTCTTACAATTCCCTGTAGTTCCACTCTTTCATGATTTCTTCTAATATGGACAGTGGAACACCCATTCCAAACATTTCAATGTCATTATCTACAAACTTCAGAATAAATATAATAAATTCTATAATTTTTTTTCTAATAATCAGACAGTTTGAAAAACATATAATGTACTTAATATCTAATTTAGTTTATCTGGATTTATGTTTTGCCTAATAATTTCAACAAATTTGTCCTTGAATAATTTAACTAAGCAATGGAACAATTATACACATATATCATCAAAGCAAACATGCAACGAATATTGGCTCCTATATTTCAATTCTATGATATGTCAAAAATATTGCATCTAACCTCAAACTCCCTGAGCAAAAACTTAATTTCTCCATTTAAAAAGGGACGGTGGTCAAATAAACGAGTCCATATTTCTCCAATATCTGAAATACAGAATTGTTAAATATATAATTTTCATCAAAAGTGGAGGTTTCAATTCACAGCTAATGAGGTACTAATGAAGAACTAAGTAAACAAATTTTGAAAAGGGTTACATACAAATCACAATGAATAATAAATACTATTTTGGATGTAACAGCAGTTCAAGTATGAAATTGATTAAGATATTGAAGGAACATAGACACTACTGAGCCTGAAACATTAATTTTACGAGGTTGAGAATTCTTAAGTTTTTTTGAGGTACTTTGTCACATTAAGCAGGATGCTTCATAATTTTATGGAACTGGATTATTTTGGACACACTACTGATATTATACAATCTTTACATTTATTGTATTGAAACTTTTTCATATAATGAAGGAGAAAATAGACATTTTGTAGATTGGGTCTAAAATGAAGGAAAATTCGTGTGCCTTTGTAGGTATGACATCCAGGGAGTATCTAAAGTTGTATGTAGCCAATTTAAGAAATAAATACATTAATTAAACTGCAACAAGTCAGAAAAAATTAATAAAAACTGACCAAAATATTGCACATTTTGCTCTTATTTTTTAATTTAATTTTTATGCATTTTTAAGTTCATTTAAATAATTAAACACGCATATATATATATATATATATATATCAATTACTTTATTATTTAAAAAATTATTTACTGTAAAATTAAAATTTCAGATAATTAAAATTATGTAATTAATATTTTTCCCCCTGACTTAATTAAATTTGATTTAACATATAAGAAATTAAACAAATCCTATTCGTCATTAAATAAATTGGAGAGACTATAAATGATCTAAAATAATTTTATTGACCTATATTCTTTAAAAATCGAGTATGACTGTGGTACATCAATGAAAATGTTTTGAGGAGATTAAAAACAAATTTCGGATGACGCAACAATTATTCTAAGATATTGGAATGTTAACAGTAATTATTTTCAATAGATACTGAATATTGGGCAACATAATTGTTTGGGCTTGCAAACCGCTCCCAAATATTTGTTTTCTCCGTACGTCGACAATATCTTGGACAAGAAATTTGGAATTATAGATTTGACAGAAATTGTGTTGGATAAATATTTTTTCATTATCCAGTTTCATTCTATTGCCAAACAAAAATCAGGAAACTCAATAATAATAATCAGCAGACGAATTCAAGTTACCCTTCACTATTGCTGCCATTTTACTCATGTGACTACGAAATCTCTCTTATTGTTATGTGAGAAACCGATTCATTGTTTACAATCGACTATGAAAAATACATGTTGTTGTTGCCAGAGAGTTTCTTGGATCTATCTCTTTGATAAATATGTATTGTAAATAGTATTTAATTTCGCTTTTGGGAAACGCGAATGCTGTAATAACTATCGGTAAGATGCTACTTTGTATTTAGGTAATGCAAATTTCAACATTTGTTAAATTTAATAGTAGCTGAATAAGTCACAGTCATCACACAGTAGTCGAAAATATAATTTTGTTATTCATATGTCATAAAATACAAATAGATACCTTTGCATTTAGCTAAGAATTACAATATGATGATATTACTAGCGAATTTCTTTATTCAGCAGAAAACAAATTATTATAAAGTTATATTGAAAGTGTTTTAGAATGACGTATATTATGCTAATATGTGGGTGAAAAAAAGTTTCCCTTCCTGAAGACAAGCAAATTGTAAAGGCTTAAAGTTCAAGAAAGTTTCAAATTTGTAGCAGTATTTGAAATCTCTGAAAGCAATTACTGGTCTCATTCTTTTATGTCATGTGACAATATGTACCTTGACAGTAGTGATCAGGGGAAAACAATGTTTTACTTCCTATAAAGTACACTGTGACGAGGAACTGCTATTTGGGAAAAATTGAATCTGTTCCATAGTGTTTAGTTTAGTGCCTGAATAAGGTTGGAAAATGCAAAGCAGAATATTTAACATTAATAATGTAAAATATCAATTTCATGATATTTTGTTACATTTTGGAGTAAAAGCCTTATACGGTATAAAATTTATATTTCTCTGCCTTCCAGTTGTCAAGCAAAATATTCAGATTTATCATTTTACTGCTGGAATAATCCTATAAATTTCTCTCACACAATGAAGCTCCACTTGTCTATGGGATTAATGGAATATCATTTAATAATAAAGCTCATGTTTTCTCATATTGCATTTATAGAATTGTATGGAAATAAAATTTTTCTTATTATTAATTTAGGTGGCTTATGTGACATCAATTATTATCACATAATATTTTAATTCAATAAATCAATTCAAGCCTTTTTTTCTGCCATTCTCAGCCTGAAGAATCTATTTTTCTCCCATTATTAACAACCTTGACTATGTTATTAATGTTTGTTTCTTATTTTGGCAGGACTTGCACATGCTGTCAGTCTTCAGGAAAGGAAGGAAGCCTTGGCTGGGATTCCAGAGGAAACAAGCTTCCATCTGGGGTGAGTGGTGCAAAGTTAACTTGGCTCACGTCCATAAAAAAAATTGTTAATATATAAATATTGTTTCTTACATGCCTAAAAACAGTCACAAAGAAAGAATATATTTAATTTGAACCTTCTCACATTTTTGTGTAACATACTTTTTTTTAAAAATTCATTATGATGCTAAAGCAACAATAAAATAGTAAAAAAATATCAATTGTTAAGATAGCTTAAATGTTATCTGTGTTCCTCCTTTGGCCAGGGTGAAAGGTACAGTTTCCTTCAATGACAGACATAACAGAATTAATACAAAACAATCAGATATGGTTTCTAATGTGAAGCTCAATTATGGCTATGTTCCCATATTATCAGGCTAATTTCTTTGCTTTTGAGTTGATCAGCCTGGTTAGTGTTGTGTTGTATTTATCACTTAATTTTGTCTTATTTGGCTACTTCTCTGTGTCATTACAATACTTTTAACACTGATAATTCATATTTTCAATTTTTGTGCCTGTTTTATGGTATTAAAGATACGCCAAATCATCAAAGTACGGTTTCTGTCTTTGTTATTTGTAAGCCTTTGTCACAAATTGAATAATTTCAGTTAAATTTACCTTACATACTAGTTCTTTTCTGTGTATAAACAATAACTTCAATTTTTGTCTGCATGGTATGAAATGAACTAAAAAATAAATAATTTTAATTTTATTCATTAACGGCAGTAATATCCAAAGCCAAGTTACCTTTTTAGATCAAAGATGAGTTTGGTTACAGCAGTGACATTGCCACCATAGTCAAAATTTTAAATTAAAAATTATAAAATATATTCTGCAGTTTTTGTATTTAATAACTCGGTTATTTTCGAATTCAGCATTGGATTTGCCTTCGATTACAATGGAAGAAGGAAATATAGTAATACATATTTTCATCTACCTGCCTTCATAGTCTATGTTGTCACTGCTGCTACTAAACTCATCTTGTTCCACATTTCAGTGATACTTTGTAGATTGTAATTTAATTTCTTGTTGGTCTCTGGTCTTCAATTTTGTAACAGTAGTTTCTCCCCTGCCACATTTTTTATGTCATTCTGATTCAATTACCGATACTTGTACCTGCCTTGCTGTCTTCATCTTCCACTGCATTTAGCTCACTAGTTGTGTATTTCCTTTCCTAACAAATAATATCTAGAATTCACTTTTTTTGCCCTCTGTAGACAACTTCTTTTCATTCTTTGAGGCATCAATTTTTGACTTACTGTATGTAGTCTTCAAAAGTTAGTTGTGTGAAACTTGGGATTTACAAATAGACAAGCCACACTGCTCCTGTCTAAATTCATTTCAATTTTATTGTAAATTTCAGTGAACCCTGTCATCTTTAACTCATTTTCTTACTGTCCTTCGAAACTTGTAAACTTTCAATTTCAAACATTTAATCACAAAATAAATTACTGTCTCTACATTCTTATTCACTCATATTTTGGTTTCCCTTTGCAAGAATATAATTTAGCCAAGTGCAGATCTGATTGTTTTTTCAAGTCATTTAATTTAATTTCTGTTTCCATTTCTTAAAATTTCTTCTACCTACTCCCAACTTACCACCTTTTAAAACACCACAAAGAAGGCAGTTTCTCCTTAAAATGTGTCCAATCCACTTTGCTTTCCTCCTCAGAATACTTCCTTCAATTTCCCCAAGTTTCTGCACCAATATATTGAGGAATGCTTCAGATACAGAGTTTTATGAGTCCCTTCCTTAATTCTGTGTATATTTGACTGGTCAGAAGTGATCGCTTCTTAATGAATGCTCTCTTGGCCACAGTGATTCGTGTCCTCATTTCTTTTGTGCAGTTGTCATCCTTTGTCAGTAGGCTGCATGTTCTCAGATTCTTCACTCCTGGTGATAATTCAATGGTTGATTCATTTCCCAGCTTTGTGTGTCTTCTTCGGGGCAACTTTAGTCATGTTGAGATTTCATACATTGTTGATAAATTTCTGCAAACTGATTTCTCCCATTTCCTTTATTAAGTCTACAGGAATGTGATCCTCTTCCTTAGCCTTATTTCTCTTCCCACTTCACTCTTAGTATGCGAGGTCCTTCCTCTCCTTCATCTGCCGGGTCTTCCTTTTCTAACTTTATTTGTTCAGGTCGGTTTTTATTACTGTGGAGATTTCTTCTTTGACCCTGGAATCCTCTTTTCCAGATGTGCGAATGGGCTTAATTCTTGCCCCATTCCAGTTCCTGTTTTTAAAGACATGAAGTCGTATCTACCTCTTCCCCGGAGTTCTACAATATCAGTTCAATACACAGTTCATTCGTATAGTTTTGTTTTCTGTATCAGTTACACTTCTTGGTGCATTAGAGGTTTTGTACACACACCTTTCTTCCATCAACTCCAACATCTGAATTTGGTTCCTAGCAGTTCTTGCCTTTTAAAGAGTCCAGAAAAGCATTCTTTACATACTTCAACACTTTCCTCTTCATTTCAGGAAATTGTCACTCCAAGCACTCTGATTCTTCCCTTGTGATTTTCTAAATTCTGTTTCTGACATAATTTTTTTATATTTTCAATCTACTTACTTCTGTTTCTTAAGACAAACATATCTACAGTCTTCTTTCTCCCATTCTGAAACATTCTTTTTTCACTGTTTAGGTCAATTTTCACTTCTACCAGGGCAAAATTTTTCTGCAAGTATCTATTATGAAATCAGTATTCTATTCTGAAAGTTGGCTCATCTTTCCCATTTCCAAAAACCATTGGGATTTACAAATTCAAGAGGCCATTCTCCATATTAAAAATTTGGTATTGTCCAATCAGCAAATATTACAGAATATTCTTCTGGATCATTATTTTGGACGTGTTCCTAATTTCCTTGAGGAAATCTAGAGTGTGTGTTGTTAAATATTCCTGTTTGACCCAATCTTCCGTGAAGGGATCGCCTCTTCAGAGATTCTATCTTTATGTTACTAATGGTCTCAAGTTGAATGAATTAGTCCACCTGTCTTAATCTGATTCTGTTATCCTCAGCACTATTTTCTAATCAATCTGAATGAATTAGTCCACCTGTCTTAATCTGATTCTGTTATCCTCAGCACTATTTTCTAATCAATCTGTAAAGCAAATAACATGCTTCCTGTGTAAATTTGCCCATCTCTCAGATACTGAGAATATCAATGTAGAATTGCAATCAAGACTTTGAAACTCTTCAATCACTTAATATTCTAAATAACATTTCAATGAGCTTCCTCTTTCATGGTTGTTGATTAGTTGTTTTGTATTGATAGACCAAGTCCAAGATTATAGTCACTATTCTTTTTTCTGTAATAGGACAATGCTTAGTATTGTGTTGTTTGTTTCTTTAAAGAAATTTTCTGACCATAGTTGTTTCCAGAAATTAACTATCAATTATTTTCAAATACCACCTTTTCCTGTGCAGTGGTCTCGTTTCACCCTTCTACTTCCGGCATATGCTTTCATTTTCAGCTCCCTTCCAACATTGTGAAGTTGCATATCTTTCTGTTAACCTTTTTATTGGCCATTCTTCTCTTTTGTGGAATCACTGTGGTTCTAAGTCCAAAAATAAACTATCATCTCCATCTTTCAGCACCAAGAATTTTGTGAACAACTGTTCATGTCCATTTAGTATTGTGGAGGTTATTTTCAAATAACATGTCTTCTTCTGTAGTGGTACGAATATAGTAGATTCTCATCTAGTGTGAACTTCCAACCTTCGTGCTGTGGATCAATATGCTTTCATTTTCAGCTCTTTCCAACTGTGTGAATTTTCTTATCTTTCTTTAATAGCATGTTTGTTTATTGGCCATTATTCTATTTCATGGAGCAATCGGTAGTGGAATCACTGCCTGAAAATAAACTATCTCCAAATTAACAGCTATGAAGTAGTCCTGGTTTGTCCTCGAGTCACCATTGCAACTATCAGAAATAAACTATCTCCAGCTCTTGAATAACTGCTAACTTTCTATATTGCTTGTTCTTAATCTATATTTGATGTTTCATGTAACTTATTTTTGCAGACCCACCTTTGAGGAGCCTGTAGACTGGGGGCTTCAAAACCCTCAGCCCACTTGCTCCTCAAAATGCTGGACCGGGAAGCTGTGGAATCTGAAAAGTGTCTGCGCTGAACAGAAAAGCTTTTTTATCGTGTTGGACTTAGGGCGATTTTTCAAGCCCCTTCGCCCGCCCTGCAGTTGCCTGAAGCACCATTCAAGCAGCTGCTTTTACCAGCTAAAGCTGAATTTATTTTTAAAAAGAGGAAAGGATTTAAAAATTGTAAATTGTTAAAGGCAATAAATTGTTAATATATAAACTGTAATCTTTATTCCCACCAACACTTTAGTACATCATTAGAACAAAGTATTAAGACATTTAATTAAGCTTTAAATAAATGAAACAGTAACACAATTGACTTCTTGTAACCCACAGAACACCAGGAAGAATGGTCCAAAACCTGGAACAAAGTAAAGATACAATTAAAAGACTTGAAGCTTAAGTAATGAAAAATTGTACAGGTCAAGAAAACTAAGTCTTTAAAATAAGCTCCACACTAACAAAGATTCAATCATGTACTAAGTTTAATGTTACTGAACAAATAAAACAAAGCACATTAATCTGTGTATAACTTTCATAGAAAATTGCAATGAAAAGACTATCAATGACACTTTCAAATGTTTTATGATCATTGCAGTTCTACACAGTAGAAATACTTTCCCCAGCTCTAACAATGCTTGAAAGCATCAAACAATGATTAGTTAGAATTATAGACTTGTATAAACACACTAACATCATTTCATAATTTATCAAAAAAGTAAGATGGCTTCCCCAGTCATTTTATATTAAGCCAATGGCAGTGAACATAGAAACTGGCTAAGGTAAAATGAACACTTCAAAATAAAACAAAAATAAATGTGCCCAACATTTGCATAAAACATAATTAAAGAAACTAACTTACCTGCATCTCAAAGGTATTGGTCTTATGGCTCAGGAGAATACACCAAAGCACAATCCTTTACCATTGTTTGTCAGCCTTTGTACCATTCCAGTCTTGGTCTACTTTCAGCCACCACAGCAAGGAACCAGGACTGCATATTTGAGAATGCTTTCAATGTACAGAACACTGAAGAAATATCAAATACAATTTTTAGATAAGAACACTATTCAAATAAATTTATGTCTTGTTTTATTCAAAACATTACTGGCTCATCATGAACATTTAGAACTTTACCCAGTTGCGATTCTCTTCTGCAGATGGACTCTTCACTTCCAGATTGTCTTCCCAACTGAAAATGAAAAAGATACATTAATCACTCTACCTTGCAGAACTTTTCTGAAGAGTAAGGAAATCAGAGTGCATTACTAGAGTTCTTTAGTGAGCCCAGATGAAACAAAAGGTAAACATTTATCAATAAGGAATAGAGGATTTTCAATATAAAATAAACTGGTGAAGAGAATTTCATGTGGAATTGGTTCAACAGGCTGGAAATAATGGGTGTTCAGACACTTATATCAATTGAATGATATTACTAACAATCAAAGGTAAAACAAATTCCAGTCTAAATGCAACTAAAGCAATCTTTATAACATCCATCAAATAAGTCTGGAAGGGAAGAATTCAACACCCATATTTAGTTGCAGCAAATTTCACATTACATTAGATGTGTGAACAAAGGGAATCATCTTATACAACACTGATAAATTTTCTGTCATCAGTATATAATAAACTAGAACTTACTTACTGATACAAATTTTACTCTGATAACATTTGAGCAAAGACAGTATGACATGGGGTGAAACCTTGGTTAATCTTCAGGAGGAATTGCAAGTTCTGGAATTGACAATTTAGCTTCATGCACAATGAATATTTAAACAAAACATTTTAAAAACAGATTAATGTCATAACTGAATAATTATATGAAACAGTATAAAAGCTTTTAATGAAAGTGCAACTGTAAGGTCTGTGAAACTAGTAGCAGATGTCCTGTGTTCAATTCCTAGTCTCTATCTTTCAATTCGGAATATTTGAAATATCAAAACATATTGCATGTGCTTCACATTAACCTTTGGACCAACCTAGTCACTTCTACACACTTCTTTCAACTACAAAATTATTTTCCAAATAAGATGATTTCATGTAATGCATTGTGAATTGTGTTAGGGAGATAAGACCTGAAAATAATTTGATCAACAGCAAAAGGACCTTCAGTCATAATGGATGAAAAATCATACTTTAAAATACATCTTTCATTTTATACAAACATTTGAATAATTTTGTCAGCACTAAGAAATGAAGGAATACATCTTTAATTATGAGTATCCACCTGATATTTTACTTCTTTCACAAGCACAAAATTATTTAATGATGTTCTGTACATTTTTAAACTTTCATCAGGTTTGTTAAGCTTTTAGTCACTGAATTTAGCCTACTACAAATTTCTCCTTCATAAAACTAATGGATACAAGGTCTTGACTTATTGTAAAATAAAATACACAACTGTTTACGAAAATTGCAACACCTAAAAGGAGAGAGAAGATTACAATGTAATTTATTCCATATATATTCCAATTACTCTATATATTAGAGACACTATTAGAATTACAGAACTGTACATGCATCGTGACTTTGAGAACTCTGAAGGCACCACACAGGTGACATTAGACCTAAACATCATAAGAGAGTCCGGATATGCTGATGGGGGAACGCACTGTCATGTGGTTTGTACGCACACCCAAAAAACAGACAGTGGCTGCAGCATGACCAGAACAAACAAATTGCCAATCGACCACATGCCACACACAATTACATGTCCTGTGAATGTACAGGCCAAGGAAGCAGTGGTATACCTTCATCCTTCACAGAAAGCTTACATATTCCTCACCACATGTGGTCAGGCATTGTCTGGCTGAAATATGCCATGTAGAGCTGCTTGCATGTAGAGGATTCAGATTGCCCTCAATATTTACAAGGCAAGATCACATATTACATTCAATGGAGCCCCAAACAATCACACTCGGTTCCCACATTGCAGTCACCACTATCATCCAACATGTACACAGCCATCACTGTAGCACAAATTGAAGCAGGACTCTTCTGAAAATGCTCAATCATGCCACTCAGCACACCACTGACTACGTTCACATGCCCATTGCAGTGAGGCGTTGGTGGTCTTCGGACAACGGAATCCGACAGGTGTATGTGCAATTAAACCATCGGCAGACTGTCGAACTGTCAACGCAGACATGACCGCACCCATTTCAGTGATCCAACGTAGTGGTCGACACCGTTCTGTAGGTTAAAGCCATGTGGACACTATGATTATCATCTTGCACTGTGGACACATTGTGTTGTTACTGTTTATGACCCCCCCTCTATCCATTGGTTCTACACACGCATTACTGTAGTAGCAGTGTGTCCAGTTCACACAACAATGTCAAGGGGTGACAAAACAGTGTGTATTTTCAAGAACAAAAAAAAATTGTGAAAAGATACTCTTGTCAAACAATCATTGTAGCCAACACCAATTGTGGATGTCCTACTCTCTCTTCACAAGTCGTGATTATGAACATGTAGTTTTAAAGCTTCTGAACTGATTTTACAAGAAAGAAAAACAGTTTTGATAAAAGGTGGATATTATATGTGACCGAAGGTGGTAGGAAATTATGGTGTGTAAACAAGCAGAATTTTTTTTTTTAAAAAAAGAAAATGGCTAAAAATCGCTGTTTTTAGAACGGAAAACAAAAAAATGGTAAGAAATCATTAATTTTGAAGATATACGGACTTTAAAATTATCGTAAATTGACCATTTGGAGGTAGAGTGTGACGTCATAGTGCTGCCAACCTCAGCATTTACCCCCCACCGATGCGTTGCCAACTGTAGCATTTCCACACTAATACTAAAAAACACGTACACAAGTAACTGACAACTTTACTTACCCAGTTTCCTGTGTTCGGATCGGATGAGGAAAAATCCCAAGGCAGATAAGAATACGTACTTCTCACTTTTTTTGGTTTTAAACTATTAATTTCATAGTAAACATAGTAATAACGCAACAAATTATGACGTTCGTTTGAAATTACTTTAGCACAGCACAACATAAATCTGAAACCAAATTCTCACGAAAACTCCCATATTCCAACCAAATTCACTTGCGATTTTCATAAAAATGGACATGTCCTATCAATAATAGTAGATTACCACTGCATTTTCTTCTTTCTTATTCTTCGTTGGTTGATTGCACCAAAACACATCCAGCTAGCTATATATTTCTCATTATTTGCGAGTTTTAAAGATCCATCACATTATTGCACTTATAATTCGGTTCTTCGCGAAAGTCCTATAACCACAGTAGCACTGACGAAAGGGGCAATTTACAATATCAACCCCCACCACCACCCTCCAGAATAAAAAAATAATTTAAGAACGTCATTTAATGGTAAGAAATGATTGTGTTAACTTTGTAACATAAATCATTATTCGAATACCGTTAAATAATTCTGTAATATATCGTATTTACCAAATGTTAAATATAATATGTTTTTGAATTCCTAGTAATCCACGTGGTTAAGAGATGTCGCCACTTTATTAGAGCGACTTTCCCGTAATGCGCTAACTATATTTACGACATTAAAATTGAATGAAGGCCAATTTAAGACAGTGGAATAATTCATACGCGACCATCTTATCTAAATATTATCAGTCTTCATATTTGATTTTATATATACATATATATGGAGAGAGAGACAATTGTTGATCAGTAAATATAAAGTGCACTAAAATAGTACAATTTAATTTGCGTATTAATTTTTATGTGATTACAAATTAATTACAGTGAATAAAGAAGGTTAAAAAAAATTTACGGAAGTGGGAATCGAACCCGCTCATACGGTTCTCGACAGAGTCCAGCGACAAATTTTTAATTCTTTCTATTTCCGAAATTATATATTTCCGCGTATTTTTTTCTTTAACAATAGTCTGGTACAGGTTGAGAGATCGCTTTAGGCTCGGTTCAATTCATGTGCGGCCCGTTTACACGCAAATTTACACCCGGTAACGGCTAGATTCCGCGTATTTTCAGAATTCATTTTTTAATAGGGCAAGTCTTGAGGAGTGAAATAATTAAAATATGACACCTCGAACCCTCTAATTTCCATATTATCTCGCATATTTACGAAAATATATCGAGCATTGCCGCTGCTTAAGACGTGGTATTTTATTATAGTATAAAGTGTACAAGAATGTAGACCTAATTTTAATTGCAAATTAAAAACAAGATTGATTTATTGCAACAACAAAAAAAAAAAAGAATGACAAACTGTAAAATTACTAGCTGGTATCGGGAACCGAACCCCATTCTACGGCAAGAGACGTAGAATCTATAACCACTCGGCCACACCTTTGAACAACTAAGAGAATTCAGGACATATATCAAGTACATTGGCAGGGCCTTACCTAAAAATTGAGGGCCGATGTCGAATTCACAAATTTTCGGGCCAACATCGGCTCTAAATTTCAGACAAGCCAATGCCTCCCATCTTCACTTTTCACGGGTAGCATGAAGCGCCATAAACAATGACGTCAGAGTTGTGACGTCACACATTATAATTTTCTATCTCCGTAATTATCAGCTGCCGCCAGAAAATTTATTTGGCAAATAAAGTGATAATAGACAACTTTAACCGGGGTTTCATTTTACCCCAGCCGTTTACATACAATAAATATCAGCCATCGAAGGTTTTCCCGGTGTATATCCTGAATAAACAATTCTTGGGTTTCCACCAGGTTAGTTTAAGCCACGACGTATCGATGGCAGATTACTCCATCGAAACGTCGTGGCTTAAACTCCATTTAACCCGGGTGGAAATCCAAGATTTTTTTATTCATTATATATGTGCTTATTAATATATTACAGCCTTATGTTATAAAGTTTCAATAGTATCAAATATGAAAAAAGTTTAATTACTACCTAAAACTTTCCGGGATATCTCGGCAAGTATGCGTGAGGGACGGAAAAAAAAATTCTACGAAATTTCGTATTTCATCATTACTTTTTAATGTTATAAATGTTCAGTTCATTATGTTTAAAAGATCTTTATGCCTAAAAATAAAATATTTCTTTTGATATAGTAATTGTCGAGAGAACACACTATTACACCACAAAACCAGAACTTCGGATTTATCTGATTACCCAGTTAAAATTGTATTACAAATGATTGGCCATAATAAAACACGTGCACAAGAAATATAAAACCTCTTGCGTTAAAGAACACCAGTCGCGTCTTACTTTATTGATCGGAAGGGAAAATCGCATGGTGAATAATAAATTAAATATTTGGAAGATTACGTCAAACTAGAAGCAACATTGTCTTATTACAAAGTTTGAAACGTACCTTACGTATGGAAGTCTGCAAAACTGAATCGCTCCATCAAGTACGTTGTTACTGCCGCATAAACCTCGCCCCGAAGTTAAATGGCCCAGGGAAACAACACATCCCCTCCACGTATCATCAACAAAATCTATATAAGGTACTCATTGCTGACCGCCAGGGGCGCGCATCATCCACCGCAAACCCTTCAATTTAATAATTCATCATATAATTGTTTAATTAATATTAACGTAAAACATTTTTCTCTTAACCATTCTTTGTCTGTAAGATCTATTTTTTTCAAATCCTCAGTTGATCACTGCCAGAAAAAGAGAAGGGCAGCACTTCTACAGTGAAGAAGTGGACAGTTGTCTGCCCACAATGTAAATGACTGGCAGTGCAGAGCCAACCGAACTTGTACGAGTAAACCTACCTTTTCAAATATTGACAAGGACCACTATTGATGGTCAAAACGTCTGTAGTTTAATAAGTTTAAAATTCTTCCATTTTTTTTGTAAATGTCTAATATACGGGTCTTTAATTCTTAATTTATAATTATTGTAAAAATTTATAATAGAAGGGCCCAACACTTTGTTGATCATGGTATTCAGAAAATAATTGACCTACAATTAATGAAATAATGTAAACTTTCAATTCATATCATAAAAAAGTATCAACATTGAAAAATTATTAAATGGAATAAAGTCATATTAATTTTCACAGTAAATAAGAGCAAAAAAGAGAGGCTCTGTTGTAGTTGACCGGTCAGCAACTGTGGTTTCCCTTCGCAACAACTTTAGATGTCGTACAAGAATATGAAAATATTTAACACACATATCTGTTTGTCACCTTAATCCCTACATAGTAATTTCCTTAAGTGGCACAAGTCGAAAAAGTGAAAACGTAAAGAAATTGAAATTCATGAGCCAAATGTTTTTGTTTTTTGGTGTGTTTAGTTCTAGATTATTTAAATAAATGGAGTTTCGAGTACCTGAACAAACGATGCAGAGAAAACCTCACTTCTCCACAATCACCTCATAAATTAATGTCGAAAGCTATAGACCACATGTCATTTCTTGACACACGACCCGCCAATAAATATACTCTAAATATTGTATCTTACTAATTGAAACTTTGGGAAATTATTTAAACTTTTAGAAGGTTGCAGTTGCTTCTGCTACATATAAAATTCATTTGTGCTTTTGTGAATACTAAAGAATATTTGAGCAACCTTTCAATTGTCATACAAAAACTGTATTAAAGTGTACCTAAAACTATTCATTTAACTCACATGTTTTAAGAAAGGCAATGAACTAAATTGTTATTTTAATGTAAATACTTTTGTTATGAATGAAATGAATATTGTACTTGATTGAAATTTACAGAATAGAAGCCTTTGAAATGTGGTGCTATAGGAGAATGCTGAAAATCAGATGGGTGGATAGAATCACTAACCAGGAAGTTATTAGCAGAATAGGGAACAATATGGAGGACATTGACCAAGAGAAGGGATAGATTAATAGGCCATGTTTGGGAGACATGAGGGTCTTGTAAAATTAGCATTAGAGGGAAGTGTGTGGGGTAAGAACAGAAGAGGGAGGCCAATGGTGGAATATGCTAAGCAGATTAGGGAGTATGTGCTAGTTATGTGATAAGGAAAAGGCTTGCACAAGATAGGTTAGCATGGAGGGTTGCATCAGACTAGCGAAGATCCAAGTACTCTAAACCTCACAAGGTGTCTACCATCTATGAACCTCGGGTAAGTCACCTTCTTTCTATCTCTCTGTCCTTTACCCATTAATTGTTTTAATTAACATGACAATGCTATTTCCTGACTCATATATATATATATATATATATATATATATATATATATATGTGTGTGTGTATGTATAAACTTAGTTGATTAATTTAATTACATGAATTTTTGATTGTGGCGTGACCTTGAAGGAGCCGCTTCTGTTACTTTCGGCAAAACGTGTTGTCCAATTCCAGGCAAGTGAGAATTTCTAATAAATCGCTATTTCCTAAAAGCCGTAATTATTTCATCAAAATCATTTTATCGACCTTTTAAAATCTTGGGCTGATTTTCTAAACCATATGCTATTTTCGTTCAAGGTTCAATTCTCCCACCATAGTCCTTCCAAAACTATTAACACTCCACAAGATAAAATAATATTTTAAGTAACTATTAACATTCCCTCTTAGTTTTATCACTTCAAGCCGAAGTTAGGCGTAGTCTAGTCCTGCCAGGAATAACTCATTTGATAATTTTTTTATAAGAAAAGGAAACAAGTTTTGTTTTCTATACTTATAAAATAAAATAAATAATTCAAATAATTATTCGTGGGTACCAACGTTTCATGACCTATATTTTACTTTTACTGGCATCAGCAATTTTCTTGGCGTTACTATAATATTGAAGTCGTAATGCATTTACAAGAACAGTGCGTCTGTTGCAAAATGTTGTTTTGTAAAGTCGTACGTCGTTATTTATTTACAAAAATTAATCAATAAATTACGATTTTAAATAACTATATCAACACTTCCTTCGCGTATTAATTTGTTAATATTATCGAAGTAGGGATTGCTCAATATTAATGTAATATTTTTATATAAAAAAGTAAACTAATTTCCTTCCTGTCCTTTTTTAACATTTAATAAACAAATTAAATGATTTTTTTACCAACGGAAACTACAGTGGTCTCGTCCTGTTTTTTTTGTGCATTCAGTTGGGTTCGAGTGTGTTTTATAGTCCCTGCCGCTGAGCAGGGGCAAAAATTAATGTCCGGAGTGAGCGGCGGGAGTTGAACCGCTCTCCGCTTACCCTTATCGTAGCCAGTGGAACCGCGAACCCATTGAATTGCATTGGAACATAAAAGTGAGCGGTGCCGCTCTAACTACCCGAGGCCTTACTCTATGGTAGACATGTCAGTGATACGGACGAGTTTTATTTTTGTCATTTTAGTGTACTCGTGGCGACCATGTGGGCGCAACAGATCTGCGAGTGATACAGTAGTTTAGTGAATCTTTTCAATTCCCTTCCTATGCTATTAAAGGGGAGTTGCCTGTTTCAGGATCACCCTCATGTAGCCGAGCTGTATGCTGTGCAAAGCAAGAACGAGCACATGCCATAAATTTGGAAAAATGCCAATATACAAACAGTTAAGGATGGAATATGTTAAGCAGATTAGGAAGAATGTGGTAGCTATATAGTAATGTAAAGGCGTGTGCAGAATAGGTCAGCATGGACTGTTGCATCAAACCAGTCTAAGGACAGATTACTACAACAAAAATCACTTGTAAAATATTTATCTAAGGTTTTTTCAATTTACAATTAGGTGAAATTATGTTCTTCCACTAGCTAAATTCTCAGATAATAACTATTGGTAGTTTTTTGGCTCATGCATAACAACCCATACATAATATAACCACATAAATGTCATGGAATAAAACAAAGTCATAATGTATAAAAAGTCTTAAAAATTGTTTATTTCAAACAATTGTATTTATCATATTGAAATAGATTTATACACAAATAAGGGGCTATATCACTTTGTACAAATATTACAAATTATACACAATTTACAAAATTTAAATAACATTTTACAGCAAAGCTATTAACACTTAGAAACTACGGAAAAATTGGATACATATGTATACAGGGTTGATACAGTAAGTAAACATTACAAATAAATAATGACTTCTGAAAGGCAATGATTTCTTTATCACAATATAAACAACAATTGACCTATTTAATTTATGGATCTTGAATTGAAGTATTTTGCATTTGAGGAAAGAGATCGTCCACTACCCGATCGAGATCGAGAGTTTTACCAATATCCACGGTCCCACTTAAATCGTTTGATTTAGATTTAAGTAAAGACTTACCTGAACTCATGTGTTTAGTGTTCAAGTCAACATTACTAAATCTATGAGCTCGTCTCATATGGGTCTTCAAGTTACCCTTTTGAGTAAAGGCACGTTCACAGTGTGGACAATGATACGGTCGTTCACCACTGTGACTTTTCAGGTGTGTGCTTAGAGTGTTCTTTTGATTAAATCTTTTGTTACAAATATGGCACTCAAAGGGTTGTTCTCCAGTATGAATTCGTTTATGCCTCTCCAGTTGACTCGGCTTCATAAACCACTTGCCACAGGTAGTACAGTCGTGGAACACAAGCATGTCGTCTTCCATTTCCGCAGGCCGTTCAATGGTTTCAACACACTTCGACTGTGGTTTAGACACGCTCACAAGAGACCTACCGCCTTGGCGACAGTCTGCTATTTGAAACTGTTGCATCGCAACTGGAGGTTGTACCGATGTATCTCTTTCAACCACCTCCATGCTGAGAGGTCCTTCAACATTAAATATAATATTCCCTGCAGTGTCAGAATTTTCCACAACAGATTGCTGAATATTCAGGAAGGATGCATCATCATTTGTGTGAATTTCAAAGTGAACAGTGTCAAGTTGTTGATCACTCAACTGATCTTCTGTAGTCTGTATAATAATATTGTTGGCTTGAAATTGCTGAAGCAAGACATCATCAAGTTGCAATGCTTGAGTTGTTAATAAGTTTCCAGATTCATCAACCTGAAGGGCATCCGCAAGCTGAAGTTGGAAATTATTTACTATTTGAGAACCATCTGATGTGAGTAAAGTTGGCGCACTAAGACCTGAAACCAGGTTATTTGCTTCCAGGAGGGTGTTTGTATCAATGGAAACAAGTTGTTCCTTTTGATTTTCTTGACACTGTTCTGTTACACTTTCAATCACTCCATTTGCTTTACTCTTCTTAGTTTTACTTTCTTGTGATTTAGAAGCTTTTTGACCTTCCTTAGTGTGTGAAGCAATATGAGCTTTCCGGTGTCCTGATGTACGAAACCGCGCGTCACATATTGGACACTTGAAAGGTTTGGCACCTGCAATAAAAAATATGATATGAAATTATTATAGAAAAAATTAATAGTAGTTTTAGAAGACCTAAGAGAATGAAAATTTAGTTAACCACACAAGATATATTTGTTGAAAATAAGATTAAAGAGTGTTATTGTACATATAATTATGTGGGATTTCTTTTTAACACAATAAAAAGAGCCAATAAGTTAGCATATAATATTATTATTATTATTTAATTAATATAAATACTATGTTTCATCCAACTTTGTGGACTTCTTCAGGTAAATTATTAAACTATTTACATTAAAGAAATTTGGTGTCATGCACTATATAGTTCGTCCACTTAATAATTTACCTGAAGAAGCCCATTAAGTTGGATGAAATATAGTATTTGTATGAATTAAATATCTGTAAAATTATTTGCTGACTTATTGGCTGTCTTCTTATTTATTTTAAACTTAAAGCCAGAAAAATATTTGGATATTTTTTTAAGGAATAAAAAATGGTGTCCTACATTTTTTCTTTCTGAAGTCTCTAAATTATCTTTAATTTATATATTGCTTTATAATTGATTCATTTTGTGAATTGTTTACATCTTCTCAAGTGAGATAAAGTGATCAACAAACATTATTTAAAAACAATAAGAAATGCAACCCCAAAAATGTTATACCTGTATGTAATCTCATATGAACTTTAAGACTTCCTTTTGTTGAAAAGAGGCATTCACAAACATGGCATGAAAACATTTTCTGACCACCATGAGTTTTCATATGACTGTCCAGTGTTGATTTAACAGTGAAGCACTTATTACAGTATGTGCATTGATAAGGACGCTCGCCAGTATGAATACGAACATGTCTCACTAAATCAGATGGTTTTCTAAAGCTTTTTGGGCAATACTTGCACTGATTAGCATATAATGGTTCCATTTGGTACTGTAAATCTGGATCCTGAAAAAATAATGACATTAGCATACAAGAACTATATGGATTCTAATATCTGAGACTGGGCAAACATTTTTTGTTGAGAATAATAATGCTTTATGACATTTTCTTTTGATATAAATTTACGAAGTCACGCATTGGATAGAAAGAAAACTAGAAATATTTTGGAGAAAGGCAGGAAATTCACTCTTTAAATCATATGTATGGCACAGTATTAAGTTCAAAGAAATACATATGTTAAGCAAAGAAAGAAATAGAAGAAAGCAAGACTGAAAATATTCTATAAGGCCGGGACTTGAACCTGGGTACATGAAATCAGCAGAGTAACCGCCACTATAGTTGTGGGGTGTGTCTACCGTTTGCGCCACCACATTGAGTATGACTAACCAAACATTTTCAGTCTATATATATTAGGTTTTCAAGGTATAATAAAACAGTAGCTTTAGTTCCTAGAAACATAATCATCCATATGAAATGTCCATTTAACTTTAATTTAGCCCAACCGGGCCTGTCCCAACTCAACATCAACACTGAATACAAACTCTGAATGTCCTGTATAACTACACAGATTTAGCACCTCTATTGTGAAATTTCATTATTGCAAATTATATATTACTTGATATTATTTAATTTCATGGACATTCAACATACACAAAACACTTTTTCATCTGATTTTACCTTGTACAGTTGTTTGTTAGATGCGCACACACATCCACTATACCTGTCTTGTTTACAATCCATAATATGTGACCACTGTAAAATGTTAAGAAAGAAAACACCACTGTGGGGGTAGTAGGCACATTAACTCGTATGATGCTGAATATGAGGAGACAAAGTTCCATTGAACTTATGAAAAAACTATAAATAAGTAACTGTACAGTATAAATTACTTGTACTGTTATCAGAAACAAATGAGATAGACAATGGAAAGCTACAATAATCCAAGTTTGTGGGAATGCTCAATTGAAGCCCAGTAAAGCATATAGTTAAATTTAGAAGAAAGCCATAATGGAAAAATGACAACCGGACCAGCTCAGTTAGTAGAGCACATGGCTGGATATTGTCAGGTCCTAGGTTCGATTCCCTGGCCTGGCTACAATAATTGTAGTAAGCCTGAATTTACAAATAAGTTAGGATTATACAGATATTTTAATAAAATTAAGCTGTAAGAGAATAATACGCTAAGCAGATTAGGGAGGATGTGAGATGTGCTAGTTATGAGGAAATGAAAAGGCTTGGACAAGATAGGTTTGCATAGAGGGTTGCATCAGACCAGTCTTAGGACTGAATACCACAAAAATGAAATGACTAATATGAGGTTGTTACAGTATATAAGATTTTTAAATAATGGTATATGAAATAATTATGTACTGTGATTAAATTTAGTATTAAGTAATATGCAATTTATAATAATGAAATTTCATGATAAGTCTATAAAATTACAAATGATATGCATAAGCATCAGAGTTTGTGTTCAGTGTTAATGTTGAGTTGGGACAGGCCCAGTTGGGCTAAGTCAAAGTAAAATGGGCATTACACATGGATGATATGCTCCTAGGAACAAAAGCTACTGTTTTATTATTTTGAGAGAATAAATAATTTATAATGTAAAAGACTTACATATTTCATAAATTTTAGGTTGTGTGTATATGGCATATAATTTAACAACAGAAATCCACACACATATTGTGAATGGTTTTTTAATAACTTGGAGTTTATTTTGGAAGTGTTAAATACAAATGTTACATTTAGTTAAGAGAAACATAGTGGTCCACAAGATCAAATTAATTCTTGTGAAAACACCATGTACTCCTGATATTAACTTGCTCATTAAACACAACTTTCTTACTAGATTATTATTAAAGAAATATTGTAGCACAATTTAAGCATATGGAGGACAAAATTGATTATTCTAGAATTTACCTTTATTTCGCTAACCCGATCTCGTTCAGCAGCTGAAGCGATAAGAACCTTTTCAGATACAGAGGCTGCGTTGTCTAATGGTTGTTGTGCTAAGACCTGAGTTTGTTCAGCTGTAAGTCTAATAATTGTTGCACGCCTTCTTCCTCGCCCACTCTCACCTCCCGAAACGACATTACCAAAACGCTCTCTTGGTGCATGCAAACGAATATGTTTCCGTAGCTGGGCATATGTGCGGTATTGAGCAGAACAGAAGTTACATGTAAATGGCCTAAAAAGCAATAGAATTTAACATGTAAACATATTGTCAAAATATCATTCACAGCAGTTGTAATAAAATAATAATTTATACTAATTAAAATATCAAGATATTTTACATATACTATTGAGTACAGCTTCACTTTACTGTACAATTACCTTTCATCAGTATGAATCATCATGTGCCGAATGAGAGAACCATTTGTTGTAAAACGATAATCACATATTTGGCAAGAATAGTCTTTTTCTCCAGTGTGAGTCTTCATGTGAGCCTGAAAACAATTCAGTAAAGAGTTCTTAAGAATGGAAAATAAGAGCTGCATAAATGATTTAAGATATGAGATGAAAATGAAAACCACTTCAATTATGAACTGCTGTTGACACAGATTAGTATTTTATTTGAATAGTATTCTGCCGGAATAATTATTTTCACAGTTCAACTGTTTTAGAGAAACATAAAATAATTATTCATTACAATGTCTGAGTTACTTGCTCTTTTCGTAATTGTGTTTCTTAAAGCTAAAATAATGGTACAATACTTACCCTCAATGCACTTGGATGAACACATTTTTTGCTACAAATGTTGCAACTAAACAGCTTTTCACCAGTATGACTTCGAATATGTACTTTGAGATGACTTAACTTTTTAAAACCTTTGCCACAATACGTGCACCTGTAATTCATATTTCAACATTACAGTATACATAGTTAGATGCAACACAATGAAGAAACATATCACATAAATTATGAACACCTACAAGTTTTATTAATGCCACAGAACTGATTTGAACTACAGCGGAGCAAACACATTTAAACAATGATTTGGAACAATAGTAATGAGAAAGTACTGTGCACAAGTAGACCACAATGCATTATTATAGGAAAGAAATAAAGTCATAGCTTACCTATGTTAAAAACTCTAGTAAGCCATACATCCTATGCTAATCAGTATTTGACTGTCACAGTTTACAGCACCAGAATAAATTGAAATATAAAGCATAAAACAGCATACATCCAAAGTAATAATACTGCATGGAGACACAAACAACTTACTTGTTACGTCTGCTTCCATTATAATCATTGGTTTGAGGATCTTCTTGAGGTGTCTCAACAACTTCAGACTCTAACGTTTCCAATTCCTGAGGTAAGTTCCTTTCATCAACCTGCCGAGACCTACAAAGATTTGACTGAGGCAGTATGTTTGCCATATTTGTGGTCATCTGTGCATCATGATTTAAACTTTCAATAGACAGCGGATCATTCTAAAAATGATAATTTAAATGGCATCAGTGGAAATGAAATATTATGAGAAGACTAAAACTGCATGTATATTAAATAAGATATAATACAGAAACTTACTGGCAGTGATATTGCTGAAAAAACGCAAGCATCAAAGTTCTGTGGAACAAAGGTTGTTCCAAAACTGTCTCCTTTTTTATTTACTTTGTCCAACTCATCTGGTTCTTTGGCTTCATGATTCACAATAGTCATTTGTTGAACCTGTTCTTCTGCTAAATTATGATGCATAGAAACAGCAAGATCTGTTGCAGCAGGTGTGAGGTGTAGATCTTCAGTTTCGGCATCAGTTATAGCAAGTGTGTCAGGACATGAAGTATCAACAACCATGTGTGCATTGTTAGATCCACCAAATATTTGCTCATTGAGAGTCCGCTCAATTTCTTGAATGTTTTCCTACATTAATTAATTTTAAGAGCATTAAATTATTTGAAGCATATTGATCTACTGAAATTTCCAGAACACACCACCCACACACATCTATCTACAAGAGCAATTTTTAATACACATTATAAATAAGCATACCTGAGTGAGAGTATGCTGTCCCTCCAGTTGTGGAAGAGTTATAGTTCCGGAAGCATCTGCATGCAGTGTATGAGTTATAACACTTGCTCCTCCTGAAATTTGAGCTCCTGCTGTTAATTCATCTGTAAAAAAATAAATATTTAATACAATATTTATAATTACTATGGTTCCTTGGAAATAGAAACTTTACCTTGATTGAGAAAACCTTTTACAAATAGAAAATTACACAATCAGCATGTTCAGAATTATTTGTCATTAGGTCATAATGATATTACCTGAGGCTAGAGTTTGAACAAGAGTATTTTGAGCAAAATCTGATTCCGCTTGATCTTGATGTTCTACTACACTAAATGGCTGATCAGAAAAAGCTTGAGAAAAATCTGGTGCAATTCCATCTGTAGTAAATTGTGTTGAATTGACATCTAAGTTATTTGACTCTGTTCCATCTTTACCAGCAATCTTCCCTTCTTCTATTGCCTACAACAAAACATGACAGCTTAACAATAAATTATGAAACTTAACTAAAAAATAATAATAAAAAAATACAATATATTTACCCTAAGTGCCAGCTCTGGACGATGAACCTTCATATGATTGCGGCAGTTGAATGATGTTTTGAAAGTTTTGTGACAATAAGGGCACATAAATGGCCTACTATCGCTATGAGTAGCCATATGTCTCTTTAAACTTCCATTTGTTGAAAAGCTATTATTGCATAGTGTGCATTCAAAAAGTTTTACTCCATCATGTGTTCGACAGTGAGCTTTAAGCACACCACTTGATATAAAGCATCTAAAAATAGAAAGAAAAAAAAGAAAAAAATAATTACCTAAATTTATCGGAGATAAATATCATATGACCATTACTAATGGAATAATGAATTGAAATTGACAAATACAGTTGGGGTTCTTAGATCAACACTCAACTTCTGGTTCTTGCAGGAAAATAATTCAGATTATTCTTCTCAAAAAACTTTAATTAATACCCATAAAGTAAAAACAAAATGTTATAAAATAAGTATTTTAGTATCAACAGGAAGAGAGTGGATTAATAAAACTCACTTATCACACTGGCTACATTTATATGGTCTTTCTCCAGTGTGCATTCGTATGTGTTGTTTCAAGTGACTAGACTTCCGAAAGCTTGAAGTACAGTCATTGCATTTATATGGCCTTTCATTAACTTGATTTCCACAAGATACAAAAATCTCATTGCTATATGGAATTTGTTGAACAAGACCTGTATAAATAAAGAGTTGATAATTTGATTATATATTTACTCATAACGTTTTAAGTAATAGAATTGATACTAAAATAAATGTCCCTTTTAGTGCTCCGTTATGCAAAGTATCAAACACAAAATAATTGTGCACAATTTTCTGAAAAGAGTACACTAACTATCTTTTGGCCATCACTACTTAATATATATTAAAAATGAAATAGTTCAAAATATTTTACCGTCTTCAGTAATGAAAATGGGTTCCTGGAGTTTAACATCTTGAAACACATTTGTCTTCAATTTTCCTCTTTGGTCTCCATTTCCTTTTTTACTACCATTATTGAGCTTATTGTGTGATAATATATGTGCTTTACGATGGCCAGTTGTACGAAAAGCTTTATTGCATATAGGACACAAAAATGGTTTATTTCCTGTGTGAACTCTGAAACAAAATAACTATTAGAATATCTTGAAACATGAGTATAACCAAATCATTGATATAGTACCTATTTGACATGAACTGTAAGTCATAATTTACCTTAAGTGAACTTTTAAACTACTTGGTGATGAAAACTCCTTTAGGCAAATGAAGCATGTATACTCCTTAAGACCTGTGTGTGTACGTACATGAGCTGTAAGTGTTGATTTGACAGCAAAGGAACGGAAGCAATGATTACACTGGAAAAAAGAAGAAAACTTAGAAAAAATTTAAATGATACATTTTCACTATGAATTTAAAACTATGTATTAATTGCTGAAACATATTACAAAAGTAAATGTCACACACAAAAGCAATAATAAACAATTTCCCCTCACCCCCCAAGGAAAAAATCAACTATGGTGATTAAAATAGGAAGGCACTTTTTCATGCAAAGAGAGGCAAAATGTAATGTAGGGAAGCACACAATATGTGATCACAAACAATGAATACAGCTTACTGAAAGACTGTCAAACAACGCTGCTTTGCCTGCCTGTTATTTTAAATATTCTTATTGGTGGATTCAAGGTCTCTAGCAGGAATTAAAAATCAAGGCTCATCTTCTTCGGTGTGTACTACAATTAGTATAATCTATTTATACTAAGTGAATGTCTACTAATATGAAAATCTAATAGCTGTAATATGTACCTCATTTTACTTACTTTATATGGCCTTTCATGTGTATGTATACGAATGTGTCTTACAAGATCAGAAGGCTTTTTGAACTCCTTTGAACAATAGGAACATTGGTGCCATCTAATAGTTCCAACACGTCGTTGCCTGATTATGTAACGCCTGTAAATATAATGCATTTTACTTTTCCCCATTATTTTCTATCAAAATTAAGTAACACAATAGGACCAATTTAACTACAAACCTTACAGTTCCATCAAGAGATTTATCAGCTAGAGTAATGTAATTTGTTTGACTGCCAGATTCTTTTGAAGGTTTAACAGTGTTAGTCATGTTGTCTTTCAAATCTGTGGCTTTCTCTGATGATGTATTTTCTTTTTCTCCTTCCTTGAGATCTGTAAAATAAAAATATATGAGATATTAGAAGAACACTAGTTGAAAAAAAGAAAATAGTGATATAGAACATTGAGAAATCTGTGAATCACTTTCAAGTTTTGGATTTGTGTAGATAAAAAGACTTACAGTTAACATTTACAATTCTATATGGCCAAATAGCTGATGGGATGAATAGATGTTGAAATACAGAAAAAATCACGAGACAAGAAAGGTATGAAGAATAAATCAGAAAATTTTCACAGCATTACTTTTTAGTAAATACAGAGAAATTTGGTTCTGTAAATGTGACTTGGCTAATGCTGACAAGACAAATGTAGTTAAGGAACAGAAAGAGAAATGTTATTATTTTTTGAAAACACCATGTGAAAATAAAAATATGAAGGGATGGTCTCTATACAAGGGATATACCTGAGCTTTGATTCTTTTCTGAAAGTCCACTTTTTACTAGAGCTTGTTGGAGTATATCCTCTGGGTTTGTTAACTTATCACATTTAGGTTCAGCAGCTTCTTTGAGCTCAGATAACTGCTGCATCACAGCATTCACATTCACTTTTGCTACTTGTTCTGGATCAAGGTTAGATGGTGTACCCTGTAAAAAAAACGTGTTTAACTTTTATTAGAAGATCAAGGTATTATAACAGAATATATTCAACTAAAATACAGAAAATAAAAAGTGTGAATTAAACCTGTAAAGTATTTTCAATGGTAAATCATAATTACAACAAAATGTATTATCCAGTATCAATGTTGCAAAGTTAAGAGAGCCAACAATTTATAATATTAAAAAAATATAGATTAAAAGAAGTTTATAATGTAAAATTTATCTGTTTAATATGAATTTTCAAAACAATATTACCTTATTTTCAGAATAGTGCATCCTACTTAGATGTGCATTCAAACTTCCCAGTTTCTTGAAAACACAGGGACACTCTAGACATTTAAAGACTTGTTCTCCAAAATTTGGTATTGAATGTACTCGCAGAATATGTGCCCTAAGATTACCTGAAAAGACAAATGTATAAACACTTTGTATTATAGTTTGATATGGTTTCATAAATATTTAAGGCATTTGTAGAAAGAATAAGTAGAAAGGTAAACACAACTGGAAATCATGGGCTTTGTTACCTTTCTGACTAAAAGTTGCTGAGCAGAATTCACAGTTGAATGGTTTAATACCATTGTGCTTTGACATATGTATCTGAACTGAACTTTTTTGATTGAAAGCCCTAGGACAAAGTTGACACTGTAAAATAATTAAAACAATATAAATAAGTGAAGTAAAAACTACAGAAACAAATCAAGGTAAGAAGAATCTGGCATTCTTACATTATTTTATGGATTGAAATAATATTGGCACTACATCGGTTTAAAACTTTAAGCTATTCATTATATTGAAACTTGGAATATTAAGTAATCAAGCTGGTATGCAGGCACCCTTCCGTGGAAAAACCCGGCAAGACAAACAAAACCATAACTCGTAGCCTGACAGGTGCAGTCTTTGTCTCAAAGGTATTTATGTCTCACCGAAAAAAAAACAGTTCCCCCAGGATTGCTAGGGTGGCCCCTCCCAAAATCAATAATTCTTATAGAATCTAAAATATCGAGAGGGGCAACACACGTGTTTTCAATGTATATCAGCTAATGCCTTTCCACAAGCATAACCAACATTCTTGAGAGATAACCACAGAACTAGAGAAAGTGCACGATGTAGAGAGACATTGATACCAAAGACTTTTAGATTGTTCATGAGTGAATTTACAATGTTATAACAATCAAAACAGTGATGTGAATGAAGATACAAAAGAAAAGTGAACAACGTTTACATATGTACGTGTGCATTTCCTTTTACAGCCAAATGGACTTCAAAAGAATACAATGGGTAATTTTGTAAATATAAAATGTATATAATCTCTTTTGTTCTAGTGTGCAAAAAATAAAATTCTAACCTCCTGGTTTTTTTCATAATTCTAAAAAGTATTATATTTATTCCATGTGTTTTCCAATTTCATGTATTTTCAGGCTGTTGTTATTTTATCTTAATGTAATTTCAGGGCTTAATAAATTTGTAAGTTTGAGAATAATTTTGATCACAACAATAGCTTATATATATTCTTAGGTGTAAATATCATGTATCATTAGTGTTTTATGTAATAGCTTCATTTTTGATCCCAGTAATACTGTAAATATTCTTATATGTAAGTATCATGCATCAGTAGTGGTTTTCTTTCTGTAATAGCTACAATATTTATGACAATAATGGCGGAAATGTAAGAATCTGTAAACTATAGAGATTGTTGCCAATACGCGTTGGAGTCGTCCATCAATGTGACAAAATTGCATTCTGCCACAATGACGTCACGACTGGGGGCTAATGTAACGCGTATAAAAATTCGGATTATGTAGTTTTATTCAGATAAATTAATTTAACAATATGAAGCATTTGTGTAAAATTCTGTAGAGAACAGTCCTGAGTTTCTTGCAATATTATTTCTGGTTATAGCTCAGCTAGGAAAATTAAATTGATTAAATTTAAATATTGTAATCTTGTTGAATATTTTAGTTTCGCTAAGAATAAAAACTGTTAAAATTTCACAAAGTAGATATTTATTGGCTCCCACCCATCTAAACATAACTAACTTTTAATATATCTATAAATAATAAAAATCCATGTCACAATCTCATTACTGGGTCATTCCATGTCAGTTCAACCCAGCCATGACACCCATGGTCTCAGATTTTAATGAAACTTGGCATGTTTGTTGCTTTCATGGATATAAGGAATGATATGAAATATTTCTGCTCTATCACAAATGGTTTTTGTTTTACAGCCTGCTAAAGTTTTTGAAATCGCGTGTTTTTTTTCGATCGGCGGATAAAATGAAATTTGTTCTCTCATAGAAAATACATTATATCTTCCTTATTTACCAACCGATGTTGATGAAATTTTTTATGGGAATACTTCAAAAGGAAAGGAAGCTAGAAAAAAAATATTGTATCTATAAACTATCTGTAAGTGGTCTGAAAAAAATTCTGAAGTGGTGAAATGAATTTTTTTTAATGAAATATCACTATCGACGCGAAGCGGAATATCATCGTGAGGGAAAAGGATAACGACCAAAGTTTTTTATAATTATTATTTATAAAGATACACACTACTACATGAAAAAATAAAATTAATGGTTTTTTCACTCCTTGATTGATTTTTTTCACTTAAAAAATAGGAAATGGGTCGTTCCATGTCATGTGGCTTAGTTTTCAGAACCGATCCCCGAGCAACCATTTCCGATTTTGATGAAATTTTTACAGTTTGTACTATGAGGCCTTAGATGATCATCTGAAAAATTTCAGCTCGAAATATGCATTTCTGGCTGAAATACGAGTTTTTTCGCAGAAGGCAGCCGTTCGTCAGAGTAGACGTCGTTCCAAAAATGCCTCTTTTGAGCATTAATATTGCGGCAGATATTACAGAATAGATCCTGAAAAATATTTTCTATGATAAACCTAATGCTCAGATTACGAAAATAATAAAGAAAAGTATCGGCCTCCAAAGTTGGCGATAAAATTTTCGTTATTTTTTTTTCTGAAATTCAAGGAATCCTGAAGGCATTTATATTTTGTACTTCGCATTTCTACATGAATGTCTACAATTCAGATGATTTACAACTTTGAAGTTCTAAACTATAGTCAAATCGTTAGTTATTATCTTGATAAACCGCGATTTTAAAACAAATTAATAAAGAAAAAATTTTAATTACAAAGTGTATGATTATAATATTTGTCAGAATGGAAAATGTAAAAATTTCATCAAAATCGGAAATGGTTGCTCGGGGATCGGTTCTGAAAACTAAGCCACATGACATGGAACGACCCATTTCCTATTTTTTAAGTGAAAAAAATCAATCAAGGAGTGAAAAAACCATTAATTTTATTTTTTCATGTGGTAGTGTATATCTTTATAAATAATAATTATAAAAAACTTTCGTCGTTATCCTTTTCCCTCACGATGATATTCCGCTTCGCGTCGATAGTGATATTTCATTAAAAAAAATTCATTTCACCACTTCAGAATTTTTTTCAGACCACTTACAGATAGTTTATAGATACAATCTTTTTTTTCTAGCTTCCTTTCCTTTTGAAGTATTCCCATAAAAAATTTCATCAACATCGGTTGGTAAATAAGGAAGATATAATGTATTTTCTATGGGAGAACAAATTTCATTTCATTCGCCGATCGAAAAAAAACACGCGATTTCAAAAACTTTAGCAGGCTGTAAAACAAAAACCATTTGTGATAGAGCAGAAATATTTCATATCATTCCTTATATCCATGAAAGGAACAAACATGCCAAGTTTCATTAAATTCTGAGATCATGGGTGTCGAATCGTATTTTTTTGGGTTGGTTTGACGTGGAATGACCCTACTACAAACTAATTCTTATCAGACAAGACCAAACTAAATTGTGTAAGAATGTACATGTCAGATACTTACTTATATTAAACCTTATAATGTTACAACTGTAAGGAATATTTCTTACCTTAAATGGGCGCTCTCCTGTATGTATGCGTTTGTGCCTCAACAGTTGACTTGGTTTCTGGAAACACTTGTTGCAAATTTCACATTTATGAATAAATGTGCTGCGGTCTATGTTTTTTTTGTGACTCTTGTGGGACAATGATGCTTTAACCTAAAAACAATTGCAATATTATTATTATATATAATATGCCAGATTTAATCAAAGGGAAAAGTCACATTTTGAACTGTACAACTACTTACAAGAGATAATTTAAATGTACAAGACAATTTCAAAGACAGTAAGAGAGAAATTTTTCTTATGTTCATTACTGTAAATAGTAATAATTAAATAAACAATGTAAAATATTAATTATAAGTCACATTGACTTATTTAATTTTTGTCTTACAATATATTAAACATATTCAAAATCTATTATTTTCCAGTAAAATACTGTAATCATACATAATTAAACTATTAATGGCAATTAATGATGGTCCAAGAATTATCTGAATATGGGAAGTCACATCTACTTCCATTTTAATTACCTTATAATGTTCTCTCATATGTTCTCGAAGAGCAGAAGCTCGTGTAAATTGTTGATAGCACTGACGACACCCAAAGAATTTCAGAGGTTTCCTCCATTCATCTGCGTGTTCTTTTTTATGATTATCAAGTTGGATCTAACACAAGAAGATGCTTATTGAAAACAATTTAAACATTAAAAAACTTTGTAGAACTGAGAAAAGTATTAAAGTTATCACAAGAACTTATTTTTACCAAAAGCATAAAAAAATATTGGATGACAATGATTTAGTTTCACACACACAAAAATGGTGATAAGAACATATGTTGAGATATTTTACATTAATAAATAATGGAATCAAAATTGTACAGAAAATATTTATAGATTCGTTAATCAGCACAATTAATTTTTACTCAGGTTCAACGAGAAGAACGTTTCGATTTTAATCTGAAAATGTTTTATGTAATAGCAGAGCTGCTATTTTCGTAGCTCTACAAAAAGCCTATTATCTACAGATTCTCATTTTTCTCTAGAACAACAATATATAAGTTGTGCCTGCAACAAATAATTTGACCCACCACATTTTTATTTGAGAAATTGAAATTTGCTTTACCTTTACATTAAAAGTAGGTATTTTAGGTTTCAGAGTTCTTAGTAATATTATCTTAAAAAACCATTTAAGGAGAATGTGGTAGTTGTGTAGAAATGAAAAGGCTCGGACAGAATAGGTAGCATGGAGGGTTGTATCAGACCAGTCTAAGGACCATAAAAACAACATTTTTTTGTAAAATTTGTACCTGAGTACTGAATTCATCTCCACATTCAAAGCAAAATAAACTTTCTTCTTTCTCATGAAGCATTATGTGAGCCTTAAGACTTGCTATGCGGGTGAACTTTTTACCACATTCAGGGCACTTTGGATCATTAATATTGTGAGTTGCCATATGAAGGACAAGATTAGCCTGTGAAATAAATAAGAATGATAAATTCTCTCTCTTTATTATACTTGAAGTAAACTCATGTTTATTAGAAACTAACAATTGAAGAGCTTAGTGCATGAAGGTATTAACTGAAATTTTTGAGATTTTATAGTAGGAAGACCGTTAATGAAACAAATCAAGCATATTCATCCAGTTTTTTTGGGGGAATTCCCTCAGACTCTGCAGACGAGATATTGATTTGTATATCAATTGTTATCATGAATAAAATGTTTTTATTTCTACCATATACCAGACAAAGGGAAGTTATACTTGTGTTAAAGAAAATGGTCTAAATAATTTATGAATTGTATAACTTTTAAAGTACTCTTTTAATTAGAGAATAATCAATTAATCCCTTATGTAACCCATTAAATTTTTATTGCCTAACAATTTAGTTTTCATAATATATTTCATCAAAAACTTTTCTAAGATGTTTCCTAGCATGGTGTTAACTCCATGACTAACACCTTCTTGCATAAATAATGTCAATATTAGAAGTTATATTAAAATTATGACAGACAGTGCACCAATTTCACCAGATGATAAATAGAAAGAGGGATATTTAAAAAAAATAGAAATTTTTGGATCAATAAAAAGTTCTGCGAAAATTTACAAAGCCTTTATCATCTCCCATGGCCATTTTTTTGAGTTAACAACTTCTGGCACTAAGCTCTTCAATTTAATGAAATATGAAAAGAGTATAGGTTTATGGTTTTCAGCAGCAATTCCAAAAAAACTTTGAGCATTGCTAAACACAAACTTGATTAAATTACTGCAATTTAATTTCTCCACCACCAAATTTTACTTATACAAAAAACTAAGTTCAATATGTTTCCATAAAAAGCAAATTATTATTTTACCTGAACATTGAAAGATGCTGTACATTTGGAACAAATATGAGGTTTGTCCTCTGAATGACATTTTACATGCTTCCTCATTTGTGCCCATTTAGGAAATTCTTTACCACAAATCTCACATATGAATGGGCCCTGAAAATGTTAAGCTAAATAAATAAAGACCATAATACATTTTTGAACCAAACAAATTATTAAAATGATTAAAGTATTATTACCTTTACTTTCATGATGAAACTGGATAAAGATAATTTAGGTATACATACAATTTTAATTAAAATTATGAGAATGGACAGAACAGAGGGTTGCTCACCAGAAATAGGAGTTCAGCATTGCCATCAGGATAGAAGGGAGCTCTTCAAATTTTCAGCCAGTCTAATACCCGCTGACACTCTTGACGGAGGCTGTCTACACCGAAAATTTGAAAACTCACACTCTATCCTCACCTCATTAACAGCGCTGAACTTCAATTTCAGATTAGCGTACCTCTCTGACTCCAACTTTTTAGAAACACACACAAGCAACAGCCCAAAAATTAGGAGCAATTTACAAAATATGTTACATTTTAACAAAATAAAGATATTTTTAATGCTTAGAAGAGTTTTATGCTCAGCTTATTGTAGTGTCACTTTAATGGTACAAGTTAATAGTTTTGGACAATATTATGTCAATCATAAACTAACACAAATGAAAAATGTGTAAAACTATGTAATGTGTACTTTTTTGTTAGTCTTTAGATTAACTCAATTTTAACAAAGAATTTTACTTACCTTTCCAAGCGGAGGACCTACATCCTCATCTCTTCGAGGTCTGCCAGGCCCTCGTTTCACTTTCTGTTGATCAGGGGCTGGTACAGCTGGTATAGACACCCCAACAAAACTGAAATGGTTGTTGTCTATAGGCTGTTCTCCGTTCACATTAATGTTTTCAACAAAAATTGAGTCATTGTTTTCCAATCCAGGAATACCAACATTGTCTATATCAATGCAAACATCACCTTCAACTCTTGCTTTTCCATAGTCTGCATTATTCTGGAGCACTTCTGTCTCAATTAATATGTGAGCTTCAGATTCATCAGGCACATTTTCGACAACAACTTGACCAGCACCACCCGTTAGCAATGCCAGCTACCAAAGTAATTTTTTTTATTTAAAAGAGATACATTGCATAAATGCTATAAATAAATTGCAAAGTTTAAAAATTGTATATTTAAAAACTAAGCTCACAAACAAATATTACCTGACTAGCATCAAGGAAAACTGTATTGCTTGCAATGTTTTTTAAAAACAAATTATGAGCTGTTGAGTTATCTGGCAGAAATTGGAACGGTAATGTAATATATGTAGTACCTTCTTCCATACTACCATCTGTAAACATATAAACAGTATTTTTTAATACTTATATAATTCATGGTTAGAAAGTTAAGTAGACAAATTTTTAACATATTAGATGTTTGCAAAGCTGTAATGTAGTTATGTATGAATGTGTACATACACATTCCTTAATTAAATCAATGCTTGAAGTATGCTGCAAACACATATAAAGCTACCAAAAACAGCTGTTTAATGATTTATCTACTGGGTGTATCATTTCAACTAAACACACACACTTCATTACATGCAAAAATATGTCAGTATATATTTCAAATTATTTTTAAGGTAAAAACAAAATTAAAAAATCTTTAAAATTGCTGTTATTTAAACATTGCTGAATGACAGTACTAAATGTCAGGCACTTGTCATTGAATAGAATTCTTAAATATGGACAGAAATTTGCAATAACTTACCTCCTGATGTAAGAATTGCACTGGATTCTGTAGGAAAAATTATTTCAGTATTGTCAATAACTGCATTTGTTTGTAATGTGATGGGAGTGTGAGCAATTTCAATCTCCCTTGAGGCAGTAGCATCCATTTTGTAATAAATATTTGGCTTTCTTTTCTATGATCTAAAATAAATATAATGGTAAATATTTAAAAATTGTTATTTCAATAGTGGCAACTTTAACTATTACTACAGGAAATTAAATTTATAGGTTAAGTGACTGAATGAAACTGTACAGTAGAAATTATAATTGAATACCGATTTTAGGTACTTTTCTAAATAGATATATGCAAATTACGGACTATTAGGATGAAATACAAGTAAAATAAAATGAGAAGCAGAATTATTTCTGCTTACTTATTGCCATCTTTCTCAATAAATGACATGTTAACAGTCGGAATTTATTTTGATGTACGAGATTCATTCTACACAAGTGGGTGATCAAACCCATTCACAGCTAAATATGAATGAACAATTCTCTATTTAAGTTTGACCGCCACATGCAAGCGGAAAACTTCATTCACTTTTCACCCCACAGAGTAGGGCATGAAACACCGTCTATTTTAACAGTATCATTCCGCCCTAAGAAAAATACACAGGATCTACTTGACAGTTTGAATCCTTCTAAGCATACTACTAACCTATACACGTAAAGAAATATTAAACTTGAACGAAACGTTAGTAAATGTTAATTTTCTGTAAAAAAATCCGTCCGATGCCGCTGTATTTTGATATATTTTTATTCATCTTGAAAATATGGCGGAGTAGAAATACGGTCTGTGATTACCCATAATGCAAGGCGCTTTGCAGCCAGCAGTTAGTTACAGTAGCGCACCTCAGAGGTCAGATCCAGTCCCCCAGTAAGGTTGCCATCTGTGCAAGTGCTAAATAAACTACTTAAATACACCCTCAATCACATCAGTATTGTGATTATTTCAAAATATAAAAGCCACATTTCAGAGTTTATTAATTTTTTATGAAAATATAGCATTGCACCAGTTAAGAGCTAAGAGAAATGAACATAACCTGCGAGCCAGTAATTGATATTTAATTTTAAATAGTAAATCAATTAAGGTCTATTTTTCAAAATAATTAAATCTAATGAACTTACGACCAATCACAGACGAAGTTTGTTTTTAATTGAACCAACGTTTCGTTACCACATTTGCGATATCCTCGGGTGATTTCTGAAATTACCTGAAGATGTCAGAAACATGGAGACGAAACGTCGGTTCAATTCAATAAAAGCTTTGCAATTGGTCGTAAATTTAATTTCTCTGTCAGTAAACGGTGTCCAAACGAATAGAAACAATAGCAAACTTGTAAGTTAACATATTCAAACAAAGTCATGATCCATGAATATGAATAGAATAATAATCATATTCCGTAGATCCTGTAAAGAAGCTAAGCTTCAAGGATGCGGAATGAGTCAGGGTGTACACTTATTACATTATTTTATTATATAAAAGATAAATATACTTATAACAAATTTTTGTAACCAAATAGTAAGTCGATTCCAACGTTATAAACTAATTACTCGTCTCCGATTCTTCTATAAATTCCTTTATTGAATAGAAGGAGTGGCTAAGCAAAAATGAGGATAATTCAGACTTAAATTTACCTTGGTTATCGGACAACTGTTTAATTCTATGCGGCAGTCTGTTGAAGATGGATATCCCAGAAAATGCACACCTTTCTGTGCAATTGACAATGTTTTATTTTTTTGTACAGATTATTTTTGTTCCTTGTATTGAAGGGATGAATATCAGAATTATTAAAAAATAAGTGCCTATTTGTGATTACAAATAACATCAATGAATAAATGTATTGGCACGTCAAAGTGAAAATACCTAACTTTTTGAACAGAGTTCTGCAAGAAGTTCGTGAGGTAACCTGACATATTGCTCTAATAACACGTTTTTGACTAATAAAAATCTTATCTATGCCTGCTGAGTTGCCCCAAAATATAATACCATATGATAAAACAGAATGTAAGTATACTAATCTTCTTGTTTTTATATCACTGAAGGTGAACATTGCTCTTACAGCATATGTAGCTGAGTTTCTTAAGTAAATGATTAATCTGATCAGTCCAATTTAATTTATTATTTACTAAGAGACCTAAGAATTTAACAGAGGAAGTTTCATTTACATTTTTGCTGTCGTATTTAAGTGTTATAGATTGTAAAGTTGTGTTGTGTGCGTGAAATTGCATGAAATGTGTTTTGTCACAGTTATTTGTTAGTCCGTTCACATTAAAGCATGTTAGCAGGTTAGTTAAATTATTGTTACTTGCCTCTTCTAGTGGGTATTTGTTACTTTTTACTATTATACTAGTATCATCTGCAAGGAGGATAGCTTTATAAGTTGAATGTATGATATTAGGAAGATCATTTCTATATATGTATAAGGAATAATACTGGCCCTAATACTGATCCCTGTGGGACCCCAGTTTTAATAATTCTCCAATCTGATTTATGTATTTCACCTGTGCATGAGTCTTTTAATACTACTCTTTGCATTCTATTTTGTAAGTATGAATTAAACCAAAAAATGAAGTTCCTGTTATTCCATAGTACCTCGCTTTTTCTAACAATATGCTATAGTCAACACAATTTAATGCTTTACTTAAGTTACAGAATATACCTAATGGGTGATTTTTTTTTATTTAATTCTTCTACTGAGTCGTCTGAAAGAGTATAAATCGCTTTCTCGGTTGAATATCCTGAAAGATAGTATTTACAGGACGACAGGTACAAGTATAGAGAAGTTTATCAGAAATGCCCGAACCTGATCTCGTGAGAGAAGACTCTGGTCTGATTCAACCCTCAATGCTAACCTATCTTACGAAAGCCTTTTCATTTCCGTATAACTAGCACATCCCACATCTCCCCTCATTCTGCTTAGCGTATTCCACCGTTGGCCTCCATATTCTGTTCTTATCCCACACATTCCCTCTAATGCTACTTTTACAATACTCTTATGTCTTAAAACGTGGCCTTTTAATCTAGCCCTACACTTTGTTAACGTCCTCCATATTGTTCGCTCTTCCCCTACTCTGTTTATAATTTCCTCGTTAGTTACTCTATAAACCCATCTGATTTTCAGCATTCTCCTATAGCACCACATTTCAAAATATTCTATTCTTTTCCTTTCTGCAAGTCTTATCGTCCACGTTTCGCACCCATATAATGCCACCCTCCACACGAACATTTTATAATATTCATACTTATATTAGCCGCAAGTAAATTTCTCTTTGTTTTTGCTTAAGACTTTCTTGTTGTACTGTCCTAATCTTTATTTCTACTATATTCCTACCATCTCTAGTTATTATGCTTCCCAAGTAGCAAAATTCCCTAACTTCCGTCAAAATATCGCTTCCCAATCCAACACCCTATGTTATTCTACTATTTCCCATAATACACTCCATTATCTCGGTTTTCCTTCTAGGATCACGTGCATGCCATTTATCTTTTCAAGTCTTATTCTAACTCCCCTCATCAGCAAACCTTAGGGTTTCTCTTTCTTCTCCTTGCACTTCGATTCCCTTTGCATATTCATTTTTAACTTTTTTCATCACTTGTTCTATATATAAGTTAAAGAGCATGGGCGACAGACCGTATTATTGTCTTACTCCTTTCCTGGAAAATAAAAGCAAACGAGGCAAAATCTGCTCAAGTTAAATTTGCACTGAAACGTGGAACTGTCCAGGAATAACTTTAAATGGAAATCCCATATCACTTAAAGAAACAGTTACATATTGATCCAATGGGATGAGCGGACAGCTCTTACATTATGCCCAAGGTCTTCGACCCCAGTACATATACCTCCTAAAATAGATGAAGGTCTCTTTGACAGGTAAACAGCCAAGGAGAAAATTGCTTAGAGTTGGGCCAGCCATTATGATGAAGACCAGATTCCCGAGCTCACTTCCCCCAAATCTTCATCACGACCCAGGCATCATTGACATCTTTATCCATAATGACATAAATATTGCCGAAATCCAAAACGTCCCAGCCTTAACTTCAGATTGTAACCCCATCATTACTACCTCCAAACCGTCTCCATAAAGTAACCAACAGGAAAATGTACAGCAGCCTGCAATTTGCCGATGATACTTCTTTTTTTCCCCACCATGAATAACTGCTAACAATCCATAATCGAGGTCCAAATTCAACTAGATAAAATGGTGCAATGATCCAAAAATGTAACGACACTTAAGAACCACAAATACCAAGCCATGCTGTTTTCCAGACGGAGAAAACCAGAGTTGGATTTTCCAAATTTAAAAATAGAAGGAATTCTCTGGAAAAATATCTTCAAATACCTTGGGGTACTACTAGGTATAAAGTTATCATTCATACAGCACATCCGGAAAACAAACAAAAGACCCAGGAGAGTAGACAAGAGCTAAACACCTTAGCAAGGGGCACAAAACAATAATGAAATCCACGATTTGGTATATTATTACATATGGGGGTCAAATCTGGGACGCAGCGTCTGAATACAATAACTCAAAATCGATGCATAAAGTGGGCCAAAAGGGTCAATAACTCTGTCCTTCACGAAGACGCAAACCTATATTATATAAAAGAGGATATTACCAGATTAACAACAAAGTTCTTTAAATGCCTAAGGCGAGGTAAAATTCCCAGATGCACAATACACTTAGAGTATAATTAATCCAGTTTATAAAATAAAACTGCTACTCTATCTACAGAGAGATCAATTTCAATTCTCCACAGCGATTATCAAAAGTAGGTGCTTTTAGTCTATCTTTTTCCTCTAAAGCTAATACACAAAATCTTTTTAATTTACCATCCACCTGGCAAGCCCGGCACAACAGGTTCTCAACAGAAATAATGCAGTCCGTGCATTAAAGAGGTGGGATGGATGATGCAAAACCTCCATACCAAAAGGAAGAAACAATGCGTTTTTTGAAGCTCAGATAAAAGGCGTAAAACTAAGTTTTTGCAAGACAAAAGTGGAAAAATGTTGACCGACCGGCTTTCCGGGCGGGCACTCTACCACCTAGCTACTTGAGACGACGCCCCGAGGACCACTCCTATGAAAATAAAATAAAACTGCCGTTCCACCTAGAGATCAAATTAGTAATACCTCCTAGTGATACTAAAAAGCAGGGTTAGAAAAAAGATGCAACACCATATTTATGTTAAAAATAATACAGAATACATAGGTCATTTTAAAAGGGTACAATACTCTATTTCTTCTAAAGTAATTTGACTTTATGTCTACATAGAACTTTTATGCTATATATAGAGTTTCATAATAATTTGAATTTTTAATCTGTAAGGTATCAAAGAAAATGTTCCATCGCAACTCATATAATACTTGGGATCCTTGGAAAATGTTATAGGAAAATAAATTACATTAGAAGGAATAGAGAACTGTATCCGTTTAGCATGATCTGCGTACTATCTATAATTTTTAACATAAATATGGTAATGCTGAATACTAATTCTTTTCAATGCCTTATCCATTTTCATCATAATTTTAAGTGGTTTTCTGTAATTTTTTTAGATGAAGTAACATAATACTTTGTAAACTTATAATGAAAAAGTTATATTTTAGGTAAAATACTTATGCTATTAGTATCAGAATGATGTAAATAACGTAAGCAGAATAATATAAATATAATGATTTATCAATATTTTTGTACCATATTAAGTCAAATGTGAATGATAAATTGTATCCATTTTTAATTTGTCAGTTACATTCATATGTGTTTGTTTAAAATTTAAAAATTCAATAACAACTTTCACAAAATTGTGTTTGTCACATTGATGAAGTGCACTGCATGCCTCAATATTTTTGCAACCTGATTACTTTTATTTACAACTCTTTAAAATCCACATTCAAATTTTATTTTATTATAAATCAATATTGTAACATTTTCCGATTGTTGAAATTACTTTCAATATATAATTTTAATTGTTTGAATTAATTATTATTATAGTTGACCACAGCAGGGTCATGAAGAATTTTTGTTGCACTCCAAATATTTAATTGTTTATAATTTTTGTGTTAACATAGTATCTGACGAGGTCGCAAAGTTGGATCGAAACGTGGTACTTCATTTTTTAAAATACATTCATGAAATTTTTTATTTAATTGAAAACACTAAACCAAGGGCTCAAATTTGAAGAAAAAAATATCCTTCATAGGAAAACTATAAGAAAATAATCTGAAGTTTATAGAAGCACTTTAACAGAACGAGGAGAAGAAGGTGCCTCGGCATGTGAGAACCTTAAGACTTGAGAGAAATTATTTTAATTTCTTTAAGTGGTAAGTGTAGAGTTGTCATCTATGTTAATTATCGCTTTCTTTTAAAGACAGTAAGTGTTTATAAAATGGTTGTAGTATTGAAAATATTTCCCATTTAAAATGGAAACAAAGAAATCAGCTTTAGAGAGAAACTCAAAATGAAATTCACATTTGTGTCATGCAATTTATTTAGCATATTATTAAATACAGAAAATTTGTGTGATAAATAACTTATGGAATAAATAAACAGAGGAAAATTTAGCAGGGAACCCCAATAGACCACTGGAACACTGTAGACCCTTTTTAAACTTACATCGAATCTTGAGAAAACCGTTGATAATTCATGTTTTAAACGGTACGCTTATTAAATTTATTTTCAAGATTTATAATTAGAAAGTGTTTGAGGACGCAGTCCATTTTTGACTCTGTATATAAGAATAAGATGTTGAAGTGACTGGCTATAAACGAGTGTCATTCAGGAAAGGATAGAAGAATGGTAGAGCAAGGTAACGAAGGGTAAGTTAGGTTGCTGGGCAATAGTTTATGGATCTTTTCCGTAAGATGGCTTAAAAGTGATGCAGGGAAAACTATAGAGAAACCTGAATCAAGCCGGTCGAGCATTTTGTACTTGTCCCATTCCCTTCCGATAACGGGAGTCAGAGTTTGTTGTGGGGACGCTTATCACCCGGCTCCAGGTTCGACCAGATTTTTTTGGGTGGGGGTGGGGGGGCAGCTGAACGATTGGTCCAATGGGACCAACGGGCAACTCTTACAGTATTCTTAACGTCTGCAACCCATTAAATCCAGATCAGTGTCTCACCTTATGGAAATGTTAATTTAAAATCCTTTGTTGGGGACCGAGGACAGAGCCCTTATTCTCCCTGGGCAATTCCTTCCTTTTTTCACACTCAGAAAAGATACGTTATTTATTGTGTGAGAACACCGCTGCCTGTGAAATTACTAGCTGACTGATTGATGTCCCTCAATACGTGGTAAACTGAGACGTCCTTTCCGTGGCACAGAAATTCGTCAAGTATTTATTAGAAAGATACACACATAGACTGTACATTTGAATATAACCTTCTTCTATGGGTCAAACATTTGGATGTGATGCAGTACTTCAATGACCTGTTCGTTATCTTACTCGTATATTTTAGTCAATCATTTTATTTATTTCAGTTTTATACTTTCTTTGTACTATTAGGCACTTTTACTTCGTCTTTGTCGACTTCACTCTTCTCCTCATCAGAGGCGATTGAGTCTATAAGAGGCATCGATAGTTATATTTAATGCTTTCCGATCGTTGTAGTTAGCAGTGAAAGTTATTGTAGTGTGGGACCAATAAGAAAATTTCCCTCAAAGTTGGCAATCAGATCCCGTCCCTCCTCCGTAAACCGATCCATCCGTTATACGCAGACCGATCGACTCTCTCTCTAGATCCAAGCCTCTTCTGTCCTATTTTCTTGTGTCCCCTCTCCCACGCCCCCGCCCCCCGCCTCCACACCAAACTCAAAGTTCCGTTACAAATGTCCTTTAAAGTTGTAACGCAGCCGTGAAGCGCATGGGTAACCCTTTAATTACAGGCAGTAAATTAGGGAAATGCTCGATATAATGTGATAGTGGAACGACCAAAATTTACACCCCTTCACGCACCAAACCTAGATAGCTCTTCCTAACATCGAAAGTTAGAGGAAAGCTAGAAGGAGAGGGAAAGAGAGAGAGAGAGAGAGAGAGAGAGAGAGAGAAAAGGGGGATGGAGGGTGAACGTGTGCGCTTTGCCGGGACTCGTCGTATCTCCAACCGCCCCCGCCCCCGCCCCCTCACCCTCCTAGCCGCCCCTTGCACAGCACTTCCACTCGGCCCAATTAATGCGGCTTATCTGCATACAGCAATGGAAGCTGCAGCAGCAGCACTGTAGCAATGGGGCACGAGTTTCACCAAAGTAGCCCCCCTCCACAGCGCCACGTTGCCTTTATAACAATAAATATCCCCCTTCTCCTCGACAGTTCGTATCACTTTGTTGGAAACGAAGCAGCCAGCGCCAAAAGTAGGCCATTTGTATGCAAGCGGCAGGGGCCCCCTTTCCGTCTGAGCACGCCGGGATCTGTCAGTCAAAATGGCTCCTCACTTTAGACTTGATTTCCCTCCTGGGAGGGCTGCGCTCGAGCTGGCTGAAACGCTTCTCTGCAGCAGCGCCGACGAATTAAAACAGAACCGGAGAGACACGGGAAACGCCTCGGCCTCTCTTTATGGAACACTCGTTGTGCGTATCCGTCCTCGACGCTCAACCTTGCCATCCACTGCCTTCATTAACGTACTTGCAATTATATTTAATATATAACATTCTTCTTGACAATTTCATGATGTACAGGGAATACAACCAGAACCATCTCTAACATTTTATGAAAAATAATGAACACACAAAATTAATGATAACGGAGAATACATATTTTTTTTATAATAAGTCAAAGGTGCTCAATAATACCTCACCCCCTCCCTTGAGGTGCTTGGCATATCTATGTATGGTATTCAAATACGCCCTACACTCTAACGAGAATGTCTTGAGTTACTGCTTCCACTGCTGTTGTTAAAATATTCCGCAATTTGAATATCAATTATGGAAGCGGTGGTACACTCCCCCTTCCCCCGTCCATAATAAAAAGAAACCATAAGAAGTCATGTCCGGTAACCCTTGGGGCCAGTGAATCAGTTTGCCCAGTTCGGCTGATCCATCGTAGAGGAAGCCTATCATTTTGAGGAGAGTTGGAAGGCCCCATCTTTTCAATGATAAAACAGTTTCTCGGAAATCGTTACAGATAAAGCACTGAAGTTTTCCACAACTTATTTTCAATCTTATAGTATGCGTGTAGAAGATGAATAAATTGTTTGAATTATTAGTTATGGTTAAAAAACTTGTAAAAACAGATATTTATAAATAATTTAATAATTCAAATTCCACTCAGATACGAAAAGGTTAAAAACAGGTTATGAAAATGTCAATGCTGCACCTATAACGGTTCCCAAAAAAAGTTTAAAAAAACATTTTTTAACATATGTAGATAGGGCCTAAAAACGATAGGCTTCCTCTACGATGGATCGGCCGTACTGGGTAAAATTATTCAATCTTACATCACTGGTCGCCAGACATCACTCCTTATGGTTTCTATTCCTAAAAATCACTATTTAATCATTCCTTTTTTAACTGTAAATAGGTATAAGATGATGAATAGTTAGATATTTAAAAAATATCTTTTTTGAATGACTGTACTAACAAACAGTTGTCAACCTATATTATGCAATTATCCAGAATTTTTTCGTTTGAGAATACTCGGGTTGGTGTTTGGATAAGCTGTTTTTCACTTTCCCATTCATACCTGCTCAGTGCGACAAGATTTATAGATGCAGACTGAAAACACCACGTGTTAGATGCTCAAGCACGTGTTTAATCAGTTAATGGTATAAATTAGACAGTTTCAGGTAAAGGAAGCACTTGCAATGCAGCGAAAAAAATTACACAAAACGTCTATAAGGAAAATTTATAAAATCGTAGCCTGAGATGGTCTTGGTAAAAAGTAGTAAGGTAAGTACTATTAATTTATTAACTATGCTATAAATTGAAAATTATCTTATATTCTTAAAATCTAATATAAATATTAATAGCCCATGTAGGTCAGAAAAAGTAAGTTTAATGACAAATTTTCGATTTATTTTAAAAAAAGTTATTGTATAAACGACGTTTATTCAAAAATTAAGACGTCTTCGAATACAAAAAAAATAGCTATAAAATTTTAGAAAGTAATATAAAATTGTCTAAGTTTTGATGTTAAGGCGCAGCAAATGTTTAAAATAAATAAAAATTACGAATGGATCACAAAATAAAATATTATGGATAAGGATAAGGAGACAGATAATTACAACCGTGATCCAGTACACTGTTAAGTATTTAGTAATATATGTTCAATTTCATCAAATAAGATGTAGCCAATTTGTTAGAAATTTTTTAATGGATAAAACTTGGTAATAATTTTGCGTCGTGGAAGGTTGTTGCCCGAAAAAAAATTCACATGTGTAATAGCTTTATCCATTATAAATTTACTTGATGACGTCCACAAATATGGACGAAAAGTGTTAATTATATTAAGTAAACATTAAATAAATTTTTTTCCTGACAAACTGAACATATTTTTATTTTGTAATATAATTTAGGTGATTGAGAATTAAATTACATTTTCTGGAATTCACCAGAATTTGTGTGTTTTCATTTGGAACCTTTTTTCTCATTTTAGCCGCTATGTGGGTAGCTCTACCAGGTGGACTACAACGGGAAACTTTGTACCCTGTAAAATTTAGCCAAACAATAAAAGATAATCGCCCTCGCCAGAAATTTGTTGAACAACGAATCCCATTGGGATACCATGCCTTTCCGGTATGGAGACTGTCGGATGGCTGAACTGTAGGTTCATGCAAACCTTTATGGTATGATAAAGTTCACAGCACACAGTAAGTCAGAAAAATAAATTTTAATAATATATTATACGTAAAAAAATGGTGTGAATGGCGTTTCCTCCTAAAATAAGGACCACTTAAGGTTATATTTCCTTCTCCAACAAAGAACAACAAGATTATGAGAAAGACCTCGCAAGAAAGAAAATGAATCATAACTTAAGTATAATATTAGTTACATTTAAGCATTAATATCTCGGGCATCGACGGGAACCCAGATAATTGATAAATGAAAAAGCCGGAAACAGATTTATAAATTATAGGTTAATTAACGGCTTTACATATCCTAACAACAAAGAACAAAAGAACAAAAAATTAAAGAATGTGTAGCTATGTCGTTTAAAAATAAGTACCAATGATATTGTTAATGATAGTGTTGTTAAGTCAAAGACGATGAAGCTATCGGTAACCATTAATTTATTAATAATTGAATTTTGGATCATGACTTGATTGGTACATTATCAAATAACATTTATGCAGGCGTCGCTGGTGTTTTAACGGTGTATTATTCCCAAAAGTTGAAAACTGATGGTGTTCAGTCTACTTTAACTTTCGCGGAGTTAAACTGAGTCGTAGTTGAAATGATTTTTGAGATTTTGAGTAAAATACCGGTTATGGAATTTGACCTGAAGTGTGACTTCGTCTCTCCGGAAGTGTGTTCTGAAAAAAAAAACAGCTCAGTCCAACGTCTTTTAAGTAATCTCTTCTTCTGCGAGGGTTCGCGCATATTGTGCGAGCTGGAATGGTAATTCTTTGGAGCACCCCTTTCTTTTTTTTCCAATTCCTGAGGAACGACGGAAAGGAAAAAAAAACAGAGCAAAGCAGTTTGAGCCTGCAAGTATTGATGTCTCGCAGCGGCCAAACAGAGAGGAGATCGGCAAAACGGGGTGGAAGAGAAGAGAGAGACGACTTCGCGCAGCTTCAAAATAGAGCCCGGCGTCTAGAAACGGGATTTATGACACTCATATCTATAAAATAAAATGGAGGAGCGCCCCACGGCTGAATCGTCGGGTACACGGCGAAGCTGCGTATTGATTCGGCACTTCTCTTGTATTCACAACGTCACCGGGCTTCGAAGTTCCGTTTCTCGGCTATTTGGATGCAGGATCCGCTCTCGCCTCGGAGGATTCATATAGGGACTATCCCGAACCGCCTTCTCTCTCCCTCCAACCCTCCGTCTCCGTGCCACGAAAGGCAGCGATTAAAATGTCTGAGAGAGTATATCTCAGCCCTTAATCTCCGCATCCTTGGATTGACTCACCCAGCCATCACTATTGGAGGATTCCGCATTTATACTTTCAATGAGGCCAAAAACGGAAAATTGAAATTTACAATTTAATTTCACAACAAGATTCAGTCCTAATGTGGACCCTCATAAAGTTTATGTTTGTTGTGGTATTGTCCTAAGACTGGTCTGCTGCAACCCTCCATGTTAACCTATTCTGCTCAAGCCTTTTCATTTCTGCATACATGCCACGTCCCACATCCTTCCTAAACTGCTTAGTGTATTCCATTCTTTGCCTCCCTCCTCTGTTCTTACTCCACACCGTTTCCTTAATACAAATTTTACAAGCCCCTCATGTCTCAAAAACGTGCCCTACTAATCTATCCTTTCTCTAGGTCAAAGTCATCCAAATTTTTCTCTATTCCCCTATTCTGCTTAGAACTTCCTGGTTAGTTACTTATCGACCCATCTGATTTTCAGAATACTCCTATAGCACCAAATTTATAATTGTTACATTAGACAATAATCTGACAAATATAAATGATTAACAATACAGAAAAATTTTCAGCAATCAATTTCATATTTGTTTATACGTTCGGAGGACCCGGAGTTGTCCGGGTATTTATTTATATTAGCACGGTACCGTATTTAATTCATCGTCAACACATGATGAAACGGGCATTGAGTCAAAAATACTCCCGGTACAACAGCAGGGCTAAAAATATTTTCAAAACTCTGACTTACCCCGTCCCACCCTCTGTTAGTGTATGAATTGCAATTTAAATAACATGCGAAATGTAAGAATCAAACTCAAAGACTGGCGTAGCACCGATTTTGATTCCAAATTTGACGATTTTCTTATTATTTTCACGTGACCTAACCCCCCCCCAACAACACACGCGCACTTATGGATACTCCCTTTGACGCTGAATAGGGTTGAAATAATACGCCAACAAAATCAGCGAAAACACTATCAAGTAAATTTGCCCAGAAAAATATATATTAAAGGGAAATAACTACTGATAATTGATATTTAAAATTTTCCGCTCCTCCAACCCCGACCCAAATGACTTATCTCAACAGTGTTGATTTCAGGAACTCAAAGAATAAATCTACGAAATTTGGTCGAAATTGATCCACTCGTTTAGATTATTATGCGGAACATCCATACAAACAAATAAACAAACACACATGCAGACAGTTTTATTATAGAGATGTAACCGATGCAGGACGCGCAGTCCTCGACGCAAAATTATTAATTTTTTATATGATTTATTCTTTTAATATGTACCTGATAATCTTCACAAAGATGAACGAAAGGTAAGACGTATTAAATAAATATATAATTGTTTTCTGAAAAACTGACTGTATTATTTATTATATTAACTGTAGATATAGTTCTATAAAGATATTAGCTTATATTCAATGATAAAGTGTAAAAATGTTGACGCTTATATGGACTAAAATATTACTTAATAAATCAGTGGTTTGAAATATTGAGACTTGTAATTACTATCTTTGACTAAAATTTTGGTAATTATCCCAGTTAAAGGTACGATTAGTGACTAAAACTGCTTTAGCTTTCATATCAGAATTGAAATTAATTTACACAAGGAAGGGGAGTCGCTAACTATAATACAAAAGGGTGCTTATTATATTGCTATTAGCATATTTAATAAATTTTCAGCATCTATTAAATTGTTAAAACTAAATACAAAGGAGTTCAAACATGAAGTATCTAACTAAATCCACATAGAAAATTTAAATAAACAGCTCGTACCTTGCAATGCCAGTAAACGTAAAAATCTGAATATTATACGAGGAATTCTGATTTCAGTACAAAAATGAACAAGAGTTTTTATTTATGACTATCCATTTGAATATTTAATCGGAGGATACACCAAGTGAACTTCTTTTTACGTATTTCTGTCTAGGAATTAAAATAAATTTACAGATTTAGGATAAAAATATCCTATCGTAGAGAGACTTTACGCTTCTGTGGCTACATTCAGACAAAAGAAAATTGTTTATTTATTTGCACAATGTAGTCTAAAGTTAATTTGACATCCTATTACAATATAAGTACCTTATTCTATTTTTTATAACTAACAATAAAACTTTATTACAATAAATTTATCTTAACTTCTACTGATGACTCATTATATATTAGTAACACTCTACCACTACTTAAATTAAAATGATCAATAAAAAATTTACTTACTCCTGGTATTATGATTTAAACATCTAAATTTCTTTTTACAGAAATATTTAAATACTCAAGTAATTAACCCTTTTCTATTCTTTAAATAAAACGATTACATCACATAACCAAGGTGTATCCCTACACAGCTTATTTTTCGCAATACCACATATAATGTCGGTAAATACATTTTAATGATTTTCACTGTTCCTACGAGAGGTTAAAAATATCTAAAATATCAATTTAGACATAAAGGCCTACAGAAAGAAATAAAACCCGATGGCAAATATTTCTCTACTGAGTTTAGCGTGAATTGGTTCACTCTTTGTGTCTATTATAGAAAGAAAGGGTTATTTTGACAAGCTGACTTTGTTTTTAGAAGAAGTTTGTGTGTGTTTTAAATATTTTCCCCGTCTGGCACGAAGAAGACATATCTTTTTTCCCCTCTTTGGCGCTCAGGCTGAGACTCCTAACACGTAAATCGTATGGACCTGAAACAGCGATCGCATCCCTCACGTCTTAACGACCACTTCATTTGGATAAATATCTCCTGCCGGTCTACAGAGAAGCTGAGAAATACTTTATGTGTGTGTTTGTTTTTAAGAAAACGCAATAAAGAAAAAAGGGAAGGCGCGCAGGCGCGTCTCTGGGATTAAGAATTCTTCCTTAAGACGGCGAGTTATAGTCAATTCCTTCCTGTAGTAGGAATTAATTGGCCATTCGCGAGGGGGTTGCATCCATTAACCTCCCTGAGGCAATGTTTGCGATGCCCCTTCTCTTTCCTACCGCTCATTTGATAGCTTGCCAAGTTTTCCCCGGATTGAGGGCTCCGTCCTGCCTCCCAGAATTTCGCAGACTTTGAAGAACGCCCTCCAAGATATAGTACCGTGGTCTCTTCTTCGGCCAGACCGTTGTATAGGACTGCCTGCCTTGCTTACCCCCCTCTCCCCCTGTCAAGTTCTCATTGATATTGCTCATACATAAATGAAAAATTCCATGTCCAATCAGCTTATACATTTCATTACAATATTGTTTAATGTGGTCTTTAAATTCCACTTATGTCTCATAATTTACTTCCGATTAAAACTCCTCGACGAAGATAATTATACTCCTCTGAGAACAATCAGGAGAGAATACACTTCGAATGCCAAAGATAATAAACACCTTTCAAACAAATAAAAATATTAGTAGTTCTTAATTCAAATTTACACCGAAGTAATCAAAATTTCTGATGTATTTGATGTTACTATTGTTATATTATCGATGAAATCGTTGAGCTTCGGCTCTTTTCCAAAATTATTTGGATAGAATTATTTTTATTTCCAATCATTGTGACTTATGTGATGTAAATAGTCTTAGACAATTTCTACAATTTATTGAATAGTTATTATTTATGCATCATAGGCAAAAAGAAAAAGTTTGAATGTTTCAACTGTAAGTAAATAACGTATTGGGTCTAATACGTTACCCTATGGCACACCCGTCACAAACGACGAAGTAATCTGAAAATTAATCATAAATTATTATTCTATATTAACGATAAGATAGATAAGTTGCGATAGAATGGGAGCCAGATTAACATATTAATGAAGACACGTTGTTGGAAGTCTAGTTAGTGGACTACTACTATCTGAGAGTAAACATTTATGGAATTGCTGAAATTTTGTATGGGAATGTATGAAACGAAATTTTTTTCTAGCTTTTTGTGTATCTAGATTGTAAACATGGGGGTTTAAAATCGTTTCCATGCGGTAGATAGCATAACAGGATGAGGTAATTACCGATATTATTGAATAAAATTTAAATTGTACATAAGGATATTGTTAAAAACAAGTGCATAATGATACAATTCTTATTCACTCAGTTTGGTTTTAACCGGCATAGAAAATGACAAAAAAGTTTAAAAATTAATAGTAAATCAATTAACGTTTGATATTAAAATAAGAATTACATGAAAACAATTAAGGTCCAGTTTTAACAGTTTTTATTTAGATTAAATTACGTTTTGTCACCATAACTTAATTGTGGACAATGCTATGTAGGGCAAACAAAACATGCTCTTGCAACTAGATTGAAATAACATAAAAATAATTCTGAAACCTCGAACCTTCATGCTGTGACTAAACATAAATTAGACAATTTCATTAGGTTAATGTTGAAAGGCCAGAGTTTTGAAAAAAAAATTATTTAAACGAAATATATCTGTTACTTATTAAAACAATTGTTAGCACATTAAACTCACATAATATATTATAACTGAGTAATATTTGCAGTCCTTTATTTCTTAACTTTTATTATCATATTTGTTAAAAAAATTGTTGTATAAATTTTAGAAATTTCTTATTTACAGCTTATATATTTTATGATTGGTTACATTCAGTCTTAAATTGATAGGTTTTGTTTCATTTTCAAAACGTTTAAATTTTACATTGTTTAAGCAATTTAAAAAAATATTAAATAAGTTGTAACAGTCTCATTGTCAGTTTTTATTTTATTTAAATCATAAACTATACTACGTTTCGTCTTTAATTTAAGTTTAAAACCATGTATTGTATTTAAAAACGTGGTATATTTCATTATTTAAGTAAAATCAAGAGGCTGTTATAATTCATCTTACATAGTATAATTTATCTGTTAAATGAACCTATTTGTAACTTCCCACTTTTACATATTGTTAAGTTTAACTCTCTACATTTCATTGTCCTTCTGCATTATTGTAACACATTTCAGTTGAAGCTGCCTTTGGAGTTCGCCAAGTTTGGATTTTTACACATTTCGCATCTTTCCATTCAAATTTCAAAATTGCAAGTTTTATTATTACTGTTATTAATATTCTGCTTTTTAAAAATAATTTTTCATGTAAATATTTTGTAGTAGCAACTGAAAATCCTCAAATGTGGTAATGAAACGTCGTTTAATCTAAATATAAACTGTGACTGTTCGTTAATTTATTTCATTTAAGAATGAAGGTTAGGGTACTTACATAAGTTCTTAGTTTGGCCGTTAAAATGAAACCAAATTTAGCTCTCTGGTTATTATAATAATACTAACTGTTCTAATATGTATTTATTTTTACTGGTGCCTAATACAAAATTCTGACTACGCTAAAATTTTCTAATAGTCATAAATTCGAATTCCTCGTAATAAATTAAATGTAAACTTCCTATTATTTATTTACGTGTTTTAAATCTGAAATATAACCAAAACAGAAAATACCAAAACAATTGGCGCTCTGCATCATGATGTAACAAAAAATGTTGACGTATTTCCACTAATAACATGTAACGGCGATGTCATCGTCTTCAAAATCATTCCAATGGAAACCCGAAATTTTTTATTTATTCTGGAACATTGCTATTTCTGATGACTATGACCTCGCGGGCTTTCAAAACGTTGCCAATTGTCCTAACTAAACTTGACAAATGCTGCAAGAAATTGTAGGTCAGAATTTTTTGGATTGTGGCAAGAAGAAATACGGTACATTACTACTGATTGAAAGTAATTGACGTAGGGAGCAGTGAATAATGAATGATTTGAACAGTAAATTTACGTTTTTAATTCGCGCACTAAGCCAAATAACAACAGAGAGATAGTTTTAGATCAACTCAGGGGTTCCGGGTTCGAATCCTGGATGTTTGTGTCGACATGGTCGCGAGGACCGGGATTAAGGCTGATGGGGAATTGATACACTGACCACGTATCACCTCAAATTTGGAATGTGTCAAGCCAGATGATAGTCCGCAGCCGCCTCGGTAGGCCTAGGCCCTCAAGAGGTCTGTTGAGCCATTGAAAGAAGAAGAAGTTTTAGATCAAATGAAGAAAGTAATGTAATAATTATGCTATGAAACATTTTGTACGATACCTCAAAATTTTAAGTAATGTACACTGCAAAAATAATGGTAAGGAGCTTAAAAAATTGTTCGTAATGTATACTATATAAATAACGATAAGCATCCTTGTTGTAACATTGTGAACGGAATTGTCTCTTTCCTTTTAAATGGGACAAGCATTATAGTTGTTTATAATATATATTATGGTATAGTGTATATAATTTGTATACACTCACCGTATATTTTCTAAATGTACAATATGTTTTCCTGTATTAATCGGAAGATAGTTGTGAAAGTTTGATGACGTCATCTCATCTTATTAGACCGGTGGAGTTCGTGTACACAAATGGAACCCTTGTAAGTGATATTGTGGTCGTTTTTCCGTAAGGGTTGATTTTTATTTTACCATAGTTAGTAAATGTAATGTATACTGCCCTGTTTACTTTGATGTATTATCAGGCACCTCTAAACTTTTTTTAACCATATTAACCAATAATTTTTGTTAATTTATCCCAGAGATTTGAAATAGTTTTTTAAAAAAGAAACACTAGCCCAACGACCTGAATTTAACTGTTTACGGCAAGATTTCCAGCGGAGGAATTAAGCTTCCAACGGTGGTGGTTGTAGTTAGTGTCAGTCTTCGTCGGTTGTTCATGTTTGTGATGGCATTCAGACAAGCAATTAACAGAGTTGCTCGTGAAGATGTCCTGATTACATCTCAAGCGTTTTATGACCACCGTCTGACTAGGAACCCACCCTACAGCCAATAATCCTGCCATCAAAGCGACGGAGGACAATTCAGCCATGAAAATTACAACTGTCTCAAGTTAATTGCCACGGCATGTATCTCTCTCTCTCTAATATATAAACAAATAGTCTCCCCATTAATATTGAGATGTTACTCTTCCGGCGCTCCATTGTCCGTGCATAGACAAATTGGATCTATTTCGAAACATTTACTCGTTAAGGCGAATCGACTTGAATTAATTGTTACAACACTACTTAAATCGTAATGGAGGGGATATAACTCACATATTGCAGTACACATTGATGTAAAAGATAGCTCAAGATGACCATCGTAACGCCTTTCGGCTATGCAGGCCCGCGGTACACTTGAAACAACTTCAATTTATGAAGTGGGACAAAATCAATTAAATTACACAATGTTGTATATATTTAATTAATTTTGATATGTAGGACAAAGTAAGCGTGCTTTTGAAAGGAATTTCAGAAAACGCATAAAAATTAACGAGGTCTTTATCCATAATATAGAAGAAAAACTGAATATCATATTACAAATATTTATTTTGTATTTTATAGTTAAAATCATACAAACGTCACGAATAAACTAGTGTTAATTAAGTTTATATTAATTATTTTTCAGACTGACAGACTGTTATACTATTTATTGATTTACTAGCAGAGAGATATAACTAATTAATTGGATAATATTAAAAATTTAGATATTTAACATAATTTAATTAAACGTAATTTAATACAACACTTTAATTAATACTTATGAGTATGTACCTTAAAATTGAGTAAAACTTATAACCCATTATTTTTTTATCTTTTGATAAATTTCCTGGAGAAATGCTTAAAATGAGTATTTCAGATTAATTTGATGATTTCTAATATTTAATGTTACTGAGAAGATGCTTTTTGATATATTATAATCTTATTTTCTTTAAACACGGGTTATAGAGCTTTAATTTTGTAAATCCTTATTTATTTTAATTTCCACAATTTCACATTGCCTAGGTTAACTGTCTAATGATTTAAATTAATGTAATTGTTTATTTCAATTCACATTGTTAAATTTTTAAATGTCTAACAATTTGTTGAATCACATTTCGACTCTAACCGTGAAGCAAAATTTATTTTTATGCAATTTTTCGTTCACTTAACATGTATTAGGTATCATTAAAAATGTAAGTCTGTGTTAATTATATTTCAATAATTTATTTACAAACTGGTTAATTTATATTCTAACCAAATTTGGTAAATTTCAATTTATAATTGCTTATAAGAAATTATTAATTGTCTGTAGTTAACTCCAGAAGTAATTTGTTGCTTTATAACTTTATCTGAAGAAGTCCCAAATTCTAGAAGAAATATTGTATGAGTAAATTAAGAAACTTATTTTAATTGTGAAAGATTCGTTAATTTAATTCTTATTAATAAATTTTGTTTAATGTATAAATTTCAACCATATTTCAATAAAGTCAAAGTTTTTAGTATTATATATATATATAAAATATAAAATTCAAAGTTTTCTTCATTCACACCAATTGAGTGATTTATATATATATATATATATGTAAATAAATAAATAGATTAAAATGATAAAACCCTTTAACAGTCACAATAAAAATTTATTTTTAATGTTCAATTAAATTCAAATATCCCCTGTAGATTTCTAGATGATTTTTCAGATAATTATGAAACAAATCTACTAAAAGCTACTGTTTAATGGGATTATTTATTTTATCTAATTCAATATTAAAATTAATTTTTTATTGTGACTGTAAAAAGGATTATCATTTTAATTAATTTAATGCTTTTGTGTCCCATAAATCTAGTTCCCAAGTTCCTGTTTAGGTTGCTCTATTGAATATAACAACAGCATACTTTTGTGCGGTTGGATTTAATATCACAATTGAAGATTATTTTAAAGAAAATAATTGAAGGATCATCATACTCACAAAATCTAACACACGGCCACGAGTGCAGATGCTCTTGAGAAGAACAAAATACAAAAGATTGAAGAAAATTATCTATATACATAAAGTGACATAGGTGGGAACTTCTAACTAGACGAATGGAATCTTTTGTGTACTAGGTGAGCGATATCCGGGTTATTAATTCTTAAATATAACCAACATTTTGCTTAAGTTATGATATTTTTTGTTTCTCACGAACGTCGTCGCCGCAGGCTACGTAAGGAGATAATGTATCCGGTTCTAAATCTCATTAGGGTAGGACGGATACAAATAGTGTCACGGGAAATACCTTAAAAGTAATTATCCCCGAGAAGTACTTATTTGACAGAAATATTGGCCGATTTTGCATATTCAAAAATATTTATTGTGATAGCTCGTAGAGAAATGAAATTATGCTACTTCATTTGCTTAGTTTCGCTTTCAACCCACGAAATACGCGCCTCTTACAATTATTTGTCTGAGGACACGTGTGTTAATCAAGTTAGGCCTGACAGTACAGTTTGTCAATAGCCCTATTACTTTTAACTTGCCACAGATATTACTCGTGAGCTCTCCGGGTATTTTTAGTGCGATTCGAAAAGAAGTAGCTCGGAGAGACGGAATCCTGGGCCTCGTAACTCGTCCACGTGCCAGAGTCCCTCTGAGGGGGACTGCGTCTCCGCTCTTGACACGTGTCCACTGCTTACACCTGCCTGCCTAACAGATCGATACTCCATAGTTGATAGACTGCTTCCACGGTGCGTCCATAGATATTACTATTATCTCTCATTGTAAAAGAGGAAGCTTGTAGGAGAAATCTCTAAAGTCACATTAAAAAATTTGAAAAAAAAGGAGCTTAAGAATGTTTTATTTTTCGCGAGGTGTGGCTGAAAATCCTAATAAACACCCAAAAGTGATCACTGTTGGGTAATGTGGGACTCACACCCACTAAAACCATGAACCATTAATCCTAGGCGCTTTACCCCCCCTCCCCCCCGGAATCACTTTCGTGTGACTTGAGAGAGGTGGCTAATCTTACTATTGCTTTATTCTTCTAACCAAAATTAATAACCAATCCTACACTTTAAGCAACTTATCTTAGACTTAAAAATAATTTTTTTTATTCTCTCTACTAATTTCAAGCATGTTAGAAATTATCTGAATTACAAAATAATGTTTAATTGTTCATTTATAATTTTTCGCAAAACTTATTTTATGTAATTTATTACAATGAAAGGAAAATATTCGACGAGTAATTCCGGAAGTAAGTGTGACGTCACTGAAAATCATGTTTATGCGCCTATATGAACGAAAGAATCAGAAGTCGAGTACGAGTGGGCGAAACGTCGTATACAAAGAATGGCAAGAAGATAGATATAGAAGAATTTAACTTTAATTAAAACGTTTCGTCCCCAACAAACGGGACGTTCTCAGATCATTGATTAAAATCTTTTTGGAATTAAGTATTGTTGTTGATGCAAATTTTAAAAGATTTTAATTGTAAGCATCTGTAACATATAAGGTTTATTTATTTACAATATTCAAGTATGTATATATACATAATTATATAATATTTTGTAGAATGAACTGAGGGGGTTCCGAAAATTAGGGACGAAAAGTTTAAACTGAAATTAAGTTCTTAGAAATTTAGAATAATGAAAAGAATGGAAAAATGTCGACCGGAGCCAGGACTCGAACTCAGGACCTCGACTGGGACTAGCTCAGTGGTAGAGTGCCCACTCGAGTCCGGGGTCCAGTCGACTTTTTCCATTCTTATAAATTTAGTTATACGGTATTTACTTGAACTTAAAGCATTTCGTATCATTTTGACTTTAAGTTCTTATATTTCTGACTTCTAATCATTCATTGCATTTTATTTATAATATTGAGCCAGATTAATTTAATTATTCAATTTATAACTCGTGTAAAACATTTCCTCTCGGCTGGAAAACACAGAAGGATGTTTTTTTTGTTCAAAATTAAAGTCTTTTACAAGTAGCAATGGAGCCAGTCTGATAGTCCTTCGTTTAGAAATTAATCCACCAGAACTTGACATTGAGGTCCATTTAGATTTGAACCAATTATTCTTCAATGTTAAACAAATAATAAAACCACTCTGGAACAATAAATTCTTGATATACTTTGTATTAATGAATAATTATATGATAATGAAGTGATTTATTCTTGTTTATTGGTCTTGAACGAATTCCATATCTACCAGTCTCTTATTTTTAATGCCGACCTAAGTTTTTAACTATCACAGGGGCGAATATGTAACTTTGTAAGATATATGGTTCCGAAAGTCACGCAATCTAAGGCAAATTAAGCTCCAGAATGGAAACAAAATGGTTTCCTTTTACGCCGCTTGAGTGACCATATCCATTATCTCGGGCAGGAATCTAAATTCTTCTCTATGAGGTGATACTTCTGAATGTGTCCCTCGGCACCGCGAGAGAATAATGACTATTATCACAATTATTAGGGTAAATTAGTTTAATGGTCTCCTTGCCCCATGGCTCATGATAGTCCCGTTGCGTGCCACTTTGCCCTTCCTACTAATTGCTTTAGCGGGGCGTGTTTTAAAAAAAGGAGGAAAAAAGAACTTCCCTTCTCTCTGGTTTAGCACAGCCTGGGAGTTCTTCGTCACAGATTCACGACCACGGCGGACAAACTTTCCATAACGAGTTCTATGAGATGCGTCACACTCTGACGTCACACATGACATCTTTATATACTACACGGAGTTACCCAGGTATTTATTTATATTATGCCGGTATATTATATAATATGATTAAATAGGCATCGAAAACGTCACAATATGAACCTCAAATATACTCTCAGTATATCGACAGAATCAAAAATACTCATCGTACATTATGAGTACTAAAAATATTTTCAGTAATCTACCAGAATAAAACTTCCCCCACTTCACTTAAGAGATGAATATTTTACTTAAATCGCATATTAAAGGTCATAACGTAACACAGCTATTCGCATTGCACCTGTTTCGACACAAAACTCGATAGTTTCCTTATATTTTCTTATGAAACATTTCCATCCCCACACATCACATACTGGAAGGGGTTTAAATTACATGCAAATATTACCGAAGAAACACTATAAAAGTAATTGACATAAAGAATATTTTAGACTAAAATATGAGCCTTTATTACATAAAAAAATTTCGCTAATTCCACCCCCTTCCCCTAGAGGTGTTAGCCGTGTCTAATCTCCAAAGTGATCGATTTTGAATTGGGAGGAATATGGAAATAAAAAATTAACAGAATTGTTGTCCTTTAAATGAATTTCGCGGTAGTGTGTTTTACCCAGTCCCATCCCCCTGTTAGAGGTTGAACTGCAATTGAATTCGCAACTAAATGTTAGAATCGAACTCTAAGACCCTCATAGTACCGATTTAGATACCAAACTTGACTGTTTTATTTTTATTTTCTTATGACGCCCCTTAAAATCTCACGATGAATGAGGTTGAAATACACGCAAACAATTTTTTTTGAGCAATATACTTCGTGAACAGCTTTCACCAAGGAGAAATCGCGTTAAATAAATGTGATTGAGATCCGTGCACACAATTGAAATACGTTATTCGAATGACACGTTAATATAAAGAAGTATTATAACACCTTAACCTAGTTGTATAACACTTTAGAAATAAACACAAGATTAATACGATAATTAAACATGAAAATATTATCTTGAACGTGATGCATGTTCACGAAGTTATGATGCCAGATACACTTAACTAACAAACTTTAACATTAATTAATGAAAATTTACTAATTAAAAATGTCTGCGACCGATTCTATGTAGTAAACAGACAATGTAAGTTCTCAAAATTAATATCATGAATTCACTTTACTCACACACTTTTACATTTATTATGGACATTTACAAATGCCCGCTAGAGATTCTATGCAGTAAATAGGCAATTCACCATGACTTTCCTAAATGTAAATAGAATGAAAGTGAAAACGGATTTCTTTCACCTTATTTGAGCCCACAGAAAGAGAATCTGTCTGAGTCATTTGTTCTGCGTGGTGGCAGATCGGGGCAGTGACGAGGACGTCGGTCGGGGTCTAGGAGATGTCCCGTGCCGTCGCACAGGATGGGATAGGTTTAGAAGGTAGGGCCGCAGGACAACCAATGTCTACTCGTCATACAGCAGAGTCCAGGGTTTCGCTAAATTCTCTATGTCTGGAGTCGGGTCTCGGATGGAAGAAGGGAATGTCCGTTGGACAGATGTAGGGTAGTTTTTCAAAGGTTATCTAGCTTTGAAGCAGATTGTCACAGAATAGTTGAAAGTTCAATTTTTAAAATCTTTCATTTATAAAACATTTGTCTCTCTTTGTCAAGAAAAACTGGCAATATTTACACGAAAAGTTTCACAGATTATCAAGAATTCTTCTTTAAAGAAGTTTATCTACATGTATATGTATAGTATGTAAGCTGAATTTAAAGAATCACTAATGAGAATAAAAGAGTTTCAGAGAGGTAATGTAAAAATTAACGTCTGTGGATAGTAATAATAATAATTATAATGTATAATAATAGATTAGACCTTATTTTACCAGAAAAACAGAGTGACGTAATTTACAAATTTCGGTGCTGGTTTTCTTTACTACTGAAATACCTTAAAGTAAAATGCCAAAATTTGAAACACGAGCAAAATAAAAATATATAATACCAAAGGTAGACCAGAAAGGACCAAAGAGATAAAATAACACATCGTAAAACTTACTAAGACTATCTATGTCATGTTTAGTATTAACAATTTTTAATTTGTGACATTTCTCAGATCAATATTTTACAAGAATGTGTTTTGTTTGAAATCAATACAATGTTTGGTGATCGGGTCATCCTTGCGGTTAGAAAGTTTATAATTAGCGCAATGCCCTTAATTCAAAGTATTTTTAGTTTGGCTGATATAACTTTAATTACAATCCAACAGTCAATTTTGTATAACATCGGTAGCAGACAGTTTATTGTGGGACTTCAGTAGTAAAGACTAAAAAATTACAGAAATATTGATTTTGGTTTTTAAACTAAGACGTCTGTACTTGTGTACGACAGAAAGGTAAAACAACACTAAATATTATATTACAGTGGTTGTAACATAAATTCATTTAAGATAATCTAGAGTTGAGGACAATACTGATGAATATGAGCAAGAGAAGGAATAGATTAATAGGGCACGTATTAAGACGAGGGTATTGTAAAATTCGTATTAGAGGGGAGTTTGTGAGGGTAGCCAAGGATGGATTTTAATCTGAAAATGTTTTATGTAATAGCAGCTACAAAACGCCATTTATCTACAGTTTCTCTTGCAATATATAAATTAAAGTTGTGCCTGGAACAAACAATTTGAACCCACACATTTTTATTTGTGAAATTAGATTTTTTTTACCTTCACATAAAAAGTAGGCATTTTAGGTTTCAAAGTTTTTGGTAATATTATATTTTTAAAAAACTTTTAAGTGTATGTTGGATGTGGTAGTTATGTGCTTGCGCAGAATAGGTTAGCATGGAGGGTTACATCAGACCAGTCTAAGGAATCTAGGGTTCATATGTTTAGAATTAAATTTGAAAGGGTAGAGGTTGGCCAGTAAAACTTTTTGACAAAGTTAAGATTATCAGGTGATGTACATAATCAGATAATTAAACATCCTTGTCAACCAATGTCGAATGTATTATTATCTATTTTAGAGGGATAAATGACTCCCCCAGTCAATAACATTTACTGTATATATCTGTTGGTACTACACAGACGTTAGTGCAGACCTTCTGTAATTCTTTTACAAGAAGACTAATAAAACAGTAATGCGCTCAATTTGTGCTTTATCAAATAATAGTTTTATCTATTACCCGAAAAGAGTCAACCGTTTGCGGCGTAGTGGTCAGCGGTGAAAAGTAGAATTTTCGCGACGCATCTAACCCAATTTTAATATTTATTGTGCTTAGTTCTTTTTGAGGACGATAAGCTAGGGGATAAATGGTCCGTTTCCCGAGACGCAGCAGCATCCGCTTCGCCTTTGTCTATTCAACAAGTCGTGTGCGCGTTCGCAAATGATAAGGATAAATCGCTGTGTGTTCCGGCTGTCCCCGGCTGTATGCTGAACAAGACCGCGACTCTCACGCCAGACAGTCAATCCGGGGCAAATCCCGGCGTGCTTTATATGCGGATATCTGCTTTACGAGCCACCTGTTGCTCGCTCCTCTCTGACACGGGCCGCGGGGGCGGCGGCGGGAAAAAACCGCCACCACCGCCCCGGGGGTGGTTGCCACTTTGCGGAAATTGAGTGCAATGTCATCACGGGGGAACTTTGTCTGTTGGCAGAGGGTTGTAGGGGGAGAGAGCGAAAAAATAATGTTAAAAATCTGGAAGTCGCGTTCAATGCTGGCACAAGAGTGTTACATCCATCCACTTCACGGCCCGGACTAAAGCGTTGCTGCAGGGCTCGTGTTTATAAACCCTGCATAAACTATCACTTCATTTATCACCAATAAATAACATTAAATTAGTTCCAACTAATCTAATATTTTTTCTTTACGCGCAATGTCTTTTATATGGATGGGATCGTTAAGTTGTTTTAATTGTTTATGCAATGATTTATGACATACTTAAGTACAATTTTATGACATATTTCAGACCTTATTTTTTCATTCAATTTAAAAAGAGCAACGTTACGGTACGTATTTGTATTTTCCTCAGGTTTTCATCTAAATCGTCATAAGTTTTCATGCTCCATACACTTACAAACCTGTCGCAATTGTTTCAATTTTTAAAAAGTTCTCCCAGGCTCCTTCCAAATTGTAACATTTGCACCGTCGTGGTGCAAAAAGGCACAAACGCGAACCGAAACATTGTCCTTTTTATAATTTAATAAAAGATTAAAGTTCAATGATAAACTAACACTGCAAAAAGTCTATATTCGTCAGATTTAGGTATTCAACCTTTATATAAAAACCATTAAAACAGTCCTCAAAACAAACAAATATTTTATTTGTTCTTCGTAATCACATTAAAATAGAGAAGCTTTCAGACATGAGTCCACATTCATCTGTGTTTCTTACACCAGAAGTTGGATTAGTCTGGATTGTATACGTTATTTGTTTATTCTAATAATCTTAAAGCTAATTACATATTCTATTTTCCCACACAATAAAAACTAATTTTAAATCAAAATTCACTCTTAACATTTATTCGTCCTTTTAAACTCTAACATTAAATGTTTTTAAATACATTAATACTTTTGATGTCTTTAACAGGTGCTGGTAAATCATTGATTTATTTATTGAAATTTCTTGGTCGTCAGTGTAAATGTCTTCCTAACCTTATAATGAAGTGGGCGGTGCCTAGGAAAATTAAAAAACTTCAAATCCTACCTGGTGCTGCCATCTGTGAACCTCAGGTGTCACCAACCTTCTCTCTCCTTTTCCTGTTCTCAATAATTATAATATATATATATATATATATATATATATATCTTGAGCATGGAATTATGTATAAATGCTTCTATGTTTTAATTTAATAACGAAGAACAAGTAAAATATTTTTTGAGAACTGTTTTATTTGTTTATATGGGTTGAATACCAAAAATAAAGTTTGAAATAGCTCATGAATATTATTTAGTTAATTTAATTTGTAAATTTTTAACAATCATCTTAAACATTACCTCTGTAATTTTTTCCATTTGTATTTTGCAATCAATATGTTTATACTTTTCATCATAACTGTGCTTTGGACGAGCTATATTTTAAAAGTGGACGTTTCCTTACAAGGTAACATTTTTTAAATTATCTTTGAGAAAATAAATTGTAGAAAAGAGATATACATATATTGGCCAATGTAACTTTTGTGGCATTATCAGGATTTTACGTGGGGAAATTATTTGCATCATCAATACCACTCTAGAAATCTACTTTCTATATTAATTAAGAAAAGAAGGTTATAAGGCAATTTAATATAATTTTTAAATCGCAAAAAAGGGAGCTGTGCCCGCAGGAGAATTTTTTACAACACACGTCCAACACTGATAAGATTATGGATGCTGAAATAAAATTTTAAAATGTGTATTTCACAAATATTTGAGTAGGTCTTACTGTAGATGAATTACACTACTACGCGAAAAGAGTCGACTGTTAGAGGCAAGTTTTAAGTGTTTAGATTGATATTAGGTTCAATTTATTTAATCATTTATCACTCACAAAAATAATGTATTCAACTGATACTTAACCAACGCAATTGACTGTGTTTACGTTATTATCATTAATAAAATTATAAAAACCGTCCCTTAAAAATATATTTGTCAATAATTTAATTTGTAGAACTTTCGTAATTGATTTTTTTTGCGTTTACCTGTAACTTATAATAATACTCAGCCCAAACAGGTCGACTACATTAACTATATCCACGATTTTCGGAGCCCGCTCTTGACTTTGAATTTAGATTAGATTATTCCACTAATCGGGAGATGTCATAAGCAGTTAATTTTAAATAAATGAGTTTTATTTCAGGATTAGAGAAAAGTTACATTTAAAGAACAATTTACTAATACTGTTGTTGCATCCAGCTCTTAGACTCTCCATGATAACATTGTCTGTGAAAGTCTTTTCATTTCTACATAGCTACCACACTTCACATACTTCTAAACAGCTTAGCGGTTTCCATCCTTGGCCTCACTCTTTTGTTTTTATCCCACAAACTTCACTGTAATGCTAATTTTACAAGAATATCATTAAGACATCCCTCCTCTTGGTCAAAGTTCTCCATATTGTTCTCTCTTCTCTTCTTCTGTTTAGAACTTCCTGTTTAGTTACGCTATCCTACAATTTGATTTTCAGTGTTCTTCTAAAGCACCACATTTCAAAAGCTTATATTATTTTATTTTATGCAACTTCTACCGTGACTTTTCGCACCCATGCTGTAATGAGGAAATATATAAATATTTTGGAACGTAGACTTCAGATAATGTTACAAGTTTCATTGGCCATTATATATCTCCTTGAAAGGAAGCGTCTACGTTTATAAAATTTTAAGAGTAAAATTAGTATTTTATCAGTTGTAAATAAATATGTATTCTATATATTAATTAAAGGTAACGTAGTAAATCATAGACTTCAAGTTTTATTATGTGTCAGAGGTATTTGCTTATGGCAGCGGATTTATTGATTTTTGAAACTGGGGAAAAAGTGTATCTTTGTCTATAATACGCTCTTTGTGGTCTTTATAGGCAAATTTTTGTTAATGTAGTAAAAAACAAAAAAAATTTTCGGTAAAGGATTTTTTTGTAAGAAGTTTTACATAAAAATACATACGATGTTATTCCAGCCCCTCAAAAGATATTGAGATGTTATTAACACATATTTGCACCAATTATGTACTGGTCACAGGACTTGAAATAACTAATAATAAAAATTATAAAATATTGACAGTCCTAACAAGCCATAAGGGTTGAAAGAGTGTTTACCTAGGAGACGTTCTTTGGTTCTCATGAAAATGGACGAAAGCAGAATGGTTTGTACTGAAAAGTATTGAGACTAAGTAGCAGCCTTATAGCCCATGCCAACAAATAAGAAAATAAATAATAACAATTGTATAGGAAAAGGAAGGAGGAGGATTCAGCATGTAAACTATTTGGAAGGAAATAAAAAAATCCGGGTTTTAAAAGAGAAAGATGAAGACCTTTCCGGGCCGTAAATTTTTCTTAAAACTGATATGACACTGAGAACTAAAATCTTTGGTTACATGTGGCGGACGAGTGGGAGAGGCTGTCCAACATGGTTGGAAAATCAGATCTGGCGAAGGTAATAGAGGTTAATTACCAGGGAGGCAAAGAGACGCGGGCGGCTTCCTCTTTTCAGCGTTCACGGAGCAATATGAATGTTGCCACTGTGAAATATTTGGGCGCCATCTAGGTGAAGTCGGAAATAGCTGCCGCTGAAAGCGCAAATAAAACTCTATGTTCCTTGTTCCAATGGCTCACTATAAAAGCCCGAATTTTCGCACCTAACGAAATGGGTTTCATTTTCCTCCGGCTTGTGTAGAATATAGATACAATGCCAGGCCTTAATATCGTAAACTATACAGACGGAGGCGAGAGGAAGGAAACATTGAGGGTGCAAAAGAGGGGGGAGGGGACGGGGTTGGATTTGCTTATGTTTCCTAGCTGCGAAAATTCGCTACGGGCTTAAATTGGGAAGGTGAACAGTTAACAAAGATAGAAGCAAAGCAAGGTGCCCCCCGGTTGTTTTGCAAAATGCATAGCAACGCAGACTTGTTGTGTAAGAGGGGGTGGATATTACCGGACCTGGGAATTGTGTGAATATTTCTGCCATGTTGAAGGCTTGTGGGAAGGGGATATGCTGCGGACCTTGTTAATCCCAGTGAGATGGTGGTCCAGCACGTACAACTTCCCACTCTCAAATCCAGTAATGCGCCCCGCTTGTCTCTGATTACAACGTTCGCACAGGCAACTCTCCCTCTCGCACACAAGCTTTTTAAACCACTGGCTAAGGAACCTACACGGCCAAGAATATTCCTTCCTTAAACCGTTTCCCGATAATTACAATTATCCGGAGAGACAAATCTTAACCAACCTCATACATAATTCAAATAAGAAACCTCTCTAAATATATCAATATTATTATCAGAAAACCTTAATCAATTCTTGGTTAAAAATAGAGAAGGAAGCATAACCATGCTTTTAAAAACGTACGAAAAATCTTTTATATAACCCCAAACATAACGGCGCACCTATTTATAAGACCAAGTAAGTTATAATTTTTTGAATTTTTAATTAATTAGATTGTATTATTACTTAAATAAAACGTTAATTGACTTAACAAATTAGTTTTTGCTATACAGACCAAAGAAATGGTTCAACTTTCTTCCTCCCATAAAGATAAACTCGTTTGTATGGATGAATTTTCCATATACAAAATAATCAATTTCTACTGCTATTAAATGGGAGCTGTCTGTTAACCACCCCCTCCCCCGTAAAATAATCCGGTCTACCTGTTGCAGGTTTTTTAGTGCTTTCCTTGCGGGTCCTAGTCAACCCTTGGTTGCCTTCCTCATCCCCCCTATACAATTCTCTTCCACTGCTACTAAAGGAGATTTTCTTTCTTCAGGATCACACTCGTATAGCCTGTTAGCCTCTCCCCACCTCCAAAAAAATACGACCACTTTTGTACACATGTTCTTCGCGACCAATCAACTCTACCATACCACGGGGCAGGGACGGAGGGAGATGAAATTTTAAAACAAGGAAAGAATAGTTGATATTTGACTTGAGTAATGATATTTAGGATTCAGTTAGAAGTTGTTTGACCAATTCGGTAGGGAATGTTGAGAAACCAAACGACATAAGAGTCTATTTCGGTGTTTTGGAATCTGACATTAAACATGCCTCTTAAGTTGTACTTCAGACCCAGGTTGAGGAGACCAGGCCAACATAAATAAATACCTAGGCAAAGCGGGGCGTCCAGCTGATAATACTCGTGCTTAATCGTTAGAACTATTACAAGTGTAATTGTATTATTATAGGTATTTCAACAAATTTTCTATGAAAATAAATTTACGGTCAATTTACAGACGTACCAAGTTTTTTACGTTTTGTCTCCACGTTTGGGACTTAAAAAGGTCCACAGAGAATTTTTCTGGTGCCTAAAGAAAGTGTTGTTATTGAAAGAAAATGCAGTGATCCGTAGCCAATATTCTTATCTCAGTGGCTGCGCATTGGTCTTGTAAACCAGGAGTCGTGAGTCCGATTTTCACAGAGAGAAGAAATATTTGGTAGAATATTTTCCCCATGTTGTACCCGCAAAATCAATATTATGAAGTGAACCACCGTGGTCAGGAGCGAGCTTCCTCCATTTATTGTCTGGCAGTGAACAAACCCATAATATTTATTAAATCATATTATTTATGGTCTTATTGGAGAAATTAAAGAAAGAATGGGTATAAATACAGTTTTATGCAATGGATGCAAGAAGCTCGAGCAGGGAGCCAACCAGGATAGCTCAGATTTTAGAGTACCACGTAACAAGTATAGGACCTGGGTTAAATTCGGTGTCCCGTCGTGATTTATCCATACTAATCTTCCTAAAAATTGTTGTATGTAAAAGTTGGTGAGACTGACTCAGTAGCTTACAACTTGGTTATTTTTCTGTGGCGGGAATGGGAATATTTTCGGTGTTCCATCGACGAGTCAGAGATTTAATTTTCTGGTAGGTCTAACGGTCATCAACGTGGCTGCTTTTTCCTCATTGTGAAGTAGCAACGGCTTCTAATCCCTTCACGCAATCTTAATTCTCAAAAGTTCAACTTCTAATGTTCGTAGACGATTTCTCGTCGTTACCTACGTGCATAATTATTAAAAGGCGATATTTTGCTGGTTGCGGGAAGCGACAGACACTACGCGACTCAACTGAGCGTCAGCATTCATTATTCAACGCGGCCGACGTCAATAGACCCAATTCCCCTCGTGATCGCCCGTCACTCAAACTCGTCTCATCATCCCCACGGCCCCCTCTATAAACTATATTAATTTATAGCCACGTCGAAAAAATATTTTTTCTTTTTAGAAACATAAAACGACTGTCGTCTTTTCTCGGCGTTCAGGAGGATCAGATTTTTCCTCACACCAGGAGGAATACTAACCCACCAAACATCCAAAATCAACTACTTTATGAAGAAATATTTTCAAAAAAAATGAGTAAAATTATTTGAAAAACGTTTGTCGCCCAGCGCGACTCGGCCGACATTCGTAGTGGGAGACGTAAAAAGACCCGTAAGTGGGAATACTTTTGAACCTATTTTTACCACGAAAGGCAAACATATCTAATTTTCTCTTACGGTTATGAAAAAATATATTTATGTAAACCTGATAATTGTTAGTCTGCCAATATGAATTGTGGGACTTCATTACAAACAGCAGCATATTAGAATATACAAAACCGAACAAATACCTTAAAACTATGTGTTGAATAAGATAAAAAACATATAAAATAGAGAACACAAGTAATACGTTAGTTAATATCCACGTAAGCATATATATAAAATAAATTTTGATTCAGTGTGAAAATTATCATATGTAAAAAATATAAATTAATGTAAAAGCTGCATATCCTAGGTGACAACCTAAAAGAAATTCGATATCTTACAAAGAAAGACATCGTTGTAAATTGCACAAACATGACTATATATAATAGCCCTTATTAATGATGTTCGGAAACGCTCGGCTTTAGCTTCATTAAAGAAACCACATTGCAGCGAGTACACTTCAAAGCAGTTTTGCATAATATAAATTAAGTTAGTGTTAATAAATAATTCAATGACCGTAACATATCAAATAAGACGCATGAATACTTAATAAAGTACTTTTCGGCCCAACGCAATAAGTATCAACCGTTTTCTTCCTTTAAAACTAGCAGGTTTTATTAAATAGACTCTAAATCTATTTTAAATGTAGGATCTTGTAGAAAGACGAAGACACTTGGTTAAGGCACCTGGCTGCTTAGCTATGTACCCGGAATTTCACAAACACACGTCTATCACCTGACAACCAGGTAGTATTTAATATTATGCTAATATTAAGGTTTCATGTCATCGGTTGAATATTCAGTTCTGAGGAATGGAAACTGGTTACATTATTATAATCGTATTATTAAAGAAGGGAATTTGGATTAAATTATCGTAAAATTCTGGTAGAGTCCCGGACACTTAGATAACGCCCTCAATACAAGCGTAGGATAAGTTGCCTTCGCTGCAGGCGAAACTGCTCAAAGCACAATAAAAGTGTAAACAAAACTACGACATACATTTTGTGTTGTTACTGCAACATCCAAGGTCAAAATGTTGGATGTGAAGTAGGAACGTGAAAATTACAATAAGAATTTAATAATGAACTGAAAAGGTCTCGAAAGTTGGGAACGAAACATCTTAATTTAAATTACAATACTTCTATTTTTGACTTTCGGTCATTTCTTGTATATTACTTATAACATTAATCATGTTAATTTAATTGTTACATTGTTAAAATTGTCCAAAATCACTTAAAATATTTTATAAATATTGTATAAAATATTTTATAAAAAATAATTTATAAATTTTATATAAATATATTTTTTAAAATTTTATAATGAATTAAAGAATAAATACCATGCGACATTTATCATAAATATAAATTAATAAACGAGATATTATAGTGTGTATACTTTTGTTATTTTTATACTATATATCCTATATTCGTATTTCATTAAATTTATTTTATAAATTGGACTGACAGTCCAATTGAAATTGAACAAGAAGAGTGTAATTAATCATGTTAATTTAATTATTACATTGTTAAAATTGTCCAAAATCGCTTAAAATATTTTATAAAGTGTATTTTATAATGAATTAAAGAATAAATACAATGCCACATTTTATCATAAATTAAATTAATAAACGAGATATTATTGTGTGTATACTTTTGTTATTTTTATATTATATATCAAATATTCGTATTTCATTAAATTTCTTTTATAAATTGGACTGACAGTCCAATTGAAATTGAACAAGAAGAGTGAGTGTAACCCATATTTTGGGCCACCGTGGAAGCAACTAACGAGTCTGTTGAAACAAACACTATGGCGTGAAAATTTAGACAGAAGAAGGTTCACTAGTTGCAGAATATTTTGCTTTAAAATGATGGTTAAATGAGTCTACGATTTTAAATTTTATTTAATTTAATGTGACTGATTTTTTAATTTTTGTATTTTTTATTATAACCTCACGAATTTTACATCCTTAGTAAGTTACAAAATTTTAGAACAGACCTTACTTTAAATATTGATACCGATTGAGTGAATAATTACGTAATCGAAGTACACATTTATATCGACATAGGTACTTAAACGTGTAACGACGTTATTATCTGAGGTACTTTAATCTTCTTCCTGAACTCGCCTCTGTTAATGTAATCACATTTCAACTTCCACTGTAATCTCAATCATTACGTATAAAATAAGATTGTGTATCGAATCACTGGATCAATGGACTCAAAGGTCATTGCCCTGTTCCCTGAAGAGTCCCTCCCCTCTAACAACAAAGGGGTGGGCGACGGGGACGAAAACGAATCGATGCCTGATTGACGTATCTGACAAGTTGCTAAGCGCCGTGTCATCATCAGCTCACTCGGAGTCACCGTCATCACATCATCATCATCATCGCCGTCATCATCATTAGTAACACTCTCATCTGGCTTTGCAACGCACGTTAATTACTTGCTTTAGCGTTTACGCTGTTTGAATGCATCACTATGGGTTATTAATGAATTAATTGATGGATACGTTTACCCCCGAACCGCCCTAAAACCCTGGACCGACCACAGTCGCAAATCCTTCACGTGAGTACCTCGGGTGGAAAAAAAATCAAATTTAATTAACATGAAGCGTAATTATATTTCATTCACAAAATTTTAAAAGTCCGGGCCACCGAGTGATGCTTCCATATCACTTTTAACAGATTTTAAGAATCACACTGGTCCATTGCCTACTTCTGTGGGACACGCCAGGTCAAACAAAGGCATTTCTTATGGAGTAAGAGCAGTTATGTGTTCATTAGTTTGTATTTAATTATAACTAGGTGGGTGATCGGCGTTTCCCAAGTGCACGGCTGGTACAGTATATAATTCGACACTAATCTCTTGGTCAGAGTGTAATTTAACAGGCATCAAACGTTTTTATTTCATGCCTATCTATCTCGACTGAATGTTTATTTTATAATAACTCACAGCACTTAACCGAATAAATAAATTACCTGGTCCATTAAATAATCAGAAGAAGTCTAAAATATCCCAGAGTGATAATACCCTCCCTCGGTACTTCAATCTTACTAAAAATTCTCCTGTTACAGTAAGGTAGTCAAAAAGACACTCGGTGAAACGTAATCCCTGTTACTTACGGAAGTAAGATACCTTTAATGGTGTCTTAAATACTCACAGTACCTTATATATTATTTATTTAATTCCCTCAATCTTGCAATACAATCACCAATCGACCAATAAAAATGCGTTTCTGAAGAGCATGAAATGTATTGCCGAGACGACTTTTATAAAACAGATTGGCTAACGATAAATTTAAAAATCCTGCATCCACAGAAAATTTTAAAATTTTAGGTACGAATCGTGAATAAAAAAATTAGTTATGTTTATCGTCATTAATTGATGCAATTCTCACTTGAAATTATTTCGACACTGTCCACAAATCGTCAAATATATTTATTGATTTTTCTCGTATTTAACTATTATTAAAGAGACAATTTTTTAAATACGCATAACAATCTCAAGAATTTTTACTTGGAATTGTTTAGTCAGCCTGCCTATTTCACAAAAATCTATTACATTATAAGGAATAAAAAAATATTACATATCGCCCTTTGATTTTTCCTGAAGTTCGAATTGCAGAATAAAATTGGAAACAATTCGACTTTGAAATCGTGCAATATGTCCTACCAAAAGGTGGTTTTATATACTTATAATGGACATATAATTGTATAAACCCATGTGTTGCAGGGTATAATTGGTGAAATAACAGTTAAATACGCAATTAAATATGGTGGATTTTCCTCTGTCCTGCCTCATTAACATTACAGACTTACGCATGTTGACACACTCACTTTTTTAAAACTGCAATTCCTGCCATGTCTGTCCTTGGGATTTTATACCCCTACCCAGAGTTTTTATCCAGGGTTTTAAGAATATGTGCACCATGTTTCGTAGAAATTGCTCCACCAGTTTAAATTTCTTTTACCAATATAGAATAATACAAACATACATCCTTTTATAATATATAAGTAAGATTTTATCATGAAATTATCTTTATTCAACAAAATTTCTATGTAGAAATTTACGAATAATTATTCTTAGTTTAATGCAATGAGTCGAGAGTAGTTTCTTTATTGAATGAATTTATTACTTCAGCAGTTTAGTGTCCACTTGGAAGCACCTAAAAATAAAGAGGAAGTTGAAAAGAAAAAGTTCATGGGTACACCAAATACTATTAAAATATTCGTAAATTGTTTTCAAATTATAACTTAGGCCTCCAGTGAAAATTAGCACAAGTACAAACCCTCGCTTTAGAAAACCACTGATTATTTCTTTATTTAGATAAAGCGTGATGATAGTGCGAAAGAGAGGCGAGCTTCCAGGAATTCTAATTCTTCCCCAAGTACGATCTATATAAGAATAACCCTTTATAAATATGTTTTTGGAAGGTATAAAAATTACATTTATTGAAAGTATTCTTTCACGTCCATTTTAATTGGTAGTCCACAGTCGTCAGAGCAGAATAGGTAACGTGCTCCTGGTCGCGACGAGATGGTGGAGCGACCCTTTGCCAAGACGGTGCTTGAATCGGCACGTGTTACATTCAGGTTGGAAGGGAAGGACCACCTCTCCCCTCTGGATTACCCACCGCAAAGTGTCGTGTCTACAACGACAGAGATAGCGCAGGGAAAGTGTCAGCCATCGTCGAGCTCTTAGTGTTCCAGCAGGGTTATCATCGCAACAACACGGGTGCAGACTCGTTACCGACGAAAAAACAAAATTAAAATATAAAGGTTACTTTTATTGATGTGGATTTATATATGAACTAATTCTTACAGAGATTGGTATATTATTGATACTTATATTGACTAATGTCTGGAGCAGGTCTAAACCCATTTTAATTTACTACAGCTCAAAATTCATTCTTACTTATCCTTAATATAATTTAATCAACATAGTTCACCGTTTACTTATTATCGTTGCGTATTTTCTCTTGAGAGGTCAAAGAAAAACAAACAATAAATAAAAATTTGTTAATCTGCAAAGTGTTCGGATTAACTCACAGCGATAATTTAATGGTTCCTGACAAGTAAACACTGCCTCTAATTACAAAATAAAGCCATTTCTCCTCTCAGATCAGACGTGACCTGATAACAACCCTGACCAGAGAGGTTTCTAGTCGCCCAGAGTAAGAGTGTTGGTAAAAGGAATTTGTTGTCGTGCGTCTGTGAATAATAAGAATAGTATAATGTGAACATGAAACTCGGGTTGAAGTTTTTCATGTAACTATTTCCATACTTTATGTTTAAATAGTTTTCCATCTTGTATGTTTATATTTTAATATGTTTGATCACTTTAAATTTGAATATTATATTTATATATTTTTAATTTTATATGGATTTTAGTAAGGCTCCATCATGAAATTATCTTTCTTCAAAATAATTTCTCAGTAGAAATTTACGAATAATTATTATTAGTTAATGGCAATTTTATTAATAAAATACAAAGCACTGAATCGTTCCGTTCCCAAATTTCCGGCAGCACCGCGATGTTTTATTCAAATTTTAATTAATAAACTGAAGAGGACTCGGAGATTCGAGACGATACATTTTTAGTAAAATTAAATTATTGTATTTCTCACTATTATATGCATTTCAATTATATTTTATTTATGTATTCATTATATTCTATCATATGCATTGATGTTTTTAGTGAGATGTCTTTGCATCTCATTTGAAAATTTTCATGTTAAGTAATTCGTTATAGTGATTGTTTTTTACCATATCATGTAAAATATCTTTGGCTTGTCGTATTTCAACAGTAGAAAACTATTATAATAAAACTAAAAGAATCTACACATATTGATCTCTGGTCTGTATTTATAATGTTTTATTTGCATTTTGTTGGAATTACAGTAATACTTTTTTTAACTGTTGCGAAATCTTACGAATAACATTTGCCTTAGTTTTCCATAGTCTGTAAAAGGTTTGAGTAGCCTTAATCTTTCTTTCATGTTTCTGGTAAATTTTACCTTAAATTCTTCCTGTTTTAATTTGCAAGTCAAAAAAGTTAATTATCCTTTTTATTATCTATTTACTGTGGTTGTATTTCATTTTAACTTAAGCTTAACTCAGGTGATGTTCAAGAAGCACATACGTTTATAGAAAGGAACACGATTTGCTCGAAATATATAGTGTAATTATTTAGTCATTTTATTGAATAATATTAACATTAATATAGCACTGACTCTTGTATTCCTTGAAATAGTGATCGTGGGGTGTTTCCGTTGTTAGAGATCAAAGACCTCGTTCTCTCTACATGTAATCGGTATTATCATACTGGATAAATCTACGTAGAATTAGAACTTCATGCGTAAGATAGTTTTAAGAGCTTTTGAAACCAAGTCATACACCCTTGATAATGACTATAATAAAATTCATAATTTTTTCTCCCCGAAATTCAGTTATTGGTTTCACCAAAGTCAGCCAAGACAGCTGGATGATTTTTAAAATTCTTCAGAATGTGAATAATTCCGCGGTCTTCTGGCCATAAAACTTGCTGCTCCTCTAAAATTATATTCGATTTTAATTATAGTAGTATGACTACAATGGAAAGACATGTTTGCCTAGTACGTGGAAGAAGAGATTACCATCTTTGGCTGGAGAGAGATATCGCTGGAGACCGTCCTGTTTATTTGGATATGGGAAAGATTATTATTATTATTGCCTAAATATTAATTGGAAGAGATTTATAAGGACATTGATGTTTTAAGGTTAGATCTGCAAAAGAAATTAATTTGTATGGAGATGATTGTGGAGTAAGACAGCCTCCTATTGTTTTCATATATCGGCAAAGAACTTTGATCCGTGCAGTTGTGTGTTATGAAGTAAAAAAAGTTCAAATTTTTCTCGGTATATTGTGTTAAAGGTATGTGAGGCTTATTCATTTTGCAGCTCCATTAAATTATTTAATTGCAAACCATGAATTTAAAACCTGAGAAAAAGAGTAAAATTTTGTTTCGGATAAGTGGGGTATTATGACGTCGGTAACGTGTTTTTCGAATAGCATCAATTCGGGCACAAGTATACAACGAGTAAACAGTATTATAGTTGCGAGATATTTAATCATTATTACACTTTGAAAGATATAATTCTTTGCTTGAAGTTTTATTTTCTTGGCAAATTATTTTACTTTTGATTGAATTAAATGTCATTAAAGCCTCGTTTCAGTTTCTTCGACGGGAAAAATAATATTGACAGGTGAATAAAAGGCTGGAGGAAGCAGCATATTTTTGTCTTGTTCAAATTACTCGAGCGCGTCATTCGGTGGAGCAATTCATATCCGAGCAGCCTCCATTGGCAGGCCACGTATATCCATATTTTCCAGACACGGAACAAGTGAGACAGAGCTTAATAATAAAAAAAAACCGTAGGCGGGAAGGCACATAGATCATTCACGGGCGTGTGTCGGTAGCATGATTAATATTTGACATTTTACTGAATTTGAATAATGTCGGAGAACACGCAAGTTGTAATTCTCGCTGGGGATCCAGACGGACGGTCTGTTTTCCCCCTCCAGCCCCTCTCGTGTTCTCTCTCTCTCGCTCTGTGTGTGTTTTTTCAATTAATCATGAAACACTTGGTCATAACCTAAAGTGTAGCCGCCTCAGCCTACCATGGAATGATGTACAACTGTTCTGGGCGTTGGGTGGGGATCCGCATGTAGGTTTTTCTGAAATAAATTGAACTAGACTCTTCAGGAGGAAGAAGGCTGCACACCTCTAACCCCTAAATCCATAACAATAACAACAAACACAGCCCTGGAGAGAACTGGGAATAGACCCGCTAACGGGGAGAGAGGGACAGAGTGCGCTCAAGTGGTAATCCTCTAAGTGATGAACGAACGGCATGGACTTGCATGTGTCAAACATTGTATGGACCAGGCTGGAGGTAAATAACGTTTGATGTAATCGATCTCTCTGTGCTACAGCCCAATATCCGCGCCGTGGCTCGTCATATAGTAATGGTTGTTGCTGTATTTCGCTCGCCTGTCTGTCGCTATTACGCTTCTCCAACTGTCTTTCCCTCCTCAAGGGGGACTCATGCACTCCCTCCCCCTACCCACCCACTTCCCTTTTCCACACGTGATCCGACTCGTGATAGAGATTTTCCCTCATTCGTTAGCACGCAGACGTCGTAACCTTGCAATGCCTCGCAATTAATTCTTGCTTGTCTCTGTCTTCCAGGCCACCATTTGGCAGTAATTTCTCAACTTTTAGTTACAAATTAAACATGAAAATTGAAATATTTTCAATACAATTTAATACATTTGTTTATACCTTATAAAAATATGAAGGTGTTTAATAGTTTTCTTATATATTCTGCCCTATATTACTGTTTACTATTTGCCCGGATCGACGCTACTCTACGAACGTTGATGTCATAATACGTCATATATACGAAACAGAATTTATAATTTTTTTCAGGGTTCAAAAATCGTACGCTGCAATAAAATAATTTAATAAATCTAGAAATGAATATATTGAGCAGAATAAATTAAATCTTTTTTAAACATAATTCACAACTGCACGGATCAAAGGTCTTTGTCAATATATGAAATTAATAGCACGCAGTATTTATTACAAAATAATCTCCATTAAAGTTAATTCCTCCTTCAGCTCTCTTCTGAAAACATCAAAGTCCTTTCAAAATCAATTTCAATTCAATTTTAGACAACAATGTTAATAATGCTTCATGTTTCCAGAGAAACAGGCCAGGTCGGTCCCCCAGGGATGATATTCGTCTCTCTGCCACGTATGCGCCTTTGTAGGCATACTACAGAGTTCACAAATTTTGAAGCACACACTATTATAAAAACGGCGGGAAGATGAGAAGGGGACAAGGTGGGAAACCCCTAACACAACTGTGGAAGGAATGCCGAATATGTAGGCACGAGAAAGATTGTGACGTCACCGACAATCGAGAGAGCGAATACAAGGAAATTCAACTTGTATAATTGCACAGTATGTGGCTGCTATACTTTTAAGTTAATCTACGCTCACATTTGCTCAGTTATATCCAGAAATACAAACATCAGGAACATACATGGGTAGATGATAAAGAGACAATACGATTTTTAAAAAAATACCTGTTTGCATGCATCCCATGACATGTCACTGAACCAAGACAGATTACAAACTCGAGTTTTGCCTAATTTTATTCTGCAGTACAAATTTGAGGACATTTCCTGGTATGTGAAACAATAGGTGACTTTTTTCTAATCATTTTAATTTAACAGACTTGTTGTCAATTTCAAATGATGACGTAATAATTTCAAGGGAGAATTATTGAGAGCCTTCGGTGTTTTTATTAATTTTGTGTATTTAATAATGGAAAATGTGAAATATATTTCAATCATTGTAATTTAATAGTCTGTCAAAATAATTTCAAGGGCGAATTTAAAAGAATTAATTACATTACACATAATTAATATTTTTCATATGCTTTTATACAGTAAATCATAATTTATACTTGAGGCTTAAAATAATTTGTGAGTGCAGGATTTTGAAGTTCACGGTTACATGAAGCATTTAAATTAAATTGTCGTTGTTGTGGTATTCAGTCCTAAGACTGGTCTTATGAAACCCTCCATGCTAACCTATGCCGTGAAAGACTTTCATTTCTAAATAATTGCCACATCCTCCCCAATCTGAATAGCGTATTCTATCATCTTCTGTTCTTACACAACACACTTCCCTCTAATGCTAATTTTACAAGTCCCTCATGTCTTAAAACGTTGCCTATTAATCTATCCCTTCTCTTGGTCAACGTCATCCATATTGTTCGCTTTTCCCCTATACTGTTTAGAACTTCCTGGTTAGTTAGTTTACTCTATCCACCCATCTGATTTTCAGCATTCGCCACATTTCAAAAGTTTCTATTCTTTTTGTTTCCAGAGATCCCATCGTCCACGTTTCGCACCCATATAACGCCATGCTCCATACAAACGTATATAGCAACGATTTACTAATATTCACACTTATATAACTCTTTTCGCGAAATACTTCCTTGCCTGTGCTATCCTACTCTTTACGTCTACTACACTTCTACCATCCCTAGTTATTACGCTTCCCAGGTAGCAGAATTCTTTTCTGTCCTACTCTTTATGTCTACTATACTTCTACTACCTCTTGTTATTATACTTCCCAAGTAGCATAATTCCTTAACTTTCTTCAAAATATGCCTCCCAATCTAACACCCTTTATTATTCCACCGTTTCACACCTTGGTTTACCCTCTATTAATCCTCAGACTGTATTCGTCCTCCAGGACCACGTTCATGCCATTTATTATGTTTTTTAAGTCTGGTCCTCTTTTCGCGAAATACTTCCTTGCCTGAGCTATCCTACTCTTTACGTCTACTACACTTTTACCCTCCCTAGTTATTACGCTTCCCAAGTAGCAGAATTCCTTAACTTGCGTCAAAATATCCCTTCCCAATCTAACACCCTGTCTTATTCTCTTTGTCGTTACGACTTGCGATTGGACGAATTTTATTATCGTGGTAAAGGTAACTTCATTAGAGTAGTGGGGAAAACATTAAAACTGTAAGTGCTCCTTGGCGTTTAAAACTCTTGGAAGGTAGCGTGCTTGTTTATTGTATCAGCTGATGAGTATGGGATAGGTAGGTGTGACAAGGTAAATGTTAAAAGAATACAAGTGAGAAGGCAGAGGAAATGCCTTTATTGAAGCTTAGATAAAGGGTATACAGCTGAGTTTAGAAGAGAAGAATAGGAAAATGTCGATTGGTTCCAGGATTCGAAACCAGGAACGGCGACAGATCCAACAACCATCCACACCTGAAAAGCTAAGCTACGCTCACCTACAATTTTACTAATCACAGTCCGACAGCCGAACTTCTACGAATTCAGTAAGGAATAGACACTGTGTAAATTAATCAAAGGTGCCATGTTAAAATGGAGAAAAAATGCTTGTATTGAAACTCAGATAAAGAGCGTACTGATAAATTAAAAAAATACGTTCTGGATTTCGGTTAAATCATAGTTTGAACAAGGGATAAAATACTGTACCGAGTTGATTCAAATAAGAACCCGGCGGATATCCCAAGATTTTCCATCTTTAAAATAAAAAAACTAGTCAAGTTAAGAAGGAAGAGTGGGACAATCAGACAGACATTCCAAAGAAGTTAAGTTGGTGAGCTCGCTCCTCTACGTCGTCCTATGAAACCTATTCCAGGTAACGGCTACTCTGATGAATTATCTGTACGTACCAACCCTATCCGAGAGGAACGAGAGTTTTCGTGACGTATTTGAACGTTAAATTCGCGAGGGGAGTTGCGCACAATTTCCGGTTGATGCTGCTTGTTAAAAATAGAAAGTTCCTGTTCCCACAGTATTGGTAGTAATACCGGTCGCTGACAAGCTTTAAATAATTAAATAAAGTTGGACTTTCCCCACCTAATTACAGGGAGTTTGAGTATTTGTTTCGTACCAATATTTTGACAACCACATCCACTCTTGCATAACAACGCGATAACTGATTTATATTTATCGCTGTAATATTAGCGAATGTAACCACTGTGCATCTGGCAAATTTATTATTTCCAACGCAATTTCAGTGTGTGTCATTAACATTCCAGATCAAAGTTCATACGTACACGTACGCACTATGTGCGGAATATGAAAATTTTCCACCATTTTTGCGATAATACGACATCGTTGGGGAAGCGGACGAAAAGCGAGAATATATAATTTCACTGACGCTGACATTTCTCAGTTTCATTTATTACTATTTGATTGGACGGCCTTGTCAAAATTTTCTTTTAACCAAATCTTATATCAAATCAGAAAAGGAATTAATACGACACTAATGTAGAATATCATTATCACCCCCATCACTTACCGACGAGGGCTGAACACGTCATGTAATCGTCTCTGTTCAAAACAACGGCCACGGAAACTATGGTAGCTTTTATAAATGTCAGTTGCCTTTCACAGTGTGCAATTTTGTGTGTTTACACGTAATTATATTTTTATTACAAGAAATCATACCTAATACTGAATAATTGTTCAAGTTATTATTCCGACCGAATTTTTCTTACATAAAAATAATTTTCTTCATTTACGGTTAATAGTATTTAAACATGTAATGCTAGGCATTATTTACATTTTGAAGTATAAAAAATAGTCTGAGATAAATTTTTCTGACACTTATAAAATAAACAGCTAAGAAGTAATAATATTTGATATCAACAAATTTTATAAAACGTTTTCTGCAATTTTGCTACCTATTTATGTAAAGACATACGTAATAAATATCTTCTGACACTACAGAAAAATTTAATCAATATTTTGTTATAATATTCATTGTTATGTTAATAATTATATATTACTGAAATTCTGTATTGGTAAGATAGGGCCTTCCGACTCCACTTGAACCATAACTCGGTGTCTCTAGTTAACCCACAAAAACAAACAAAAAACAGATTTATACATTGTGCATGATCTACAGGGTGAGTAAGGCAACTGATTACAATTGTACGGAGTGACGCTGGAGACACAGACACAAGTAATTCAATACAGGACTCTAATGGCCTAAACGGACAGGACAATTCCTTAAAATAGAACCTCACGTTTCCATGACGTCACATGAGCTCCGCGCCACTTGCCCCTGTGGTGGGTCTAAACCTGGTACATGAGTACGAATATTCAAGGGATAACGTGGTAACCCTGTATAAAAATATTAGTGACCATAAACGTGACAGTCAACAGAGAGCCAATTAGTTTATCATGCCATTTTATGCTTAAAAAACAAAACTTTTTCACATTATTTATTAAAGTTTTTTACTAAGACATTTCGTCGAGATTTTTGGATATCTTCAGATATATAAACGGAGATTGGGATTATGACTGCTGGAGAATCGATACTATGACCACGTATCACTCAAAATTCGTAATGTGTCATGTAAGATGACAGTTCGCAGTAGACCCGGCAGGTCAAGGCCCTGAATGGGCTGCAGAGTTAAGGAAAAGGAGGAACAAATAAATGTAACAAACGTTAATTTTAAATGAATAAATATACGTAAGTAAAGGAATAATTTTCATTTCTGGACTACGTTAGGGACGTTTGAAATTGATTATTTATGTACCTGAACAAGTCAATTAAATATGGGCGAAACGTCATAGTAGAGATCTTTCATAAATAGTGTTAAAACCGCTAGCACATTGGCTGTTGGCTGATTGCAGATAATTCGTTTATTGAATTTATTTTTTATGTTGATTTTTTTATTTTTAAGTTTCTTTTTAAAAATTACTATTTTTTATCAATTTTAATTTTAAATCTCAAATCTTAATTTTTTGATCTACTATCAATATATATGAATTAGGTTTTCAATCACAGAGTAAAAAATAATAATAAATTTAATTATTTTGGAAAATTATAACTATTTCATATTTTAACTCACCGCTTTTTATGTGTAAATGCATAAATACAAAAATATGGAAAATTATGTCGTTTTATAACCACATTCATTGTGTATGCACGTCGTCAATTTACTGATTTTGTTACATTTATATGATACATTCACCCTTTTAAGTGGAAATATTGATGTGTGTGAAGTATTATGAACGTATGAATGGCTAACATTTTCGAATATCATAATGTACTGCATGTGTATAATAGTTTGTATTAATCCGTGTTAACGTTGAATAATTTTCACTATGCTATTATATATATATATATATAATTAACATTATTCATAGATTTTTGTTTGTTATTATAGTGTTGTATATTGTGTTAGCTCTTTTCGATATCATTTTTGTTAGCCAACTATTTTCAAAAATTCGAATTTTAATTTTTTTTGAGCTGCTATAAATCCCCAAATTAGAAATATTTGCAGTAGTAATATCCTGATTTTTTTCTTATTTTAAGTTTTTTTCTCTGATTGAATTACAATTTAACTGTCGTTGTTCAAGTTGTATTTAAGCGTAGAATGTTTGTTACCTTGATATATACCGTAATTTGTGTTGAATTGTATTATTTTAAAGAATGTCTGGGGTTTTAAAGATTTTCCCCTTTTCTGAGGCGTGTAGATTTTTTTGCAGCGCATTTAGGTTGGCAGAGGCGACAGCAGCGCTGCAGTGTAATCAGCGGCAGACGAGCCAGGCTCGCACTTATCTCGGGGCCCATAAGACGGCGGCGCGCGGCGTCTGATTCACGGCCACCTAGTGACATGGCTCCATCAGCCACGACCGCCATTTCTATGCAAATACTAGCAGCTCGCAGGGCCAGGAGCCCGGAGATTCACGGCGCTGCTCTTCTTCCTCCAGCCTCCAGCCTCGGCTCCGGAGACAAACGCTCGCAGCGCACAGTCGCGGCTAACATATTCATAGCCTGGGACGCTGTGACAGCGATCGAAAGGTTTCTGCTGCTGATTCTTCTTACAAACCTTGCAAATTCTCCAAAAAAACGTCACGCATTCACTCTTAAAGAAACGCGACACATCCAGGACAGGCAAAATGCTGAAACTTTCCTCGGCCATGGCGGACCAGAAATCTCAAGTTACCAACACTATAAGCTCTTGGAATGTTTTTCCTCCGTTATCATCATTCATGTAGAATTAAAGTGATTACAGTTTGAGAATAATAATAAGATAATAAGAGAGAGGAGAGGCATATTATGGAGGTCGAAATGTTGTTCGAAGTACTGCTACGTTAAGTTTAGGATAATTTTCAATTGATAAATTATTAATGTATTTATATCAATTCAAAAGTACACAAATGTGGACGAAGCGTTGCAATAGTAGTACTAAACTTCTTGTGGTGTTCAGTCCTAAGACTGGTCTGATGCAATCCTCCATGCCAACCTGTCTTGAGCAAGCCTTTCCACTCTCTTCCATAACTAACACATCGTACATTGTCCCTAATCTGTTTAGCGCATTCCATCCTTGGCCTCCCTCATCTGTTCTTACCTCACACACTTCCCTCGAATGCTACTTTTACAAGACCCTTATGTCTTAAAACGTGGCCTATTAATCTATCCCTCCTCTTGGTCAAAGTTCTCCCTATTGTTCGCTCTTCCCCTATTCTGCTTCCTCGTTAGTGATTCTATCCATCCATTTCATTCTCTTATAGTACCATATTTCAGTCTTCTATTCTTTTCTTTCCTGCAACTCCTACCGTCCACTTTTCGCCCCTATGCTCCATACCAACATTTTTAGCAACAATTTCCTAATATTCTCACTGAAATTACCCGTAAGTAAATTTCACTTTTTCGCGAAAGCCTTCCTTGCCTGTGGTATCATACTCTTTACGTCTACTACACTTCTACCATCCCTAGTTATTACGCTTCCCAAGTAGCAGAATTCTTTTCTGTCCTACTCTTTATGTCTACTATACTTCTACCATCTCTTGTTATTATACTTCCCAAGTAGCATAATTCCTTAACTTTCTTCAAAATATGCCTCCCAATCTAAAACCCTTTATTATTCCACCGTTTCACACCTTGGTTTACCCTCTATTAATCCTCAGACTGTATTCGTCCTCCAGGACCACGTTCATGCCATTTATTATGTTTTTTAAGTTTTTCTGACTCCCCTAAAACCCAATATCATCGGAAAACCACAGTGATTTTATTTCTTTTCCTTGCAGTATGATTCTCTTTCCATATTCCAGTTTAACTTTCTTCATCGCCTGTTCTATATATAAATTTAAGAGCATGGGCGACAGACTGCATTCTTGGCTTAATCTTTTCTTTATTTCTTCTTTCTTTTCTTGCCATTTAATTATAATTACTGATTTATAAACACTGTAAAAGAACTGAAACGTTGGATGTTTTGTATATTTGAAAATGTCTTATCAAGTCACATAATTGATCGATTTTCCTTTGGGAAGAAATTATAAAGTCCAAATACAAATCAAAGCCAATATTAAAATGACACTTAACCCATGACTTTATACACATATATCACAGTTCCGTTTATACTTGGCCTGTTTGGGTTTGACGTGGGTTTGACTTTGCTATCGAAGCTGGTTTGGAACGTGAAAAGAAAATGAGATCAGGCTTATCTCGAAGGATTGTAAAGACGCAATGAACGATTAGGGCGGTTAGTGATAGTTTGAGTGAGTTTGCATGAGTCTGATCAGGTAAGAAACGGAAGGTCGAAGTATTTATCAGTTAAAGATAGATAGGCAGTTTAGATATGTATATTACTACAGTTACTAATACACACTGTAATGAAGAGGAAAGGAATAGAAAACGTTTAGATGAGAATCTAACCGGAAAACCGACGTAACCTGCTGGCAAGTTGAACGTGTATGACTTCGCTGATAAGTTGGAGTGTGAGCCTTTTAAAACGTGTGCTAAATGTCATTGTTCATAATTATCGAGGGCAGCTGACATATAAACATTACGTCAGCATTCCTGCGTCGCTGCCGGGTTTAGGGACCTAAATTGCAGACGTCTTAAAGAATGCGTCAATATACACAGGCAAACGACCTCCGCGATAACGACTATTCGTTACAATAATACTTAATAAGAGAATTCCGTAGCAATTATTAAAATTATTAATGGACGCCAAGATTAGAAAAATTATTTAATCTAAATATATCAACTTAATGAATTTCTGGCTAGCAAATACTTAGTGAATCTTCGTTTATTTTAAATAGAAGTTTTAATTTTACATTTGTGGAAGAGTTTGAAACCAATTGCCTATATGTACTCTCTACATAAGTTTACGACACCACGCAAAAAAGTGTTTTGTAAGATCTGTTTATATCATTACAGAATTCGTGGTACGATTTTAAAACTATAAAGTAGGCATGGAGAGGAAACGACAAATATCTTGTTAATGATTTGTATTGTTTTTTGCGTGGCTCATATCCGTCTAACCTGAAATTACAATTTCATAATTGGCTATTATCACCTATTCCTTGTGTCCTGTCTTTGAGTTTCATTTTAGCAACAGCTAAGGCGAGATTACCTGCTGCGTAATGCGAAACGCGAAATAGCTGCGGAAGAGCTTCCCCATATTCAGAGGGCGCAATGACGGAATTAGTTAAGCTGATAAGGTAGCGACGATAAACGTCCCTCCCCGAAAATTACCTCCGTCTATGGAGAAAGTATGCATATTCGTCCGGTCTCGGAGGGATCGTTGCTAGCTAGATTGGCCATTGGCGAAGCCGAATAAATCTATTTGTCGGCGTGGGGGTGCGCCGGCGGCGTCGATAAATCGCGTCCTTTAATTAGGCGGCGGCGTCGCAGCTGTCACGTCAGCCCTCGTGACACTTTTATGACAATTTACCGCCGTGTGCCGGGGTCGTAATGGCGCCTTGACTGACGGACAGGCATGCATTCAAATGGCTTGCTTTGCCCGCTCGATCACTCAGCAAGAACTGCGAGGGTGGCCTTCCGTCTTGCTCTAATGATGCTACAACCAACTTGCTCCAACACCAACGCATTCGTTCTCAGACCAAGAGAATATTACGTCTCTAGGTATTTCATTTTATTGCCTGAGGGGATCGAAAAAGAAAACTTTCTTTACATTAGTTGTGAATAAACTAATGCATACAATTCAGCTACAGTCGGTTGGCTACAGATAATAAATACAAAAAGAATTTACAAATAAACAATGCAATCAACGTGTCTATAAAACAGTATTTAAGAAGTCAAAATATCAAGACCAAACGTCGTAAAGGAAGATAAATAAATACAGTTTTGCTGGAACAATTGCTGAATTGATAAATTATTAATTGCCAGATAATTTTTACCACGGAATTGTTGCTAATGACACAGAATTTCACTTCCAGATATTAAAATTTGATATTAAATTAACTAAAACTAAATATAATCCAATGAAAACATTAATTTATTAAAAATGCAGCTTAATTAAACTTGGCGAGTTTGGTTTGGTGTCTGACGAACTTCTTTGACAATGGGAGAGCAAAACTCTCTGGTTGAAGACAGGTTTTCTTTGTTGTTCTTTGGTTTGTGAATGCAATAGTTCGTCTTTAAATAAATGTTAAGAGTTGCACACAGTTTGTTTTATGTTTTTGATTAGGATAAATTTAATACCCTTCTCTTGGTCAACTTTCGTCCATATTGTTCGCTCTTCCTCTTTTCTTAGAGCGTCCTTGTCACCCATCTGATTTCCAGCATCTTCCCATAGCATTACATTTCAAAGGTTTCTATTATTTTCCTTTCTTTTATTCATTTGTTATTAATTTAATAATATTTAATCTGAATCAAAATTTATTCATTTGATGCAGATTAAATACTAATAAGTTTTCTTATAATATATGAGTATTTTATTCCTTCTTTCTCTTCGGTTCTAAATCCAATTAAGGGCCTTAGCCTACAGTCAGACTGCCATTTTCTGTGACGCTTACCCGGTTCTCAATAAGAATCGTCACGATTCTCATTGAGACTTCATCCCATTTTTCTTGACTACGACGACCACAAACACACGCGTGTCGGGATTAGAACCCGGGACCTCTGCGATGCTTTACAGCATTATGCAAATTAAATTATTAATTATAGGTTCAAAATACAGTGGAACGTATGATTATTGCATCAATTTCGGAAGGAAATTATTATTCTGTAATAGTTATTAACGTTTGTAACTTTAAATGAATGTTTAATTTTGGCAAAAGATGATAAAAATTAATAAAACAAACCAGAAAAAAATTAATTCATCTATATGTTTTGTTCCTGATCTGGACCGCCTTCAGGTTGTTCTACGCTTCAGATCAGGACCGAAACATGTAGTTATATTATATTCTTTTTGGTTTTATTTTGTTAATTTTTGTATGTTTTGGTCTATATTAAAAATTAAATTACTATTTTATTAACGAATTAAATCCACTTAAAGTTTTAATGTTTTTCAGTTTTTAATATTTGATTTTTATGGTCTTACCAACGAAGTATGTGACTTATATTAATGAACGAATTCTTGTTGTTTAATGTATGTCTATATATATATTACAGATTATATTTGTTTGTTTTTTAACATAATTCTCCTCAGTTACATTATTTGTTAAGGAAATAATATAAATAAATATCTGATGACGGGATATTAATTGAAGAAAAAGGAGTCCCTTCAATGAAGATAAATATTGATATTTTTGTTGTTTTTATTACGATGATAAACCTTTGATTTCAAATGTTTAAAACAATTTAATAACAGCCAAAATGATATTTAATTTTGTAAATAAATTTTACTATAAAATTTAAAAAAAAACTTTTGGTATATTTCAAAGTTAAATTTTAGAAAATTTAATGTAATATTTAGACGAATCGCGGATTTATATTGCCGAATGACGTTGAATTTTTTAAGTTTGTAAACTCCGAAGTTCGCAAATGCCCTTTGTGAGGTGAGGCAAAACCATCTCGTATGATGTAAATTCCACACGAAAATTAGAAACTTATATGCTAAACAGTAAATAAATTTTTTATCTATGTAATGGACAATTATAATATAAATTTTATTTCTGTAAAGTTTCAAATATTTTTTTTACTTGGTGATGATATAGAATAGTCCGAAAGTTAACTAGAAATGTTTAATAAAATTTATAATCAAAATTGAAATATAATTTTTGTTTTTATTAAATTTTGTGTCTGATTTAAAAGCAATTGTATTTCAAAATTAAAATCAGTCATTTAACACACAAAAAAGTTTATGGAAGTTTATTAATTTGTTATTCCAATATCCATGTTCTAATAATAAAAGTAAATTAATATTTTATGCCCCAGTACTTCCGAATTATACTATTGCTCGAGGTCTTCAAACTGAGCGCAATAATACATTAATTATTTTAGTAAATATTGCAGAATGGGATAATTCAATTAGTTAATAAATTATTTTTCTTTATTACATTTACAAACGATTACGAAAGGAAAACGACCAGATCTTTCTACTTCCAAAGATAATGTTTATATTTTCCCAAATTCAATAAATATTATCCTTACAGATTATACTTAAATTATAGAATAAATGAATCTGCATATGAGATATTGCTATGTATATTAAAATATGTGTGTAATCTTTGTTTTTTGAGCAGTTGACGTGACTTTTACAGAACGTAGCTCCTCCCCCTCTCCTTCACGTAGGTGGTGATTTTTCCTTTCTTGTTGATATTCTTTTTTGCACGTAGGAACAAGGTGGGCCTGTCACACACAAACACGGGCTGACATTAAAGTCGGGGCTGTTGTTTGCAAAGCTTGCCGCCAGGTAGCTGCCCGTTCGCATAGAAAGAGCCTCATAGTGGCGCTAAACCCTCCTCGCATCTCGGGAGATAATCACAGACGCAGGGGCTGGGAGGGGGTGGTGGATAGCTGTTCCTGATTTATTTGTATAGTTTATTGTCGTTCATTCCAGCCAAGTAACTTTTATGGATGTTTTCCCCGTAGAAGGGCTAGCAAGACGAACGCCGCTCACCCTACTGTGTTTTTCTCCTCAGTATTCAGAAGCTGAAAGAAATTCTCCTAGGGTGTGACCGAATGGTAATGAGAGTGACATTTAATTAAACTTATCACAATTAAGGTAGAGTATAACACGAATTAAGCTTTTCTGATTTGAAGAAAATTTAACTGATTAATCAATAATTTCACTTGCTGCCAAATATTCTCAGGGTATTGAACTGAAAACTAACTTGTAATGGACAAAAGTGAATAGTTAACCTTACAATCAACATTTTCACAACACACACGGGTCTGCCATAATCCGAATTACTTATTCTTACCAAATATATGTAGAAGTAAACTCATGTAACTGACTAAAAAGAGAAACATAATAAATATGAATTATAGGGGAGGGAAACTTTCTGTTCTTAAAAAATGAAAAGTAGTTGTACTGTAAAGATTTGTGAAAAGTTAAAATAATGGTTTATGTCTGTATATATTTTAAGTTCATATTATGCCGAAAAATAACATTTGAATTTAAAATTTGATATATTTAATTTAGAAACATGTTCAAGGACGAATATTAACACCATCATTGTATAAATGTTACGTATGAGTTTAAATATACTTGCATTAAATGTCGGTGAAAAACCTTTAACTGAGACTAGAATTCGGGGCAGAACGAGATACTACTGTATAAGGCAAAATGTTATGCGTTCTTCTAATAAAAAGAAAGAAAACCTGACAGACTCAACTTATAAGAATGAGTTACAGGATGATGTACTGATTGAATTTTTTCAGAAAGAAAAGGAACGGAAAAAGGGGGAAAATGTTAGCAAAGACTGTGAAGTTGCAAAAAAAGAATCGATTTGCTAAAGGTTAAATTGATAAAGTGATCAGCCGTGCGCTATATAACTATAAGCAAGAAAAAAAGGTGGTAAGTTTTTGTGCAAATTAGATTAAATATTCTTTCACTAATAGTATATACAAAATATACAAAATATTCCTTTCTGCCCCCTGGCGGCGAGGAGGGAAGGGGTGGTGGAGTTGATTTTTAAGTTATATTGATATTAGGTTAACTATTTAATAGAATAATTTAATTTTTTAGACTATTATAAGTCTGTTTTTTATAATTTTACAAAAAATTTTATTCAGCTCCGAATTCCACTATACATTTTGATCTAATTCACTCAACATCAGAAGCCAAACTTTGAGGTTTACATTAGCAGTTGTAACGAGCCAATTGCAATACGCATTTAGTTTGTTTTTTTAGAAAAATTATATAATCACTCTCCATGAGGTTGTTATGATAAATTATCTATTTCAGGGAATAGAATTATTTGGTAAAATATAACGTCTGTGAGAGCGACACAATGACAAAAGCGTTTCGCGGAACACATTTCAACAACTGCGCCACCATAGTGGCGAAATTGTAAGTCATCAATGTGCAAAATGTAATTATTCAATGACAGTGCGCTGATGCGCCGTACTTGGCAAACAAGGCTCCCAGGCCTAAAAGCCACTCGTAAATTGAATTGGAACCGCATCGCGTCCACTACACGTAAAATAGCCATATTTATTAGCGCACACTCCATAAAGCATCGACGCTGAAATCGTGGCTGTACAATGGCAACTGAAAAAGGAAAAGGGGGTGGGGGCGTTACCAAACAATTATACGCTCTTCTGATCGCACCGTTTCGGATTCCAGATTTTAATTTAGGCACCGCTCGCTCTCATTGGCCTTAGCTCCCAGGAAAAGGTGAAATAATACAACGCTGTTTTAGAGTTACCGTTAATGAAACAAAGGATCAAGAAACTTGATGATTTTTATAACTTATCGTCACATTGGCAAGATTAAATACTATTAATTTTGGATGGAATGCAAAAATAGGCACTAATCGACGTTTAGAGCTCCAGATACCCAAGAAACTTGAAAATAATTTAAAATCCCAGTGAATCAAAGAGGACATCAAAAGTGCCCAAGCACTGCCAGTTTATCAGAATATCTTCGCTCTAACATATTCTTTTTAGATGCCAAAAATAAGATCCACATTCTTTCATATTGTCATCCATGGACCTCGAGACTTACTTGCTTTTGTAAAAATGGGTACTGTTACAACGCGGAAGAAATGTTCACTTCAATACAGTTTATTTCATGAGGAAATAAAAGAATGTTCAATACTTTGAGCTAACTGGAAATGAAGTTAATTATTGATCTTGATCTTACCTTAAAAACCATTTATTGAATGAAATATATGAATTAATATTTAATTAATTATAACAGCCTTGTGTTATTTTTATTTTACTTTACTAATGAGCTATACCACGTTTCGTCTCTCTTTTGAGGTATACGAAACGTAGTACAGGTAATAATTTAAATATAATAAAAACTGACAACTAGGCTGCTATAATTCATTTAATTTTTTAAAATATCAGATAAACTATTTATTTAATTAATATTTCAGTTTTGAATATTGAACCTAGTGTATGTAGTCCCGCACTACACGGAAATGAAACTAATGAAAGAAAGAAAACTGGATATGAAAAAACACTGTATCTTTTTGTAACGTGATTTAATGCTAAAATATATTTAAAAACTTAATACTCCTGTTTGAAGGTTGACAAAAAAATAATTTTTTACTTCAAATAATTCTTTTCATTTAATTCGATAAAATTACCACAGAAACTTAGACAACATTAAAAACTCTCCCTATTCGGACATTTTTCTACACTAAATTATGAATGTCAAAAGTACAGTATATATATAAACATGTTATCAAGAAATAAGAGGTTGTCATGTGTAAGCTATAGAAAATTGTGGGCGAAAATACTGGAACAACTAAATTTGATGACTGTTTGATTTAATTATACTAATATTTTTTATTGTAAATATTTGTTATCATTTTATGTTGAGACACCTGAAGAAATCAAAATGCGATGATGAAACGTCGTTTAATGTAAATAAAAACGAAGTCTGATAAATTCTTTGTTCATTTGCTTCACTTACATTTTTATCCACATATATTGCAATGGAAACTTTGGTCATCAAGCTAAAGTTAATTTGATAATCACATTGTAATTAACGTGAAAAAGTACAAAAATTGTTTTGTTTTACAATACGTCTTAGTACTCAAAATTGATGGAATATTTTATGTAACGAAATAATAATTTTTAAAGTATAAGTAAATTGAAAACAGTTAATTAAAATAAATTTGAACCAAATTAGCATACCAACGCAATACTTTAAATGTCGTTGACAAGAATTTAATATTCATTTACCAGCCAACATGGACTTTACAGGTATTTTGTTTCCATTTATCACTGAAAATGGGGTAACTGATAGAAAAATAAATTAAAACCTAAGTACTACAGGTAAAATAATTGGCCGAACTATTACAAAATTTTTAATAAATGACAGAATTTTTGTAAACACTGTATAATTTTTTTATATTATTATATAATTTTGTATTCGGTTTGAAAGTAGCTACTTACATTTGTATTAGTTCCTTTGTATTGATCTGGTTAGGGAAAGAATATTTTTCCTTGTCCAATTTTACATCTTATTCTATTCTGTAGGAAAATTTGAAATTTATTTAACTTGATGTGATTTAATTATTAATTTCATTTTCTGCCAACCAGAAACTAAGTAAATTGCACTTCTTTTTGTTAGTTAATTTGACGATTTTTATGTCGCGAGGGAAGTGGGAGTAGCTAGGAAAAATAAATTATTTTCTTGAGCTATAAAATAATTCAGAGCCACAGCACTTGACGCCGCACTCTTTGTATATGAGTCACGCACACAGACACCTCGTAACACAACACAGTATTTCTGGTTGATTATTCTTTACTTTGTGCCTCTGTAAAAATATTACGGGCGAGAGCTGTTATTGGGGGGTGAGGGATGGCGTGTGTGCCAGACGAGAGGGTGTGGGGGGCGAAATATAAGCATTGCCGCATTATATCCATCACAGAAATGCACTCACAGGCGATGTGAATCGTGACGTTGATGAATTAAATTTACTCCTGCTCAATAATTTTGAAATACAGGGATGGAATTTTTAAATAACAACGCTTGAGTTATACAGCCATTTGTCAATTGTGCTCGTCGTGTTTAACAGAACATGCAGTACTACTTCATGAATTTTATGAATCTACAGATTTATTTTCCTTTACTTCTCTCGTTATTTTTTTTAAAAGGAGGGTGAGGTATATTTGTCCCGGCCAAAGTGCACTTGAATTAATTGTTTTACCGATCAAATACCTTCGTGAATGTTTTAAAACGCGGTGAAATGGAGGGAATCTAATAATACGATAATTTTTGTTCCACTGATACATATTAATTTTTTAATGCCGGTATTAACTACCGATGTTACCGTGCGTTTTAAAATGCTTTGCTCAATTTATTATAAGCTTCGGAAAATAGAGACATTTTTATTGCAAGCGCTGTAAACAAATAGTATCATTTAATCGGTTTTATTTGTAATTATGAGAACGCTGTAATAATGATGTCATGATATTTTGTTAGGTGTTATTGTAGCGTTATCAGCTTATCTTTCTCTGATTTTTTTTAGGAATGTTGAAGTTCGAGGGCTTTTTGTGACTTCAAGTAAGTTTGAAACTTGATGATGGGGAAGTTATTTGGTTTTGTGACACGGGCAGGTACCAAGTAGACTATATAATGGTTAGACAGAGGTATAGAAATCAGGCGCTGGACTGCAAAACGTACCCAGGAGCAGATATAAACTCCGATGAAAGTGAAGAAACTCAAGAAAGGAATTTAAAAAAAGATGGGAATTATAAAATCTGACTCAACAGGATGTGCTTCAGAGTTACAAAGACGATACGAAGAGTAAATTAATATAAAATGAGAAAGAAACAATATAGAATAGAAATTGTCATTCTTGAAGGAAGACGTGACTAGAGCAGCCAACGAAAACAGGAAGAATATAAAAATGTGAGAGATGAAAATGGTAAAGAAAAGTACAGACGCTTGAAGAATGAGATAGATAGAAAATGTAAAACATTTAAAATAATAGTACAAAGCAGTAGTTTATTCCATTATTTAGTTAATCTAGTATCAATATAACTTGAAACAACGAATTAAGATTTTTGGTGGATTTTTGAAAATAAACTTACAAATTTCTCCCCCCACCCACCTGGGCAGAATGGGCCAGTAAGTTTTGTAATTACACTTTATGCAATTAATTTAAATTAAGAAAAATCTTTAAATGTTTGTGTTTTCTTATTATATTTAATTTGCGGGTGGTTGATCCCTTTATCAATTTTCCTTATATATTCATAAAAATTCATAAAAACTTTCGATTCAAAGGTTATAAATACTTGTTATTAGTAACTCCATACCCTGACACAGGTGACAAGGGTTGTATCTTGGATATCCAACACAACTTTACTCTACTTACTAAATTACGACATATTTTAATGAATGAACAGAGAAGTCAACTTGCCATACATATTTTAATTGAATAATTGTTATTAAATTAATCGATGTGCTGTAGCACACGAGCGTATATGCACCAGCAAGCATATTACAATTTTGATACCAATACACAGCATGCAACCAAGAAAAATATATTCAAATGCATCATACGCAGCAGTATCAGCAAATATTATCACAACAAATACAGAAAAAATATATCTCCCAACGTTTGAGAATTTTTCCCAACAAACTAAGAAATCCCTCGATAAGTCGTCCTAAAAGAGAAACGGGAAAAAACTTCTCAATCCAAAACAAATTCAATTGAAAGGAGATAAACCAGAATTGAAATCCACACTATAACTACTAAACCTCAACCGTTGTGTGATAATTCGTTGGCTACCAAGAGATATCCGTGATTCTACAGGATATACTTATAACAGACTGTTTAGTTCCAAATAATAACTCCAGCCAAATTGGCTGAATATTTTCATTTCTATATCCAACGCGAAGCATTTGTCCTCAGATTAATTGCGGAGCTTACCTTTGAGGATTCCTCATACTCTATGATATCTTTAAGGTTTTAACATGCCGAGTCACCTTCATCTATTTTATGAAGTATATGTACTGGGGTCGAAGACCTTGGTTATAAAGTAAGAGTTGTCGCCTGATCTCATTGGATCAGTCGGCCAGCTGCCTCCTAAACCTGGTGTAGACACTCATCTCCCATAATTCGGAAGGCGTGAGATGCAGATTTCCTAGGGTTTTAGCTGCATCTCTTTTAGATGAAACACCGCGAAGGATCATTTTTAGCCCGGGACTCTAGTTAACCTTTAGTTACCTTTCTCTTTCTTCCACTTTTTATTTCCTCCCTATGCTAAAAAGCAGAGTTACCATTCTTAGATTCAACTGCATGTAGCCTGTTACAAAAAAAGGGTTTAGCTTCCCGTTTCTATAATGATACTATCTGGTTATTTTTCATAGGAAAGCCACCATGTGGGTCTCGCTATTTATTATAAAGTCAAATTGGCATATAATTTTAGCCACTATTTTAGCTTTATTCTTGCTAAAGTCCTACTCCATAATTCCTTAATTGATTCATTGACCATAACGTACTTAGCCTCAAGTAACTCGCTTAGATACTAATTACCGCATATTAGAAGCCCTCGGAAGAAAAGCATTTAGCTCCCCCCCAATCTCTCTCTCTCTTGCTTTCTTTTCCGCCCTTACAACGGTAAATCCAAGGAAAGAGTAGTCCCGTTCCACCCATCCCCCTCTACGTATGGCTCTCCCGGGTGATAACAATTTATGCTTCTTCTAAAATACTTGTTTTTAATTGCCTGAGTGAGAATTAGTCCCCGTAGCGGCAGAAGAATAAGATACGGCCTAATAAAAAGTGCCAGCGAGTCATGGTTCCCGCTGTTGTATCCAGGGGCAGATAAATATCGGGGAAAGTTTTGCTTGGTTCTTCTCTTCCCAGGACCTCGGCCAAGTCACGACTGTAAACTTTTGCACCGACCTGACACATCTGGAACAACAGCCAGTGCGCATCACTACGTCATCTTTTAAGAATAAATCGTCACACGTTCTATTAGTAATGTTCATCTTTGTGGCTAGTTCCATCATGTTCTGTTTTAGGCTACACTATATCTCTTCCCATTCTCCTAACAGACGTATTTATATATATATATTTAATTCTGTTGAATTTTTGTAATAGATACCGATCAAATATCTCTTTCATTTATTGATCTGTCCTCAGATACATGATACGGATGTTTCAGAGGAATGTTTAACCGACATGAATTAACATTTGAAAATTTCTTTGCTCCCCATAGATTGGAATATTAGCAGTTCTAAATTTAGCGTCTTGATGCTTATATATTATAACTATAATTAACCTTCAATATTTAAATTAATCTGAAATTTATAAAATGAACATACTAATTGAGAATTATTTTACACAACACAGAACGATTCTTGCGCAGATTTGAAACTACTTCTGAACAAAAAATTCAACAAATTATAAATTTAAATTGGTAATATTTCGTTTATATATAAAATTTTCAGGTTAATTATATTATTAAAATACTAATAATTCATATTTACATTAACGTGATCCTGGAGGAAGAGTACAAAATGAGGATTAATACAGGGAAAACCTTGGTGATTAAGTGTAGTATGGGAAATACTGGAAAAACTAAAGGAAGGGATATTTTGAAGAAAGTTAAGGAATTTTGCTACTTGGGTAGCAATATGGATGACTTTGATCAAGAGAAAGGATAAATTAATAGGCCACGTTTTGAGACATAAGGATCTTGTAAAATAAGCGTTAGAGGGAAGTGTGTGGTGTAGCAACAGAAAAGGGAGACTAAGGATGGAATACGCTTAGAAGATTAGTTAGGAAGCGGGATTTGGTAGTTATGTAGAAGTGAATAGCTTTCCGCAGAATAGGTTAGAATGTAGGGTTGCATAAGACCAGTCTTAGAACTGAATACCACAACAACAACACATATTTACGAATTTTGAATTGATGCAAATAAATATTAATTAAACATTAAGAGTCTGTATTTCTGTACCGTTAATTATCATATTTAATAAATAACTTTGCAATAGTAATGCAAGTCAAAATTAAAAATTTAAAAAAAGTAGAACCCACAAAAATAAACTGTTTACTGTATATAATTTTTTAAAACCTGGCGTTTGGATTTAATTAACAAAAATTCTTAACTATAGTTATTTTTGTCGCTTTCTGAGATCAGATTAGAATGAATGGCCAATACAGGCAGTACAATAATGGATCGAATTCAACGCTAGATAAAGTACATAACAATAAAGAAGGGAACGTTAAAATCTATTATTCTTACCTTTTAATTGTTGTACTTGATTTAATTCAAATCAAAATAATTTTAGAATTTCAGGAACTACTTATTCCTAATCAACGTAGTTGTTCGGATAAAGAAGCGTCGGTGTGAGTAATAATAGAAATTAGACACAGGTCTTTCCATAAATGAATTAAAATATTAATAAAATAAATGTCTGTTTAACCTAACACTTAATGAAAAATACAAAATGAACAGTTACATTAAATAACTTCAATGGAATCATAAATGAATAGACGATCCAATTATTTTTGACAGAAATATTTTAATAAAATAACACTACAAACCACTCGTTAGTTTTGTAACTTCATCAGGTACACGTATTTAAAATAAATTCATAATCTGATATTTACAACTGTAATTATAATCATTTAAAGAGAAATATGAATATAAATATTTAAAGAGTCCTGGAATTGGAGAACAGATTAAATGTTACTTGAATATAATTTAAAAAAATTAAATTGTGTTGTGGTATTGATGTCTGATGCAACCATGCATGCTAACCTATTGTGTGCAAGCCTTTACGTTGCATCATAACAACCACACCCAATAACCTCCCTAATCTCCTTAGCGTGTTACATCATTGACCTACCTCTTCTGTTCTTACCCAAAATACTTCCCTCTATAGTTATATTTACAATAATCTCATGTCTCAAAATCCCTTCTCTTGGTCGAAGTTCTCCAAATTGTTCCCTCTTCCCGTATTCTTAACTATGTACGTAATAAAATACTTTCGTGTTTGTGACAATCTGATTTTATATTTTTACACTTTTTTTTCAAACGTCCCTATTGTACGTTATAGCATTACCTGTTACGTGCCAACATTGTATCGGTTGTACTATTATTAATATCTTATGGAATTATCTTCGTGCGATGTAGCACAGAAGTTTAAAAACTCATGAGCCGCCATAAGCGGGTAGAATTTTTATATTTAAGAGTTTAGTTGTGTAGGGTATTATACAGATCGAAAGATTTACGACCAACGTTGGGGTGCGGTGATGGTCAGGATCATTGATACCAACCTATTCTTCGTATCAATAAGAGATAAGTATGAAAACGTGGAGAGGTTGGAGGATAAGCAGGTTTACTTTACGATGAGCTCCGCCCTGACGTATTGAGATAAGCACACAGGAGGCATTGTTGGCCTTGTGGCGGCGAGGGTGCGCTCAATGCAATGGGCCTGTAATTGTTTCACAGAGATAATGTTGCCAGCGTATTGATTGACAAGCCAGGACCCTGGATGACGAGGGGCGAGGAGGAGGGAATGGGTTGTTCCACCGCGCGGCTCCGACAGATACGATTATGATGGCCTGTTGATATATTTGTCAGTCAATCAATCGGGTATATTGCCTGCGCATTATGATCTGTTGATGTGGTCGCATGTACGTTTATGTGTATTAATGCAATTACGCTCTGAGAGCAATATAGCTGAGCAATCAACCCCAGCTACGATGACCATCCTGAAACTAACTCGCTACATCGTCAAAACACTTCCGCCCGCAGCCGGCCTTTTTATCCTCAAAGAGGAACTATTTAATATGCCTCAATTACGTTCCGACAGGATATTGGATCTGGAAAGCACGACACGACAACTGAAAATGATTAGAACTTTGGCGTTTCACAATATTTTATTACATCATTCATAAAACCTCGACAGCAGAGACATGGCTTCAACTTAGATACGATTATACTGGAACTTTCATTATATTTAACATCAACAAGGCATTCTTTTACAGGTAAAATTAGCTTCAAAACTTGAAGTTACAAAACACTTTCTTCTTTTCAAGGTTTAATTCAACGTCTGATTTATTGTAATAATTAAATAAAATATTATGACCTATATCACACTTTATTTTTTAGAAATTAGGCGTTTCCAGTTGTGTAACTTTTGTTTTCTGCTATTTTCCTCCTCAGTAAATTTTGTAACACAAACTTTTCTCGATGTCCATCAACATTTCTCTACAGGATAGAATCCTGAAGAAAGTATAAATACGCACCGAGGTGTTGTTTTTAAATTATGCTACAAAATAAATTGTGAAATAGATCATAAAATTTTATTCATATTTAAATTATCTGACTTATAAGTAAAACGTAAAGAATGACTAAAAGTCAAAAATGGAATACTTTAATTTGAATACGTTTCATCGTGCAACTTTATGGGCTTCCTCAGCAGCTACAGGAAATTTTGTAATAGCGTCATTCCATGTCAAGTTTTCTGAATTGAGGAACGATTCCCGCGCGACCATTTCCTATTTTGATTAAATTTAGATAGTTTTTACTATGAATATATGCAAACTTTGTTACAAATATGCATTTATGACTGAGATACGGCCTTTTTCGTCGGAGACGACGTTGTTTCAAAACTGCCACATTTGAGCTTCAATATCGTGGCAGTTATTAGAGAATAGACCCTAAAAATTCGCTTCCAAGATAAATTACATGCGTAGATTACGAAAGTAATAAAAAATATTTAAACAAATTTCATCCCTGGCATATATGAGCCCACAAAGTCGGTGAAAAAATATAATTGTTTTTCGTATTTTTAAATGATCTTGCACAGATAAATAAAATATGTACGGTATTAATATTTTGTAGTTTGTATGTCTACATGAGTGTCTATAAGTCAAACGATTTACAGCTTTGTAGACAATACACTTGGGTAAATTTCGTTCAACAAACCTGGTGTCGAAGTGAAAAACGACAAAAAATGAGCTTTTCAGAGTTATAAATCGTTCAGGAGATCAGATATCATTTTCTAGTGGACACCATTAGAAAGATGAGGATTTAATATAACAGAAACATATCAGTTACCATGGCTCTGAGAGTTCATTTAAAGCGAGATCGACAGCAGTGATCTGCAAACAGACCAAGACGGTATATTATGTTGCAACATACGCCGTGACGTGTCACTCCGGAAGGACTTGGGGACGCGATATTGATTTTGGGCGGTTGAATATTAATGCAGGCGATAATTGTAGATGTGATGGTTCAATTTGGAATCAATTGGTGGCGCAGTTGTATCGAGCATGGCCTTAGGTGTAGTTAACAGCGAGGCCAGGCTGATTCGGAGTTGTTGCCCCCTTGGTGACCACTCTTCAAACTAATGCCTATGGCACGCCATTCCACTTCTCCTCGCGTCCGCGAAGCCACAGATTTCATTCACTCTGTGTCGTCCTCTGTGCATACATTATGCCCATTGCAGATTGGAGATATACAACTTAATAACCATTTTTAGCTGAACATAAATTTATGCAAAGCATCAGACCACGACTAAAAGATGATCATACAGAAAACAGGAGAGCTCGAGAAATTTCTGACTCGTAAGTTCCCTAAAATTTTGTACACAATGGTCCCAAGTACGAAAATCTGGAGATTTTGAAATCAAAAATCAATTTTGTGACATTAAGAAAAATAAATACCCCCAAATATGTCGGTAAAGAAATTGAATTAACATTTATTTAATATCAATACAACGTTTCATCTGTCTATGTGGACTTCTTCGGGTAAATTTTTAAATGGAAAACACTAATTCTAATTAGAGTAATTTGGTGTCGCTGACTACCTCCGGTTACGGCTGAAATGATCATTTTATCAATTTAAAAATTAATGTGAACTCCACAAAGGTAGATGGAACGCTATATTTATATTAACTAAATGTTAATTAAATTTGTTTGCTGACATATTTGACCGTATTTTTATTTACTTATTTGGATATCAAGTTGCTGAATGAGCCTACAAAAGAAATGAATATCACAAGATTTAGATTTAATATATACATTTTTTCAGTGAAACGCGTGTGATTAATTTAAAGCTTATTGAGTTGACGTATGTAAATGGGAAAATATTTCTCATTGGTTATCCAAATAAAAGATAACTTATAAAAAATCAAAGCGGTAGATAAAAACAAACGGCTAAATGACGTAGTTGGGACGAGATAATTTTTCAGAAGAATGTATGAAGGACAGAACAGAAATAATGCTTTTTGTTCTTGAAAGTAGAATAGAAAAAAGACAAAAGCAGATGAACATGGCATCTAAATGTTGAAAGTTCTTGCAGATATACAGAAAAGTTTAAATAAATTGGTGTTTGAGACAACGGAGTTTGTAGGACTTTAACAATAAACTTTAAATTCAGCAAGTAGTTTAACAAAATTTTCATTAAAATATTTAAATAGGTAGGCTAATTCCGTCATGTCTCTACGTTCTTGGTCTTCGTCACTCATGTAACCTGACGCTAGTTTCCGAGTCCGTGTCTTATGCTTAATTAAGAATCACTCTCATTTCTCGAAATTTTGATATCAACATAGAACTCTCACAGTATTGCTGAGAAATAAGAATATAATGATTTGAAGGTGCAGAAAGAACATGTCGAAATCATCGAGCAGTGTCCCCAAAACAATTCTCTTCGTAGACAGTCAAAAGACGATGAGCCAATATGTTAAGCTAGACGGCATCTGAAATAGTTTTTTGAAAGGATGAGTGTGAGTATGAGTATGTTGGGTTCATGTCCATAACGGATCATCAATACATCTTTCTGGTGGTATCTGTTGTTCATTCCTGTTTCCTGAATGGTTCTTGGTTCCGCCACCGATGGCGCTAACAAGAATATGAGCTCTGGTCGGCTAGATCTTCTACCATCATGGGCCAGACCCCTTTTTCTCTCACTCTGTGTTTTGCTATCGCCTGGTGCTCTAGTGTGTTCAATCTGGAGATTGAATCCTCGGACACCGAATGGAGAATTAAGGCTCGTTGGACGTTAACTGTCGTGCGGCAGACTATCCTTTTGAAGCAACCGTCTTCTGGCTGCTCAGTTTTCTTCATGCCAGTAACGATTGAAACATGCTGGTACCCACCCTTCGTACTACTTGTGATTTCTCCGTGAAGAGTTCTACATTTATTTTCCTCGGCCTTTTTACGTGTCGGACAGCTATTCACCTTGAACTCGTTGAATTTGGTAGTCGTTTCCGTGACGGAATGAACAGAACCGAACCTTAGAAAACACTTCTTGGTCTTACGAGGATATCAACAGTTATCAGTTGCCATTCACTCATCATAAACAGCAGCTTTAATTGAGCTAGCAGCAGTTTTCTTGGTCGTGAGAAGTTGAATCTCTCTATTCGTTGGGTTACGATTTCTACTTTGGGTCTCTAATGAATGGTTTAATTCACGGGTGGCCAAACGTTTCCATACCAAGTGCCAATTTTTTGATAGACGAGTTCAGAGGTGTGACGTGTCTCGAGCACATTTTATAGCGTCATAAGTTCATGGTTTAGGGGCTGGTAAACCTATATAAGGATCTGCTACGCTTAGCGGACGCATTTAAATTATTTAATTTTCCCCAGTTTGATGAAGCACCAATTTACAGAACTCAATAATGATGTTCCTGTACGTGAGGTTGATAGCTTCATGATGCTCGTTCAACTAAGATAAATCTGGACTACAGTTGTTTTCTCTGAGAGCGAGATCAGCTTGGAACTTGGAATGCCTGTTCTCCCTGTTTGCCACAATAACTATTATTAAATTATTCTATTTCTGACTTTTAGACGTTCATTGTATTTATTTATAATAAATGTCTAAATGTGCAATGAATTCTAGCAATGTAAAGAGTGTTCTCGTCCGAAATACAAACAGGCTTGTCGATGAAAAGCGCCACTTGTAACAGTACAAAGCGTCATGTTTGACCACCTCTGGCATAATTTGAGAATTTTATTTCGAAAGGTAATAATGTGTCAATGTGTCTATAAGCTGAACAGTGTTCCTTACGAAACTTCTGAGGATTCTGAAACTTTTCCACGTGTCGCACGATGACGATAGCATGAAAGTGTTTCATAACTTGGTACATTTTCTTGATGGTGTCTGCATCACCTTCTGTGCTCTCGCAAACACTACCGAAAAGTGATCATCGGTATTCCAGAAACTTCAAACACATCAATGTGGATTTCATGATAATTTAAGATCTTTGATTTTATACAGTCGGTGTAGACGTAGATGAAGCACAATACACGTTTGTTGTTCATCAGTAATTAGTTTTTGAGTCATGAAAGTGGGCAGTGAGCCAAGTTGAGGCAACTGATACATGTCGTTCAGCTACAGAGGAGGTTAAAGTAATCTAAATTGAACTTTGAACTGTTGATGGGGTAAGAGCGCTGGTCATCCCATTTCGTTTCCCGGGAGCTATCTCCTCTCCTAATCGAATACCTGTGTCAAGTTAAACGTAAAAGGTTGGGGGGCAGACTTTGTCCTCCTCCGTAATAGTTGTTTGAAGTTTGGCGGCGTATCGTCGTCGGAAGCAGTTGGCCAAATTGTGCGGACAATGAACGTGGCCGCTCAGGATATTGTGGCTTGTAGAGGGAGGAGGGGATGAGCTTGGCGAGGAGGCGCGGATACCAGCGCAGATAAGGCGGCTCGGCTTCCAGTTTTATTCCAAGTTGCTGTTACCCGCTGCTTTGCAGGAAATTAGCCTGCAAGAGTTGTGGGCGATGATAACTCCGCGCCAACCGCCCCACAAATCCCGCCATTTCCGGAGTGGCGCTGCGATCGGCGCGAGACAAGACAATGCTCTGCAGACTCATTAGACACGGCCTTCGACAAACATCTCAAATTGCCAACATAAATTTAATCTTTCAAAATCTAACTATAAGAACAAATAATGTCAATTTCACCAAATATATAATAAATAAAAATTATATCCAACAAAAAGCCAGATAAAGAAATGAACAATTTACACGTCATGGGTGTCTCCACAACTTAGTATCTAAGAATCTACTCTCACTATTTATGGGGTGATCGTCCATAAAACCATGTTTAAGTTTCACAGCTGCCATTTTGAGAGTAAATGACTCAACCAGTCAAGCAAAACAGGACTTTTATGCAAATACGTTATGGATAATTCCGGAATGATTAATTCCGTCTTCAAATTTATAAAATCATGTAATGGCTGGAGCCATTCATAATTAACCTGCGGACAAATAATTCGCAAATAAAAAATAGAATGTGTTTCACAATATGAACAAAAATATGGAATAATTTACATGAGGGGGTGTTTGGGGGTAAATCCTTTCAGTAATATTAATATAGAATAAATCTAAGAAAACGTGTCAAGTGAAGGTGTTTTTCCACAACAATATAAATTAATGTTAGTGATTAGTCCAATTTAAATCTTAAATCCAAAGTGAAGTGTTAATATGTTTCTCGTTGTGTTTTTTCTGTCTTTCAGGGGTGTAAAAGTTTCAATGGACGATAGTTTATTGTAGATTATCAAATAAAAAAATGCGACCGTTACCGTCATTGGACACAGTCCACGACACAAAATTATCCACACCTGTAAGTTTTGTCCATTTAAAACTTTACCTGATGAAGTCTATAAAGATGGACGAAACATCGTATTTAATTTTACGCTAAAAATGGATAGCGTTTATTTATTTATTGAATACAAAAAAATCAACATTTTCCAGAAGTCAGGAAAATAAGGTTAATGGTGAAGCATAGCCTGGTGGCATTTACATCAAATATACAGCCTTAAGATCTAAATAAAGTATTAGCACTAGTATAAAAGTATTCTATAACATATTACTAATTAAGACGTAATACACTCAAATTACTATAAGAAAAAAAGAATAATCAAATGAAGTTAAATTTAGCTAACACTGCACTCACTGTAATTTTAATTAAAGTAAAACAGCCCAAATTATGATAAATAATCCACTTAACAGTTTGATAAATGAGGAGTGATTGAAGGTATAGTGGGTAGAATAAAATAAAGCTGAAAAGGGGGGACTATAAAGTTAATTACAGTAACTTATTTATGTTTTGTCGAAAGATGGGTATCAGGTGAGAATTGGTTCCAAACACTGCTGCAGGCAAACTATTCCAGTTATTAATAGTCCTATTCACGAAATACTAATATCTGTTCTCTGTAGCCTGGTATTGATTTGATACGAGTGGTCTGATCAACTCAAATAATATGGATCATTAAGCCTAACATGTATGTCCTCCCATGCTTTGTTTCCCTCGTACTCTTTGTGTAATGCAAACGGCCTAGCTTTCTGTCTCATTTTTTCCAAACTTTCCCACCCTAAAGCAATAACTTTTTCATAACCGTGTTCAGGTCGCCATCTAAAAAATTTTGCTAGGACTTCGATCTGATATTTTCTGTAAGGATCCCCACAGATGATTTCATTTTGCCAGTTCCTTTGCAGTTAAAATACACTGTTTCAAAATCCTAGAAATAAAGTATCTGGTCAAATAAAGCATAATCGATCTTTTAACTGACTCTATTGCCCTAACCACTTACGTTTAATATCTTTTTTGTAGCTTTGAGATGAAATAATTACCCTGATTATGATAATGGGAAAAAATAATTCGTAAGAAGGTCAGTGAAGTCAGAAATATTTTTTAAGGACTGAAAAGAGTAGAATTCTACTACATTTGAAACAATGGTTGAATTCCGCATTAACCAAGCTTGAATTTTTATGTTTTGCGATTTCATAATAATTTTAATTCTCCCCTACAGATTTTTATTTTGATATAATTTTATTGTCAGCCGCATCAACAGTATAGTCTTTACCGACTTAATTTAAATTTCATACTTATGTATACAGTTTTTACTTTAAATATAAATGTACTACTTTAACTCTCAATTTATATACACTTTTAACAAATTAAATTTACATGTTAATATACTATTTTAATTTACAATTCAGGGGTTTTGTTTGGTAAGTGTGATTATCACGTATTTAGATACGTAACATAGCATTGACCTTTATGCGAATAAGATAATGAATACAATAATCATATTAGTCTAAAGATGGTTCTTATTATCTGTTCATTAAATACGTCACATTTGATGACTCATTAAATAATCGTTCGTAAAGTTGGCTTTTAATCAATATATCAGTTTTTGAATTTTTTTGAAATAATTGATTCGTTTCGGGTCGGGTCGGGAGCAGTGATCTTATTATGGTCCTCTCTACTTGAATTGCTCACTCACAGATGGCGGCAGTGTTGCCAGAGACGTCAGCGTCAATTTGCGTTATAGATATGTTTATCAAGTCGTATCAACCCTATTGTGGATTATTTAGTTTTATGTTGTATTAAATTTAAGTTTTTTGAAAAAGAAAGAAACGTTTACTCCCAAGACCAAATTTAATTTCCTCCCTCCAGTATTTGAATCAGAAAGCTTCCATCAGACCAGAACATTTATTTATTTATAACTGATCATAATTGAACTTTTCCTGAAGTATATTCATCTCCAAGACTCATTCTTGGTGTTCTCTCTGTCCATTATTTAATTTTTTTAAATTCTTAACTTTTCGTCGTTCAATAAAAACTATTACTTTCATATCATTTATTTTTTGTTTAATAATATTATTAACTTTAACATCAATGGAGACTATGAGAGAGGCCAAAAATATTGTTGCACTATTTTATTATTGGTTTCTGATAATAAAGATTCAGCCAAAAATAATTTATAGACATTTTTTTATTTTACAAAATAATGGCCCCAATTTGGAAAATTGTGAAAATATAATAAAAAACCGTTTCGTTCTTAATTTAGGATTTCAATAAATATAAAATGTATTTAGATTATTACAATTAAATTTGATAAATTACCTAATATTTCTTCTTATATCAGACATGCATTGATATTATAAATAAAAAAATACAGCCAATTTGTTTCAACAAAAATTAATATTTATTTAATGTAATAATAATAATAATTTAATATAATTACGTCTACGCAGTCCACGACACAAAATTATCCACACTGTAATAGTTTTGTCCATTTGAAATGTTACCTGATGGAGTCCAAAAACATAGATGAAACGTTGTAATTACATTAAATAAATATATATTAAATTTTCTGATTTATGGTCAATTTATTTATTGTAATAAATAATTATATTCAATTCCTTAAAAAGGACTTTGAAAAATTGGGGCCAATTTAAACTCCATAAAGGAATTCCATGAAAAACGCAATATACAATTCAGGAACAGTCGTTTGGACAGCAATTTTCATTTGTAATAAGGTATAGAAATTAAAAAATAAAGTAATAATTTACTAAAATTACATTTATATTTTAAAGGTGTAGCTGTTTTTGGGGGGGGGGGGGAGAAGAGAAAGGGAATTGAGAAGGGTAGCATGTGGAAGGTAGAACAAGGTAGCCAAGGGTTGACTAGGGTCCCCGGCCTATAATAAAAGAGACGCAGAGAAAACCTGCATCATGCAGGTCGGAAATCGGTGATGTATGTGAAGAAACCCCGGAACATCCGCAAGTTAAAATAGGGAATTTGACGTGTTATTGGCGGATTGTCAGGTAGTAATAGTTAATTTCACAGACAGAGTTCTTGCATGCCGGTATATATACCAGACATCATTATCATAGCTGAAGTCCATCAATTTTGTTAATATGTTTCGGAAAAATTGTGCTTATAATTCGATATATCAAAATCGGAGCGCTTTTTAAAGGACTCTATATTACGATTTTATGTTCATTTAATGATATGAACGTTCTTTTCATGTGTGTGATAAGATTGGACGTTTACAAGTCGTGTTTACTTGAATTATGCCAATCACGTGTGTCTGTGGATATGGATAATCTTGACGGAACATGAAAAGCGCATTTTAATGATAATTATAATTACGAAAGACTGGGTTTAAATCGGTTTGAGCTCACAACACCGTATTTTATTTCCATAAAGAGGGTATCGGTCAGGTGTACTACCAGGTCAACGACAAAGTGCTTATTACAATTAGTTGAGAAAATCCGTCATAATAGGGTTGAGGGCGCTTCAAGCGAATTGCAAGGCTCGGAGGAGGACGGAGGTGATATTCAGAACAGCGAGAGGACGAATGGAGGGGTAAGAGACGGAGTTTGCAGAGAGAAGTGCCGTGCTGCAATCACTGCGATAGCGATCTTAGCCCAGCTCAGAGCTAGACGCTACTAAATCTCCACACACACACACACACACTCCTGAACCAGCGCTGTCGAGGCAATGAGCACGTCTGCAATAAACTCGACTGGAAGCATTATTTATGACCTCCCCCGACCACCATGCCAAACTCACCTAATAATTATAGCTCCCCGACTCATCTGACTGTTTCATCCCCAAAGTAATTATTAGTTCTGAGAAACTGGGGTCTCCCCGCGCGCGCGCCGCTTACAATAGTCACATCCCATAACTTTGCGGGCTGCTGGCTGTAAATGATCTTCGGCCAAGGAATGTCTTACAAACTGAATTTAGCGTCTGCGGATTGTTTGCAGCCGCTGCCGCCGCTTTCTTGCCAAGTTGCTCGACGACGCCACCCACGCAGGGCTGCGTCGTTTGTCACGCATTGGCCCTCTTTATGGGGACGGAGTCAATGCGGGAGGAGGACTCGAATTGGCTGGTCAGAATTCCATCGCGCTGAAATATTTCCCCCGCAACGAGCTTCATGGTGCAGTGGTCACCCCGTCTTTGGTTAATTCAATCCCTTAAAAATCTGGCTCTGAAAAAAACAGTGATGGTGCCATCATTTCAAGATTATAGACGCCACCGGAGGCGTCAATCACTTGCGTAAAATAAGTCGTTGAGAGGTATTGGAAGTAGCCACATGAAACGTCACATAATGGTAGAATATTTTGCGTTACCAGGTTGTGACTATGAAACTGAAAATAAGCTACATTCCTTCTAATATCTTGCCACCTGACGTTTTCAGGAAAATTAGCTATGGTGCCGCACCTTAAGAGGATCAAACCGATTTAAAAAGGCTTACCACTACGGCAGAAGTGATTCGTTTCACCAAAAATGCTAAATAATAAAATCCGACAACACATTGGGATAGGTACACCAAGTTTTAATAAACGATTCTCAATTTATCGCCCAGGTTAAGTCAGCGTTAGAAGAGAACGTTTCGGTGGAATTTATAACCACCGTCATCAGTTGCATAGTGAGACGATTTCCCCCTTCATATAGGTCCCAGGTGCTGTCCAATGAAATTGCCGAAGTGCTGCAAAATTTCTACTTTCCGTGTCTATTGGTCAAAATTATTTACCACCACTCTTTCTGTATTGATGTCGGGTGGAACTGATGGGCGATCGCCATGCTATTTTGGAAGCTTGAACCTCTGTTTCATAAGATGCTTATGTCTACTCATTTAGATGGATTGCATCAAAACACTGTCCGGCCAACCTCTCGTATGGTTGAGAACCTTAGTAGTTTCAAAATATATCCTGTGTCCTGTCATCAGTATATGTTCGGCCACCGTAGATTTATCTGGTTGACTTTTGTGTTCAACGCTCCGAATGTTTTGTACTGCATATTATCTTGTCAATCCCAGCAGCTCTTATTCCAATATCATCTTCCACTGAGCCCAGAATTTGTTTAAATGTCGCTACACTCCACACGGCCATTTCAGCAATGATTTCCTAACATTCACACTTATTTTACACGCAAGTAACTTCCACTTTTTACGAAAGGCGTCCTTGTCTGTGCTATCCTACTGTACTTCTATCTTCCCTAGTTATTATGCTTTCCTAGTAACAGAATTCCTTAACTTCTTTGAAAATATCCCTTCTCAATCTAAAACCCTTTTTTGTTCCACTGTTTCTCATACTAAACTTCAGCTCCTTGGTTTTCCCTCTATTAATCCTAATGTGTACTCTTTTTCCAGGAACACGTGCATGCCATTTATTATGGTTTCCAAATCTTCTTCTGACTCTCCTAATACTACAATACCATCGGCAAACCGCAGGGTTTTTATTTCTTCTCCTTGCAATATGATTCCTTATCCATATTCCGTTTTAACTTTCTTAATCGCCTATTATATATATATATATTGTAGAAGATCCTACGTTCCTCCGTATTCGACGATTTCTAATTCCTTTAGGGCGCCAGGTATTTTTCATAAAAAACACCAAAAATGGATTTTAGTAGTTTTAATTCCAATCCGAGCATGACAAAAAAAATTATATCTGCAGGGCGTGGTCATTCTCTCGTCGTCCCGCCGACACAACCTGCTCCTTCCACTACCCCATGACGACTCCTGTCCCTCGCCAGACTACATTGTTGGCCCGAGTTGCGACAGTTCCTCAACAATTGCAACTCGCAAGCTGGCCTGCATTGTTAAGTGTAACTTTTCATGTTACAATATGTATAAAAGTAAAATAGCACGGGTGACAGACTGCATCCTTGCTTACTCCTTTCTTCATTTATGATTTATTTTTTTGATCTCTAATTCTAATAACTGTTGACTTCCTTCTGTAGAGATTCTAGATAAGCCTTCTTTCTCGATATTTATCTGTTAGGAGTATGTTTTTCGTAAATTAAAACCATTTAAGTGTATTAAAAATTATAGACGCCACATATAAGACGTGCTGTCAATTTGTCGTATATTAGATACCAGCTTAGGAAATGATAATTAGTTTGATTTTATTTTCATATTATCATTGGGTGACTCGGATGCAACGTAAAAAGTTGAGACGCGTGACCGTCGTCGCTGTACGTCACTTGCTTTAATCCATTCCCTCGGTGGCGTCTCGAGGGCTGTCTTGCTTAGGGATTTATTTGTTTTCCAAGTCCTGAGGACGGGCGGGCCATCTTCTGAGTTATGACGCAACTCTCTCCAGCTACAGCAGGCGGCTAATGTTTTAAAATTGTACTCAGCGTTTGCCTGTCCTTTGTCTCGTACAATGGCCGCCCTTGTGAAATGAGATTACAGTAAACCGTTCTTCATCCTCAATGGCCATTACTTGTCTTCGTTTTGATGAGTTATTGCCCAACAATTACAAACGCCCCTCTAAGTTATATTATGCAGCAGTGGCAGCAGCGCCTAAGAAAAGCAGACAGGAGGCGCGACCTTCCTCTTCTTCCTTCCCATGCCATAACTACACCTACATATTCGTTCGATATCTCATCGTAAACTATGGTAACTATTATCCAAATATATATCATTGAGTAACCTAATATGAATGTTCGTTTAACGTAAACTGTGGAAAATTCGCAGTTGTGTTCAAATTAAACGTGTCCAGATTATTAATTATATAACCGCAATTTTTTTATATAATTCTCTATGAAAGGGATTTATTTGTAGGGGGGCGCCGAAACAAAATAAAACTGTAAACAAAGAAGTAACACAATTGTGAACAATAGATTATAATTAAAGGTATATATTCACACCTTCTTCAGATTTTTGTTTCAAATTGATGTGATGATCAAATAAAGACATTCTAAAAGTTATACATATTTGTAATATTTAAATTCAATAACGGAAAGAAGGTGAGAAAAATTAAAAGATAAAAAAAACAATCCACTGTTACTCCAGAAACTATTGAAGTTATTTTTAAACCTTTTTGTGGCAGGCAGATTCTCCTCAAACAGCGCTGTAGGTTAATTGTTCTAATCGCTTATTGTTCTGCTTAAATGTGAAAATCTCTCTGCGCTGTTTTCTTTATTTGATTAACCCAAGTGTCTAATTCGTCAGGAATTCTTAACCACAAAAAATGTTCATTCGGCTCAAATTTCGGCCGCTTGAGCAAATTTTAAAATTTATCCTTTCCATGACGTCTCCTTCGTCCCCATGCCTATCTACAAATATGACTCATTTCCTTCCCCATTCCTATGAGTATTCTCCTCATATGCTGAATGGGGTTGAAATTATAAACAAATACTGTAGGGGAAACACTATAAAATTAATGCCTGCGATAAATAATTATTCGACGCAATTATCTGCAGGTTTTTTCATTTTAAAACTGGCCACACTCTCCACTTCCGCTGCTGTCTCATGCTGAAAAGGGTTGAAAGTATACACAAGTAGTTTAGTGGGTAATCGACTCAAATATCAGCTTTCATTGCATATTAAAGAAATTCCACCAATCCCACCCCCTTTCCCTGCGAGTGTTAACCGTAAATTATCACCAAAGTGTTTGTTTTTGTGTCGCAAATAACATTCAAACAAAATTTTATGAAACTTTTTCTATTCTTCAATTATATTAAGAAAAAGTTTGTTTTGTGCCGTCCCATCCCCCTATTAGGAGATAAACTGCAATTTCTTTTCTAGATCTATGCAGCATAGGCGAGTATGCGACGGACCCGAGGTTTATAAACAAGTTTTTTTTATTGTGACACTAACATAAATGTTAGATCTAAACTGTGAAGCAAATAGTTTCTAACTTTGTATGGTATTTAAAGTTTAAAAAATCAGTTGATTATAATTAAATTTCCTCCCCTCCTTCAAGCCATTTTTGAGATTATATCCAGATAATAATTTTGGGAATGTATTTCACCTCGAAAACATTTTGTGATGCGGACAGACCGATGCCATATTTAAATGAAAGGGAAGAAATAATATCTTAATAAGACAATATATTCTGAGATTGGTCCTGGAATATATTTTTCTCTCTCGGTTATCTAACTCGGCCAAATGATGAGTTCTAATGGCGATATTTGCAAATATTTTCCTGTTACAATCTCTGAAAGTATCATTTGAATGTTGGAGGTCTTTAGCGGATTGCTAGAGGCTTCTGGCGGGAGTTTCAATAATTCAAATGAGAAGTGATTGAGTGAGAGCCGTAAAGTGTAGTGATCGGGATGATGGAATCGCCCGTCACTGTGACCTTATTACAGTCACCTTTTTCCTACTTGGATCTGTGTCAAGGATCACCACAGAATGGTTTTGTATCGCTCCATGTAAATATAGTAGAGGTTCAGTACATGAGCCGGGTGTTTTATAGAGTATTATAAGCATTCCTTGGAGATAATAGCTGAGGCTGTCCGGCACTCGCTGTAGATTGAACTACAATGACGGACGGCGATTGTGGGGGCCGGAAGGGTGACTCAGCACCAACAAAGAACACCGTGCATGAGCAACCAACCCCGCCCCCTAACCCTCCCCCGAGGATTTATAGCCATTCCTGGCTTCCAGATATTACTGGCTGCATAAACCGTGGAAAACCGCAGGACAGCTATAAAACAGGACACCCCTGGGCTGGAGACCAGCTCAGCAAGGAATGCGACGTCTACACAGACACTAAGATTCTGGATATAAATTTTATTTCCCCTCTTGTGACGTCCATTCGATCGGGATGCATTCAGGTCGAATGATAAAGCAAGTAAATTAAAATCACGATTCTTCAATATCCAACGGATTTCGCGTCGAGGAACTAAGCGGAACATCTAACATGTAAGGACTTGGTCTTGTATACTATATCATTTAATAATTTCTGTATATATCATGTTACTTCCAAGAAATACTAACCATTATACAGAGTACATCTCCCTGCACTCTTCCTGTCTATAATGGAAACGGTCGATTGATCAAGTTTAGCTTTGAAATATTAGGCACTGTTACAACAGTATATATTGGTATACGACAGAGGAATATGAGAGACTGCAAAAATAATATTCAACACTGAACATTCGCTACTCTTGGGAAAATAACAATTTTTCGAAGCTGTGAACTCCGCAATACTTCAGTCGTCAAGTGACCAGCGCACGTTTCAACGGCTCCTACATTGTTGTATGCAATAACATTTGTGCTATCTTTTATTTTTGGGTAAAATAATGGAGCTACTATTTTCGGCTTTGCCACTCTGTATTTCATTAAGTTAACACACATAATTTGTTTACTTTACAGATTCCTATGTGGGTGCATAACTGGGACGACAATATTTGCTGGCTATATATAGATATAAAAGGAATCATACTGCAAGGAGAATAAATAAAACCCCTACGGTTAGCCGAACATATTGTAGTATTAGGGGAGTCAAAATAAAACTAGGAAACCATATGAAAAGGAATTAACGCATTCCTGGAAAAAGAGTTACATTAGGATTAATAGAGGGAAAACAAAGATAATGGATTGCAGTATTGGAAAAAGTGAAATAATAAAGGGTGTCAGATTGGGAAGGGATATTTTGAAGGAAGTTAAGTAATTCTGCTACGTGGAAAGCATAATAACTAGGGGTGGTAGACATAGTACAGGCAAGAAAGGTTTTGTCGAAAAAGAGGAATTTACTTACAGGTAATCTAAGAGCGAATATGAGGAAATCGTTGTTAAAAATGTTTGTATGGAGCATGGCGTTAAATGGGCGAAAGCGTGGACGGTAGGAATTGCAAAATGGAAAAGAATAGAAGCCATTGAAATGTGGTGCTATAGGATGATAATCAGACGGGTGGATAGAATCACGAACCAGAAAGTTGTAAGCAGAATAGGGAAAGAGGGAACAATTTGGAGGACGTTGACTAAGAGAAAGGATAGGTTAGTAGGCCACGTTTTGAGACATGAGGTTCTGTAAAATTAGCATTAGAGGTAAGCGTGTGAGGTAAGAACAGAAGGGGGAGTGGGTATGGAATACGCTAAGCAGATTAGGAAGATAGCTATGTAGAAATGTAAAGGCTTGCGCAGGATATGTTAGCGTGGAGGGTTGCATAAGAACAGTCTTAGGACTGATTACCACAATAAAAACAACATATAAAAAAGATAAAATAATTGCCTGTAAAACACATCTATAAATATATAAAATCAGTTTAAGAAAAGATACTTAAAGCAGTTGATATATGATGATGAGAATAAGTGATTTGGTCTAGCACTTAAAGGAACAAATGGTACTGTTGATAAACCTTCGAGGAAGATAGATACTTTGGGTAAGAAATGTATGCGGAAAGATCAAATATATTATTTAGTAATAATATTTTCACAGAAGCTGCATATTACCATTTTGTCTCATTCCCAGGCAGTTATATAACGAAAATACTGTTTTAATAAAACCAGAGACGAAGTTTTACTAACCTTATTTTTCAGAAAATAAAGTTTCTAATTTTGATTTCTCATTTTCTGTATGTTTTTAATTTACGTATATAATTGTTATGGTTGAGATTTTATCTTACCGCAGTAGAGGTTTATGAATCAAAATATTTTTTTAAAAACATTCATTGTTAAATTGGCGAGTGAGGTAATCCGTCGCCTCACGTATTAGTTAACATATCTGACATTTGGTCTTATTTTGGGAAGTAGTTTACCGTGGACAGTGGCGCTGTGTGTTGGGTTGCCTAGAGGCAAGGCGACGGATCGATTCCTTGTCACTCAGCACCACGCGCGTTCAACTTGACAAAGAAATTCTACCTTCAGCTACAACTTACACGTTAACCTCCTTAAAAAATACCCACGGTTAATATATTTTACGTTATCGTATAGCCTACGATGACCTGAAGTCATATTCTGTTAGTTTGTTGTCAATAGTCTTTTATGTTCAATTAATAAAATATGCTTGTAGCTTATATGTACATCATTATTCTATATAAAAATTTCTGTCATTTCAGTAATTGTAATAGTTGCGACTCCCTTTTGATTTGTCTCATCTCTTGTAGTACTATGATAAACGAGACTGACTAACAAAAAACTGTTTTGTGCAGCTCATTATTATTGAACATCCCAGACCTTGATAAAAGAACTTGCAGACTAAGCCTGGGTTATTACATAAATATAATTTCACATAGTAAATATATAAATGTTATCATTTCGTACCTGCAATTGTCATTTATATTTAATATTATAGGTGACTGAAGGGAAACACAACTGCGTGGTTGATTAACTGTTCAGCACTGATGTCCTGAAACCAGAACATCTTAAGGTGCCAAATAACTTTCCTTATTGTGACTTATTTAAAAATTAATATTTATTTTTATATAAAATGATCTTCAATTTTCAGAATGGATAATAATATTTTTTCAGAAAGGGATTTGTACCGTAAATAAATGATTTGTGTTTATTATGCGGAATAGTAGATTATTAACCTTACTTAATATCATATAGACTATTTATATTTACCAAAGTTAAATTGAAAGTCTGAGACTGCTTTTTGTATAACTATTTCAATTTAATAAATATGCTCCTTTTTTATTATAATCGTGATTATCAAATTATTTATTTAAACGGATGTTTTAAAATTTTTTCTTTACTGTAATTAATTCTTATAGTTGTTAATAGTCCTTAAATAACCAAATACCAAATGTTTAAGCGTGCTTCGTAATATTATGATACTAACCATAAGGAATAACAAGAAACAACGTGTAACTAACATGTGTGAGGTGGGAATTAAAAATTTCATGAATTTTTAAGTACTGGTGTTTTATGTTATTTTTCATGAAGAATTTAACTAAGTAATCCAAAATTTGCCGTTTATTTAACAAGTTAATATAATGATTAAAAATAGGCTTAAAATTTTGGTTTTTATTAATCTCATATTGAAGTAATTTAATTTAGATTTATTGTTATTTCCATTCGTCCTCGGTCGAGGAAATAAGATACGTCGAACATTACATCACGTAACAAATAACTATAAGACCAAAATAAAATTACGAAATTAATTACCAAATGTCTTTAAATACACAACTGGAGTAAACAAGGTACAGTAAAAAATTACTGCAATCACTACACGTAGTCTAAAAAGCACATACACACACTCAGAAGCACGATAACCCACATGGAGAATGTAAATTTTACTTTTTGGATCTGCACGATGAGGAATCTGACTTTCCATTGTAGCTTCAGACAATTCATGAAAACAAAAGAGCAGAAAAAATTATACAGAAGTATTTAAAGTTATGTAATAGGAAATTTGGCTAAGTAACGCATTGTAGGAGTATTTATTTCAACTATTAGGATAACGACTGAGAAACTCCTGTACAGAGTATAGCATCAGCACAATTGAATAGAATATTTTTTAAACTGGCTTACGAAGCTTTTGTAATTATGGTTGTTCTTTACGCCTGAAGGAAGGATGTTGTATAAAATTATTCCGGTGTGGTAAAGAGCAACGCGATGCTTGTCCGAGTTGTTGCTCATTTAACGATGACCTACTAAGCATAAAAAAGTAGTAATCAATGGAATTCCTTATGAGGAATTGAAATTAAGAAGCCGTGTATTACATTGTCTTTCAGCAATATTAAAATCTGAGTAATATATGTAGACCGCTCTAGAAGCGTTTTTGCTATCCTAACTCATTGGCGTATGTTCGACCGATCCAGCTTTGTTTCACCGGGATGATGTGTTATAATGCTGGAGCCTTTCCACGTAGGTTTGAGAAGCTCGGTCGCTTGCATTGGCCTAGTGAACGAACGAACGAACCAACGCAACGTCGCGTCGGCCCTGACCCGCGCTAAAAAGTGCCGCCCCCTCCACCTCCCCACGCGCCGCCCAAACACCCCCCGGCCATTCTGACCGCCCCACGAAAACCGCGGTCTGGCGGCGACCCGACATATCCATATATTGAATGATCCTGGCGTATTGTGCGAGGGATTGGCAATGGTTGCTAACTAATCTGGCCAGGGCCATTCTATCAATCAGAGGTGCTGGTCGTGCGCGTGTGCTCGTTACGGCTAATTGATGGCTGGCATGTGCCTTTGTTAATTGCTTCCGGGATTAGCACATCCTCGTATATATCGCTCCAAACTAAACCCATCATCATCCATACGTGAGGCTGGCGCGGGACTCCGAGAGGGCCGGAGGGATGAACTGTTTGACACTCTTTATTTCCAAGTTCATCCGAAATGTGACTTATTGGGATGGCCCGGTCATTAGGCTTTAGCTACGGTACAATATTGCCGCAGTATATTTTACCTGATCTGTGTTGGGGAAGCTTTGCCTCTGTGCTTTGCTATAATGCAATAACAAAATATACTCGGTGACGTGATCGCCGTTTTTCTGCACTTTCATCGCTCATGGAGATGAAGTGGCTGGAGTGGCGGACTCCGATTAAAGGCTTTAAACACTCTCGCTGTATTTTACGCATGGCAGAGGCGGAAAACAATTGTTTGCATCCATACAACTTGGCCATATGAATAAGAATAAAATTGGTTTTGGAATTGGATTTGATTGACAACGATGACAATCATAACGTGTTACATTAATCATCCATTTCTCATTATGACAATGCTTTATTTCATACTATAAAGAAATTATAAAGAAACATACCTAAAAATTAAAAAAAAGATCAGACTAATTAATAAAATGTAGACAGACCCAGGCTTCAATGCCAGCTTAGCAATTTCCTCAAATGGCTCTGACAGTATCCGAAACTGGAGAACATCAAAGATGAAGAACTAAAATAACACCGTAAAATAAATAAAAAATGGCGAAATATGTCATCAAGCAAATTTAATAAACAATTCTTCAAATACCAAAGTACGTTCTCATTAGCTCTCTCCTTTTATTCTGGAGCTTTCGGTATTAATTTCCATAATCATCTCTATAGATCATTTGTATAAATTATTTACACATACAACTTTTGTTACCTATATTCTCAATAGCACATACAACATATACCTCAATTAAGTTTTATATAATCATATTGAGCGTGTCAATTTAAAAAAACACTTGCTACATTAATTAAATCTAATCCTATTCAATAATAATCGTCAATGATTTACCCAATTATGTGACTACATCATTTAAATAAAAGTTTAAACCTCCTTTAGTTGTAAACCAGAATAAAGGAGAGGGCTAATGAGAACTTACCTTGGTGTTTCAAGAATTATTTAATCTATATAAGGTCCGCTGATAATTAAAAAAGGATTTAATTAACATCCAGTTAATATAAATACAATGTTTCACCCATCTCCGTGAAATTATTCAGGTAATTTTTTAAGTGGCTAATTTGATTCGTAATTTGGTGTCACGGACTGCCTACAACGACGGTTACGACCGAAATGAGTTTTTATCCGAAAAAGTCCACAAAGATGGATGAAACGTTGTATTTATATTAACTGAATGTTAATTATATTTCTTTACTGACAGATTTGGCCGTATTTCCATTTATTGATTTCACTTAATGGCAGAAAGCATATCGTGAAGCTTACCAAGATTATCTGTGTCATGCTTAATATTAAGTTTCTGGATGACAATCTAAGTCAACTTTACGATGTGTTATTTGTTTCCTGGTACTTTACTATTTTATCTATGAAGATTGTCAGTTTCTTTTTAGGAGCTATTTAAGAATTGTGCTAAGGTCATATCGAAACGTCGGCCTATCTAATTGGGTTTAATTTGTTTTCTTGAGGTTTGTCTGTTGCCAGTTGTCTCTTATATAAGCTTGTTCTCTTCCCCCAACTCCACCCAAAAAAGGAATAAAACTCGTCTGAAATTGGTATTATGTACCACAGGTGTTAATTTTTACACTATTAAGAAATTAATTGTGAGGTACAGAGATTTGCATGGGGTTTTACGGTGGATCGGCAGAAGTCCATCTAATATACCAAAGAAATGACTGTGGTATTGGCAGACTCGCGGGACATTGCAGTACAACTCCGGGTTCTTTACTGACGAAGGTCAAACATAAAGCAGTGCCCACCCCTTGAGCCGTACACCGCGGCGCATTTTTCTCCCTTCGCCGGTGGAGTTTGCGACAACTTTCTGTGACACGGGCGACTAGAGATACCGCCGGACACGCATGGCCGACCGAGCTGTAGCTCTTGCACGTTGCTTTACGATGGCTGGGCCTGTAATCTGCAAGCGAGCAGCGCAGCTTCGCGTATGTCTTGATTACAACGCCCACCGCCTTCACGGGGGCTACAATCCGGGGATTACAACGCCACCACATATGTATGTACCGCGGGGATCCGACTGAGGGGGAGGTAAAGAAGACTAGTTTAACATCTGCCTCGTGTCCGACACACGCGCTCCTCACAGGACAAGCGGATGGCAGAGTTTGGCTGCCAGTAGACGACGAGATTCATCATCCAGCGTCGTCAGTTCTCTTCTCTCTAGCATTCTTCAACACTCAGAAAAGAATACCTCATGAACTACAGCAGAGGAGTACTACACGGGATGAACACGGTGTGAGAGTTTTCAAGAGCAGCGTTCGCCGCGAAGACAACGAGGACATGTGTACAAAGAGCTACCAAAAAAAGGAACTTGTTTCCTTATTGAATTTAATAATGGGTTAAAACGCACCAGTGATGCAGCTACACACACGAGGGAACTTAGAAACCATCAATATCGATGGGGTACAACGATCATTGCGGGGCTACACTGCCGTCCAAATAAGAAAGGCAGCAAGTATGAAAAATTGCTTTTGAGAAATCAAGGGATAAATTTTATTAGAGCTTCGAAATTTACATAAACCCCTATTCTCGTTGTAAATAATTTTAGCGGTAACAAGAAATATGAATTTGTCTTCATAAATTAATTATAATACATTTATCCGTGAAATATTTTCAAAAGTCGAAAATTTTTATTACTGCCTTTCTACTTTGGACGGCAGTAATGATTTCACTGATGAGTCAGCGCATTATACAATACAGCAATTTTCGTCAAAAAATATTTTCATTACTTTCTACGACGTTTCGTCCATATTTGAGGACTTCGTCAGGTAAATTCAAAATCGATGCCATATATCTATGAGTGGATAATTTTTCGTCTTGCGACGGCTATAGTCGAACTTACTTAATGCCAAAATTTATGTAATATATATGTATTTTTATTTATAACAAAATGTATGAATATTTCTTGTTTCGAGACCGGAAAGTAAGGTGATGCGTCAGCTGAGTCAGTCCTTTACTGAAAACACGTGTACGGACCTTGAACTTCCGGACAGTGCGTTCCCCACTTCTCCCAATTAAGAACATTATTATAAACAATAATAACTTCTCCCTCCACTCCAAAAACTAAAATTCCTTGTTCAAAAATGTATAGTATAGAACTGTTCTCTACCAGGCATGGATAGTAAATGATTGTTATTGGCCATCTCTCCTCCTCACAATTCTACCTTTTGGTAAAATCTAAAATAAAAGGTCCAACATTTGTGAAATAAGTTGTCTCTGCGTAACCTGCGTAACGCCGTTTCTGTGCCACATTATGCCCTGATTCTTTTATTGTATTTGTTTTAAGATTATTTAAGAATAAATAAGTTTTTAATTCATCTTGAACTAACGCCTTTATCATTTAATCCACCACACTCATTGATGCTATTCTAGACTGCAAACCCTAACGAAGTTTAATTACATATTTCTATTTTGTGAAATACTTGAATATATTTTACGGTCGAAATATTTCAAGCTGAAATATTTCTGGTGGTAGGGAAAGTCAAATTCAATTGTATTTCAATTTATTTATTTTAATATTATTATGATTTCAGAACGAATAAAATACGAAGAAGGTTTTAGCTTTGGTCTCTTCCTCATCCCTCCCCATTACAATTTATTACCTATGCTATTAACGGGGAGTTGGCAGTTTCAAGATCACTTTCATATAGCCTGGTACCACCATCCACCCAGAAATACAATAATACTCGTCTTCAGTTGGTTACTATCTCGTTAACTATCTCAGTTACAATCATTTCCGGGTCCATGACCTGTCGTCCATTTCGAAAATGGATTATTCTACCGAGATGGTTCTAGTAGCCTGTTTGTTTTGTTACCACTATGGCTATATAATGAAGTCTACCGTTTGATGACAACTCGAAGCCCTTTACTATTCAACTTTTTCAGTATTCAACAATATTCATTGTGCCTTCTAAAAAGCCATAAAAATTGTTGTTAAGGTTATTTTTTTTACGTTTGATTCATGTAATAATTAAATAAAATTTTTTACTACTTTCAGAATTTATTCTTAAAATAATTTTCAAACAGAAGAAAAAAACGTTTCGGTACGTATTTTCGAGAGATTAATTTCTTAAGTACTACACATTAAAAATAAACGTATACTGGGCACTGATAATATTAAAATCATAAATATATTAATTTAAGTTCTTTGGCACTTTATTGTTTTAGCTCTGATTTTTTCATGTTTAAATTACAGCTTCTTAGTTTCTCACCGTTGCAAAGTAAAGCATTCAAGCTATTGTTTTTACTTCAAGAAACATTTATTCAAGATACAAGAAGCTGCATGCGTATTTACTTCTCAACCAGAGATAATCATACACAAAGAACATATAATCAAAGATATCACACTTCTATAATTGCAGTTTTTGTAACTAGTGTCGTGTTATATAAACAGAGACTGTAATAAAATAATATTCACAGAACAGAAACATCTTTAAACGCCACTTATTATAAAAAAAATAATTAGAAGGCGCCGGTACAAGAGTAAGAGGCTAAGCTTGAATTTCCAAGAGCGTTCGACCCGACTACATTTTTTCAGTATTGACCTCAATTTAACGTATTTTTCATTATTATTTCTTACAGGTTAGAATATATTTTGTTTATTTAACAGATTATATACGACGTTAACACTTCAACTTTGGGACTACGTCTTGTAAAGACTAAATTTCTTCTGAAGTTAGCTACAGAGGATAAAATATTTTTCAACAAATTATCAATTTTAAGTGACAATATTTCGTTGCAGTATAATATTTTCAATTTTATATTAAATTATTTAAATATAAGAATAACAGAATGTTAGTTATGGAATTATTTATAATGTAAATTAAATGTCAGGTAATTAAAATTATTAAAATTTCCGTGGAATGTGTTAGTAACTGTGAGGAAAATATCATGAACGTTTAAATGCAGGTTGAGTATTTTGAGAATTTTTTATTTTCCTTCTCGTTTGAAGTTTCTTTCTGGTATTATTATACAGCTATCTATTAGTATTGTTGCAAGAGGTTGATGGTGTCTTATAAAAAAATTTTTCGTTCCATGGTTAATATACAAATTACGTATAATGAGTACTAAGTGCTATTTATCGTGGATTAAATACGTCACAAGGGTCTGTTCGGGATAGTAGTATTTCCTCCCGTGGCAGGGGATTACTTTGTTTGAAAGTGAAGGTAGGTGTCTTAGTTAGAGCGGGGCGACGCTGTCCAGCGGGAGCGAGGGAGCGAGGGCCGCCGACGCAGGGCTCTGATTGGCAGCGTCGTTCAGTGACAGACAGCTCTGATCAATACTGGCGCGTCTCAGACAGGATCACATTAAAGACACGGAAACTCGACGCAGCGGCAGCAAATCTTGGCATATCACACGGTCTTCAATTCTCAACCCCGATGGATCTCTTCGTTTCCCACGTCACAGAGTTGGCTTAATAAACTGTAATAAGTATCTTCTCAACAAAGAAGAAAACATATCCACACAACACAATATATATTATTACGAAAAATAAGACCTTTAATATCCAACCACCAAACTCAGAACAATACTGAAAATAATTAGTCTCGCCGGACATTACGTTGCGAGTTTAAGATCTTGTTTTTTGCGGCGCCATAAACTACTGTTCATTCAAAAGATCCTTCACTTTTAATATTTATTCATTTTACGATTTTTCCTCGTAACGGTGCCATATACATCCAACTGAATTATTATTTTTTAATATAATTTTATTTATAGTAGCTCCAAATAAATAATTACAACTTAAGTTTCTGACTTTAAAATTTACAATAAATAAAAATACGGCCAAAAAGTCAGCATTAAATATATCACTATTTATTTACAAACGCGAGGTTTCATCTCCATTTTGAGACTTCCTCAGGCTTAAAATTTAGCAATGAATCCTATACACTCTGGGACTCCCTCAGCGGAAAATATTTTAGAATTTACATGTGAAGAATTTGGTGTCGCGAATGGACCATCTCGCAAATTTAATTTCTTGTTATGAATACGAAGATTTATAACACAAATTTTCTGAAAATTTTTATTAATCTTAATTTTCTCGAACATGAAATTGAAAATTGCTTTGCCCTTCTGCTCGCTAACTTTTCAGCGTCATTACACTTTCCCTAAACAATCACACTACTCTGCTTTTTTAAAATCACTTCAATTATTTTTTTAGTCGCACTACGGCGCTTTTACTTTTGTCGTAAACATCCTGCAGACAACTTCTAACTTCTACATTCATCTCTTGAAGTTACGCAATGGAACACCTAATTTAAAGCGCCTTGATCTTTAAATTTCAAATCCAATCATTTGGGGTTTTATATTAGCATTCAAATCTTTTTGGAGCAATGTTTTGTAGATGTGTGAATAGTTCCTGTAATGGTTTTGATTGGGAGCTCGCGCGAATTGTTGCATGGGGACTGTAAGAAGCGGCGTGTTTTGAGTTGGAAACTCGCTTACAAAGCCAATCAATAGGAGCGAGGTGCGCGGCCGCTGACTAAGAGAGAATCAAGCCAATCAATTATCGGATCTTCTTGTCCTCCGGCGGCCGGTGAGCGTCCATTAAAGCAACATTTGCTGGTCATTTCGGACACGAGGAATGGGAATAGCTCGCGCAGGAGGTAATGGATCACGAGGCGAGGAGGACAATACATCATAGCCGTGACGTCCTCCGGACAGTACCAAGAAAGTGATGGTCGCCTGGAGACCTTATAATTCCTGCTCCTGTACACCGCCAGGGGTCCTGGAAGGGTTTCAGGTCCTCAACACTGCTCACGGTGAAGTAACTCCGACCGAGACACTTGTATTATGCAAAAGGCACCCTGAAAAAATCCCCATAAAATTCAAACTGAAACACATACGGTTTTGGAATTAAAAATTTATAAATGGATAAAAAAACGAAACACACGAGGAGTGGCGTGTGAGTTTCCTCATATAAGGGGCCATTCGATACGTCGTAACTAAGAATGAGACAAGGAAAAAAATAATATTCAGCAAAGTAATTCAAAGACAAACGAACAGATTCCAAAATCGGAGAAAGATAAAAATATTTACGCAGTAAATTAAAATTAAATTGTTTTCTGTTGTTTTATACAGTCCTAGGCCTGGTCTGATGCAACCCTTCATGGTAATTTATTCTGCACACGCCTTTACATTTCTACATAGCTACCACATTCCAAATTCTCCCTAATCTTCTTAGCGTATTCCATCCTCCACCTCACACTCCCTTCTAAAGCTAATTTTATAAAACCCTCATGTCTGAAAACGTGGCCTATTAATCTATACCTTCTCTTGGTCAACGTCGTCCAAATTTTTCTCTCTTGCCCTATTCTACTTACAGCTTCCTGGTTACTAACTCTCTATACCCATCTGATGTTTAGATTTTTAGCACGTTTCGAAGCCTATTCTTTTCTTTTATGAAACTCCTACCCTCGACGTTTCGCGGCCACACATTGCCATTTCCACACAACATTTCCATTAAGGATTTAATTATATTCATACCTATATTAGTCGTAAGTAAAATCGTCTTTTTTTGCGAAAGCCTTTTTTGTATTTTTTATCTACTCCTGTTATTATGCTACCAAAGAAGCGGAATTATTTAATTCAAAATATCACTTCCCAATCTAACAGCCTTTGTTAATCCACTGTTTCCCATACTACACCCAATTACCTTTGTTTTACATCTATTAATCCTCATGTTTTACTCTTCCTCAAGGACCACGTTCATGCCATTTATTATGGTTTCCAAGTCTTCTTCTGTCTCCCCTAATACCACAATATCATCAGCATTAAATTGAAATAAAAAAAATTATAGATAAATTAAATGACCATATATACAGAGAAACTTTAATCTTTATTCAATCACAGCGCCTCGTTCTCAAATTTGGAACTTCATCAGAAACATTTAAATTTCATGAGGTTTCCTAAATCTTGAAATATGTAACTAAACGTTATTGTTTATTAAAAAATAGATATCCAAATATAACTTTTTGTCACGAACAACATATTTGATATTTGTAAAGTAAATTAAATTCGAAGTTGAGAGAAATAATTTATCGACCAGTTTTACTACATTTTGTCACCAAATTTGGAACTTCTTGAGGTGTTACAAACAAAAATTATGCAAACTAAAAATAAAACCCCTAAGGTTTTCTGATGATATTGTAGTATTAGGGGAGTCAGAAGAAGACTTGGAAACCATAATAAATGACTAGAACGTGGTACTGGAGGAAGAGTTCAACATGAGTATTAATAGAGGTAAAAGAAAAATAATGCACTGTACTACTGGAAATAATGGAATAACGATGGGTGTCTGATAGGGAAGGAATATTTTGAAATGAAGTTAATGAATTATGATACCTGAGCAACATAAAATCTAGAGTAGGTAAGAGAAGATTTCACAAAAATTAATAATTTACTTACAGAATATCAGAAAATCAATACGGAGACAATTAGGCAATGTTCGTGTGGAGTGTGGCGTTACGTGGGTGTGAAATGTGTTACAGAAAGGAATAGAATAGAATCTTTCTAAATGTGGAGCTATACAATAATGCGGGGTGAATAGAGTTAGTAACCAGGAAGTTCTATGCGGAATAGGCGAAGAGAGAAAAATATGGAGTACTTTAACAAAAATCGCAGGAATACTTTGACAAAGAGAGGGATACATTAAAAGGCCACGTTTTGAAACATGAGGATCTTGTAAAATTGGCATTTGAGGGAAGTGTGTTGGGTAAGAACAGAAGGGGAAGGCCAAAGATGGAATATGCTAAGCCGATTAGGGAGAATGTGGAATGTGGTAGGAATGCAAAGACTTGCACGGAATGAGTTGGCATAGAGGGTTGTGTCAGTCCAGTCTTAAGACTGAATACCACAAAAACACAAACTTCATAAATTATTCAAATGTCAAAATTTAATAACAATAATAAATTTGCAATTTTTTTAATTTGGCTTTATTTATTAATAGTAACAACTTCTTTATAAAAAAAATTTAAGTTTTTTTTAACAAAATCAGAAAAATAATTGTTCCTGTCAGACTAGTGTTGTGCGTAGTTTGAAAAGGAAAATATAAATTTGTAAAGAAAATTTTAAAGCATTTACGGAAAAAAATAATTGTATTTTCGTCTAACAAAGAACGCTTGGTTTTTTCTTATCTTTGACTGAGATTCACGCAAAGGACAGTCTTTTCTCCGAAAATCTATTGATTAATTCAAGGTTTTTTTAATGTGCCGTAGGTACTGCAACAATGGACATCGGTTTTTAAGCATTGATAGTTATTAAGTCCTCCATCAATTATAAACTACTAATTGCCTCCGTTAAATAAGGCCCAGGCAATTTCCGAGACAGAACTAATGGCGGGATCTAGCACATGAAGACAAATGGTCACAGTCGGCCGTGCATTTGTTAGAATAGTCTGGACTCTCATAACCGGTGCCACACGTCATAAAGTGACGTCATCCCAATTAATGGCAGGTGATTGATGAATGTGTGTACGGATGTGTGTGCTCGTAATGTTGGCGCTAGGGATAATGTTAGATTTACAGTTATATTGCTAGCAGCCCCTCGAGGCATACCATAAATCTGAAACCATTCGCACTTCAGAATTGCGCACTAGGTATGTTGCCACATTTCATTATGATTCAGTAAATCTCCGTGGAGTCGTTACGATGCCGCCACGGGGTTATATTTTCTTCATCATACTAATACGCTTTTTTCAATTAATAACATCAACAAACAATAACATTAATGTTGCAGCAGTAACGTGAAATTTTTGGTATATTCTAATTATAAGTACTTACAACAAACGAAGTTTATTTATATTCAATTACTTACATTTAATTACATAATGTTTGTTTGTAAAAAGAACTGAGAAAATTGGGGAACGTAAGGGTTTCAAATTAAATTATTCGACTGCTGACTTTTGGCCATTATTTGTGTTTTATTAACAACTTCACTGGTGACCTGATGGTGCCCGGGTATTTATTTATATTAGTCCAGTACATTATTAAACTCTTCGTCAAAACACGATCGAGTAAAAAATACTCTCAGTAAAACAGCAGGGCTATAAATATTTTAATACTCTAACTTAACTCGTCCCATTCATATTTAAATCGCAAGCTTAATATCAGAATCAAACTCAATGGCTCACATAGCACCTTCGACGATGAATGGGTTGAAATTATGCACCAACATATTTAGTGAAAACACTATCAAATTAATTAAGCCAGAAAATTACATATTAGAAGGAAACATATGCTTTTAATATTTAAAAATTTACTCTCCTACACCAGCGTCCTAAGTCATGGTAGCCATGGTTCACAACACAACAATGTTGATGTTTAGATCGCCAAGAATGCGTGTTCAAAAGTTGGTATAAATTGTTCCATACGTTAAAGATGGTATAATTTTGTGTCGCGGACTCCCTACGAAAGTTACGACCAAAATTAAAAAATCAATTGTCTAATATTGAGCATATAAAATTAAAGAATAGACAATTTTGCCAGAAAAAATTGTTTCTTTCAATTTATTTCTAATTTTTATTTCTATCAGCCGATGTGGACTAAGCTGTTGAATTATTTTCATGGCCTTTTCCTTGCACACTCGTTCAATAGCTCTACGTTCCATTTATCAAGCCTTGTTATTATAAGTTTATTGATTATTTTTTTATATTTTACTACCTTAAGATGTGAAATTCATTTTCTTGTAAAGTGCTGCCTATTTTAACATTGCGTTTTTGTATTCGTCACGATGGTAAGCTGTACGTTTCTTTCGTTGAAAAACTCACAAGTCGTAACGTGAATGTTTCGTTGTGATATATGTGATTCTGTGTCAGTTACTGGAAAGTTTATTATCTTTATATCCCTTTATCGTCAGATGCAATAGTCTCGATTCATCCGTGTCCGAGTATGTATTATTTGCCATTGCATCACTTGCATCTCATTCCCTAGTGCCTATGGATTACGTTTCCTCCCCGAGTTCTTGTTGCTGACAGTACGTGTGCGTGTGTTACTTTGGTAACCAAGATTTTACTGAGCAAACGAAGCCGCAGTCTCATAAGTCACTACAGTGTTTCCTTCCCCCCTCCATTTTCCTTGCCTTTCCATTTGCGACTCACATAACGTTTGGCTTTGCTCTTTACGTGGCTCAGGATGAGACACTGGGAATGAATTTTCGCTTGCCATGGCGCGAGTCTAAGGCTTAGAGTAAATACTGTAAATCAAGATCGTCCGGGATTTGTGAGGCTGGGAGTCTAGACGTTCCATGTGCTCAGTATCATAAGCCTATCCTCTCGTTACCAGCGATAATTACACAGCGAGTATCTCTAAGAAGGAGGAGGGTGTCACCTGCAGCCTCTGACTCGTGGTGCAAAGGCTGAATAACGGTGGCAAGTATTAAGGTCGGTCGGAAAACCCTACTCTTTAAAATCAACGTAAACATGCTAAAGTTTATCAATGATGCCATCCTATACTAGGAACTTTAAGCCAACGTAAGGTTTCTTCAACAGTGATTAACTCCATAAGATTAAAAAGTGTTTTAATAGCTTTGAATAGGAAGTAACAACTTTTATAGCTTTGCTCAAGCCTTCTTGGGAATAAAAAGTAGGGTATATCAATGATATTTACACAGCGATGAAAATAACGAGGGATTTTAAAGAAAATATTTATTAATATAATTTCCAACAATAATATTTCGAAATAAAAATATTTTAAACCCATCACTGTTCGTGTTTCTGGAAATTCTGCAATTGTTTCTCATGAAACAATTTTCAATTGACAGTAGTGATTTAGTATTTCAATAAGATGGCTTTTCTATATATTTGGGTACGAGATTTACCTGAATGAGACGTGGCCGCGTTGCTGGAAAGGCCATGTTGCAACCGCTGACCTGGCGCTACTCCAGTGTCCTTGATAGTTACAACAAGGCTAGCGTTTCTGTTCCATCTCAACCACAGAACTTCGATGACTTGCGACCCGCAACACAGTAGCTATGCTTAGTACAGCCAATCGTAACAAAGTGGACGTTGATCATTTTACATTCAATATTAATATATACTTGTTGATCATCAGAAGAAAACAAGGAACTTTCACACGTACGCCAAAAGATCAAAACTGGAGATAGTGTAAGCAACTGCAAGGCAATAAAACTTGCTAAATATGCTGGAAGTTGCACCAGGATCACAAAAGACAGACGTTTAATAATCCAGTACACACATTAAAAATCTCTGATTTTATAATTTTATAAATTTATTTATTTATAATTGTGTTACGTCAGTCCCTTATATGATTTTAAGAAAAACAACCTGCTGGGTATATCATAACCGGAATATTATCAATCGAATTACATTAACAGCTGATGAATGATACCTCGTGAGCTAACAAAAGGCATCGTCGATTGATTCTAATCTGGCAAGGAAGCGATAATTTTTACAGCAGCTCCGTCAAAGCTTTCGGAAATTGGAAACATGATGACCTCATAAATCCATGACGACGTCTCGCCTGCGTCTCCCTGTTAAACGTCGATAATGCTCAGTTAATGTTGCAAGTGCTGACGAAATGAAAACTTTTAATGTCGAGTGTAAATCTTTAAAGTGCTGCAAGTATGCCTGGAAAGCCTCCCGCTTTATTGCTACCTTAATTCCGAAGGACATTAATTACGCTTTTAAAATGGCTTGAAAACTGTAGCAGTAGTGTTTGCTTTTTTGCAACACATCGGAACAGTATGAAATAATCGTACAAAAAATATTTTTTAGTCGCATAATCTACAAGGTTATTAGTGACTGTGCTCGATTTGGGGAACTTATATCGTTCATCAATGACATCAATGATAAAATATAAAAGAAAAAACGAATAGCCACAAGTCAGATATATAAAAATTTAATTTGTATTAATACGTTTCATCCTTAGCTTTAGTTCATTAAACTCTTATGTAATGAGCTGAAGTGGCCAAGAAAGTTGGAGCGAAACGTTTTAATTCACATTAAATTCTTCTATTTCAGACTTTTTGCTTTACCTATATTTTATTCATAATTACATACGTCATAGTTTTGTTGACAGTTTCTAATTAGCTATACATAATTTTGTCTGCATTTTAGGAAAAAGTTTTACTTATTTGTATAATATGCATAAAATTAAGTCAGATTAATATTTTATATATATTACAATGATTTAAATAAAATGATGCAGATCATTCATATTTGAATTGAAATCCATTGGTAAATTCTCATCTCTTGGAAACTATTTTTACGTTCACATGAAGTCCAAAATTAGGGTCAAAAGTCAGTGTTTTTTCTAATAAATGATTTAATCAGCCTCTTTGCTTTACGTCGAAGGTGTCACGGAGTGACTTTTGTACAGCAAAATGTTTACCTGAAGAAGTGTCAAGTGAGAGACGAAACTTCGTAATATTTAAATTATAAAAATACATTTTGGATAGAACTGTCCTTGGATACAGTCCAGGAACGGAAAACTTATTTTTTAACGAAATATCGTACCTTTAAGTTTTATAATTTTTGTTGGTCAAGACGTAGTAGTAATTGAATAAAACTACAGCTTTGTAACTGAATTGTACAGATATTAATCTTGTTCTGATTAATTGGTCATTGTATTTAATTACATTTGATTAAATATCAATTTTCAGTTCAGCAATATTGCTTCTTCTTAAAGCATATATAGGATCTTAAATTAAGGCTGGTAAAAGGTAACTACAACGGCAGAAAGGTAACAGAAAACTCCATTTTGAGTAATTTTGAGCAAACAAATTTCCTCGGAAAGGTAAAATTTTCCTAGCGTTAATGCTGTGAAAAGATGTTAAAATTTTAATTTTATTTTCATTAAACGGACTTAGAAAATAAGTTTACTAGCACAATTTTTAGAGAGTTACGTTTTGAAAGATTCTCAAATTTTTGTGATTATATTTGTAACCGCAACATGGCAACAATAAATTAGAATATTCGTAGTGGTAGAAAGTGGAATTATGAATCATTTTTACGTGGTAAAACTGTCATCAAAATATAAATTAATGATAAATCAAAGCAATTCCATGAAAATGTCCAAGCTGAATGTTTATAGTCACCACTTTTAAACACTGTCTACTCCAATGCTAAAACTGAAAACGAAACATTCAAAATATTCTCCGATATGATTGAAAATTCGACGAGACGACTTATTGGGATTTCGAGAAATATTTTTCATCGATTCTACGAAAGTTCTTGAAACATAAAAAAAGTTATACATATAGACCAATTCCAGTAACTTTTATACTCTTCGTTGCATAACTTTGAACAAATTATGATCATTCTGTTTCGAAAGTCCTTTCCGTATTTTCATGAATAATCTCTTATAGAATGTAATTAAAAGTAACGATGCAATACTCGCACAGCTCATACAACCAACTCACCTTAATCAATTAGTTGTTCATTTATTGGACGACAAGAATGCTCATAACGACTTTAGACTTGTCCCTCGAAAATCATTTTTCTCACTTAGCAAGACAATTTCAACTGCTCCTAGCAATAATAGGAAAGCCGAAAATGCGCCGCATTCCCCATCCCTTATCTACCCCTTCATAATATCCATAAAGGCAAATTTAGGGACACATTGACGGTGCGTAGCAAAGATGGGAACGGGCAATTGGCTAACTGCGTGAATTACCAACCAAGATCCGACCACGTCACCCTATTATCAATACAGTAATACGAGGAGGAAAAGGGGTGTGAAAGATATACAGGGAGGGTCGTGGTAAGCCGCAGCTCAGAGAAAAATTAGAGGGTTGTTGGAGAGTGGTATTTTTGTACGTGAGAGCCCTGGATGGGAAGCAAAGTGCCATGTGTTCTAATTACAGAGACGAAAGAACCCAACGTTATCGCCTCACTAATAAGTAATAGCTCCATTGTACGAGTGCTCCAGGCAGAAATGATTACATTGCTATAGAAAGCCATTAAAACACAGCAGTGGATGGTAATGGAGGCAACTCTCGTCTCCAAGCACCTTGCAGGCATCGACACTCAAATAACGCGCAATTAGGGAAAATGGAAGAGAGGGGGGTTGTAGAGGTTGGCGTCGCCGTTAGGCGCCAGGGAGAGGTATAAAAGTCGACATTAATTTGCAAATCATTGGGAATATACGACCCGTGTGAACAGACCGGCCAAGTCGACCGTAGAGGGGGAGAGCCTCTTCGGACTGGCTCCTGTCATATTTTTTAAAGTGCGATAGTTTGGAGCCTCCCTCCACCTCCCAACCCCCGCTACACGAGCGTGAGGATTGTGATTGGCCCGACGCTGTGGCCGCTTCAGGATTACAGAGGAGCGGCAGTAAAATCATCGAGAGTGATGCACACGCGAACGTGTTCAGTTGAGATATCAGTTAATGGGCAAATAAATATGCCTCCCAGTGAGAGGCGCAAGAGTGGAGAGAGGGAAAAAAATGCGCCATAGTTTGATTTACACACTTGCCGAAAACAAGCTATGACGTTTTATCCAGCTTTCACACACGCGGAGGTTTTTTTGTTCGCTGCTGCGCCTTATGGCGCACCACAGGGGTATTAGCTTCGGAATGGATGGGACTGAACCAATACACTGCACCACCACTTGCTGATTAATTGCTGCGCAGACAGAGTACGTTATTTCATATCACGTGGCAACGTTATACATCACGAGCTGTAGTATCATCCCCCATAAAAATTCTGACCTCCGAAGCAATAAAGCTATATCACCTCACTCAACGCGCACAGTCTTGCCGTGTATCTACATGCATCAATTACTCCCCAAATGTGCTCACAAATTATATTCAATTTTTGCAAAGTGCCTGTGAGTGTTCTCCGTTAATTGTACTGAAAAATAATAATTTCAATCTCAACATCTTTCGCTGTTTCTATGAGTTGTGACTTGTAGGTGATAGAAAAAGTGTCTTACAAACAAGAAAAATAAATACAAAGGGAAAAAACTGCAGTCGTAAAAAATAATTGGAAAATTAAATGTATAAAATATTCAGAGAATAAATTTAAAATAATAATCTTCTATATAAATGGGAGACTATATGCGACGGACTCCAGTCCGTACTTACCGAAACTGTTCAAATTCGCTGCGATTTATAAGGTTGACCATTAGACGTTCCTAAACCATTCATGTAATTGCCGTTAAATTTTGGTGATTAGCGCTGATCATCACAGAAAAGGTTTTTGTTACCCCATTGAAGATTTAGGTTCCTTCTTCTTCCCTTTCAGGGCAAACAGATCCCACGTCCATCATCTGATCTACTTGTTGCCATGAAAATATGTTGTATTGTAGCGTTCTATTTAGAGATGGTTTATATTGACAAATTGAACATATAGGCTCCTTTCTTTCCCTTTCAGGCAGAAAAAAATGTTCAACATGAATTTCTGTTCTAAATCTCTGTTTGTCCCTTTTAATTTATTATACCATTCAAAGACACACGCACACACACACACACACATATATATATATATAACTTACAACGTGCTAAAAAAGAATGCCAAGCGAGGTATGTATCCACTGCGTGCGTACCTGCGGTGGACGATGACGTTCGCGAAAATCAATGACAATGTATTGTAACTTACATAAAATTTTTGTTATATTTAAGCATTTTTTCAGTAAATCAAACTATGGCGCATTATTTCAGTTGGATTAGCTTGAAAATGAGTTTATCCTGACGCTGCATGACGAATGTGAAATAATGCTTAAATATAACAAAATGTTTTTGCTTCTAATTGGCTGTATTTTTTATTTATAAGAGAATGATTCATTAGTTGTTACTGTGGCGTGTTAAGTAAACAATTGTCAGTTAATTGTAATTCATTCATATTATGTCTATATTTTCAAAACTTTTTGTCTCTTTAAATGGGATATAATGAATATATTACATAAAACATGAATTACTGTCGAATGAATTATATCTGTATTTTTAATAACACCGGGAGTTCTGTATCTTCCGTCCCAGAAAAATAAATCACATTTGCTATGTCACATTTATAGACACTATAATATTTGCCTAGTTCTACAAACACACACACACACACACACACACACATATATATATATATATATATATATATATATATATATATGGCAGTATTTAAATGATGCTTCCGTTAGCTCTGTGTTAAGCAAAACGGACGGGAAAGCAAGCAGGTCTCTTCACACTCGTCAAAGTTGTTTGTCGACGAACTCGTGTCCGTTTTTAAGCTTCCGTTGTCGACAAGAGGATTTCAACAAACACATACACACATACGAGTCCGCTTTAGCAGCCGCAGCACAGACACCGGGCTCGTTCTCACGCCTCCAGGAGTGGTGGTCCTCCTCCTGTTTTAAATCCCCTCGATTATCCGATGACATTTTCCCGGCGACTGCGTCCCAAAACAAATCCTCGACACCGCGTCCTCTTCCAACAAACGCGTGCATGTCTCCCTCCCTAACATCTCAGATGCGAACCGGACGATAAGTGACAACTATCAAAGCTTCTTTGGTTCATCATCCCCCCTTTCCCCTCCCCGCCACCCTTATTTCCAATATCCCGTTTAGCCGTGTTAACAATGAACTGGACCCAACCGCCGCAGAAAGCGCTGCACGTTTCACGACTTTGCCTGTGTTAAAAGGGAGTGCAACAAGTTCTCTGTTTTATCGGTAGATGGCACGAGGCATCTCTCAGAAGGAGTCTGAAATTCGAACAGGCGAGTTACGTCAGAAAAACTTGGGGTAAGTTGTAAACGATCTGGGTACTTATTACGGCGTGCCAACATCACGTCGTCGTTATATTTTTAAGTATGTTGATTTTGACTTTAAATTGCACTTCTGTGTGTTTAAATACACCCACAGTCGTCAATCTTGACGTTTATGCCAAAATAAAAGATTAATGACTATTTATTATTTCACTCAAATACAATGAAAACAATAGTCAAATTATTCAAAACTATTTTAACTTCACCTGAAATGAGTAAAATGTGAATATTTATAAATTTTTCTCTTTAAAAATTCAAAAGGTGAATAATTTTTAGATTACTGTATTTTGACCCCACAATATTTTATTCAGTCCCAGTATTATTCCTTATATAAATTTATAATTAAACAATTAATGACATTTCACAGAATTTACTCTTTAAATTTAATTAGTAACAACGTTTCGACATATTTTATGTCTTCTTCAAGTTTTATCTTCAACAAGAAGTATTTACAGAAAATTAAACTAAGGAAGATGAAGGAAAGACAAAAATTTACATTGATTCTTATACTATGTTTTGATACTGTTGTGGTAAGATTGATTTAGTTTCTTCATAATTTTTTTAAATTTTTGTCTTAATTTCACCTACCTTGCATTAATTTTCTGTAAATATTTCCTCTTTATGAAGAAAACACGAAAAAGGCATAAAAGTATGCCGAACGTTGTTCCTAATTAAATTTAAACAATAACGTCTGAAGAAGATCATTATTTGTTTAATTATATATATATATATTAAAACTTTATAATTTTTAAACAAAAAATATTTCAACCGATTTATTCATAATCATATACAAACAAAACTATAATTTTTGCCCGAAACAAAACATTTACTATTTTTCTGAAACGTATTAAATTTTTTTAACAATTATTATCTTATAATAAGTAAAATTAGTAAAAACTAAATTTTAAAAAATCTGTTAGCTTTTAAAGTGAATCTATTTTCCCTGTTTTTCAATTCTAATTTATTTATGCCTAATTTGGCTTTAATCGAAGCATTTCTAATTGATTTGACTTGTATTTATTGCAACCTCTGATCAATTTACACACTCTTCACAGAGTTCCTAGAAATAGGGTTGTGTAGAAGTGATTAGTAAATTGTAGGCGAGCCTGTCTAACAGGAGTGGAGGGATGTTGAATCGGTCCTCGGGACGTCGACTCGGACAAACTCAAGGTAGAGTGCCCGTTCGGAAAGCAGGAGTAACAAGTTCGAGTCCTGGGTCCGGTCGACATTTTTTAATTCTTATCTTTATAAATATAACTATTAACAAGTATTTAATCTGAAAACTAAATATACATTAAATGAATTATAACAGCCTCTTTGTCAGTTTTTGTTTAAATGAAATATTAAACTTTTCTACGTTACGTCTCTAATTTGAGACTTCAGGTATAAAAAGGTAGCAATTGATGGACTCTTTACGCCAAAGGAGTCATTAACAGCTAAACTTTTGAAATTTTATTAATTATAACTTTTATGGGAATTCAGTGACTTAATTTTTGAAGGTAACAAGAATTGAGGATAATTTTTTAGGTTCGAATAAATTTTATGGTCATGCAAAAGAGAGAAAGTAAATTTCTTACACGAATCCTGTATTGTGACGGAAAAATGTCCCTCAATATCTGAAGTTTACCATCGCATGGGCAAGATAACATACTACGTCGTCTCCTTACTTAGCAGAAAATATTTGATTGGCTTCCACAATCAAGTGTAACCGTTTTAAATACAATGGCTTAGTAAATTTTATTATTAAGAATTATTTAAATATTCTTGGGAAATTGACTTACACAGAAACTTATTAGCTTATTAGCTCATCCTTGGAATTCTTTACTGTTACACATTTCATTTAAATAAATGAAAGAACTGAAATAATCCAGTCATCGATGTTGATAAAATTAGACATTAAACTATCAAATAAACTAAACTGTATATTAATATACTTTATGTTTATAATTGCAATTTTGTCTTGTCCAATTGTCTGTGATCAAGAATTCTGGAAATACGAATGAATCTATTTCATTACATTATAAGAAAATCATTTACTATTTTTAACAGAATTAACATTGTCGAAAAGAAAGAATATTTAGAGTACTTCAACTTTAACTTAACGTCTAAGGTTGGAGTTCATGAATCAAATTATTGTCCTGGGTTCGCCTTGTATTGCGGTACAGTATCGTTTACCAAGCGAGAGTTATACGAATATAAAAGTGTATCACAGCCCAGACTGGAATATTTAAAACTTATTGCTTTGTATTCATTCCTGATGTCATTTAAGAATTTTAGATAGTAAAACTGACATTTTTAAAATGAAAGCATTTTACAAAACTGTAAAAATTAAAATTGTAATAGTATTCTCTGTTCTGCTAAATTTATTACTAATATATATATATATGTTTATATAATTGACTTAATATTAATTATTACCGAAAAATATGCGGAATAATCGAGGCTTAAATATGTGATTGTGGTTGAAAGCGTTGATCATAACTTATAAAGCAAGTGTTGTGAGAGATGAATGTGATTGGCTCCGAGGTTAGCAGATTGTGTTATCTTCCGTAACTGCAATCACTTCAGATTTTAAGTTGGTCCAGCAACCGCTTCGTGGCTTTAAAACACTTTGCCCGGAATATTTTTAAAGGGTCGTGGGAGCCCACTCCAACTTTGCTGTTAGGACAAGAGAGTAAGTGGCGAAGCGTCCGGACTCTTGCAAGACCACCGCCTCCCTCCTGGTCACTTGACGACGAGATGGCCATTAGGCATGCATCGCAATCCACCCCCGCCCCGCCCCACCCGCCTCCTTAATGGCCGGGGACTCCTAATCAGGTTTGGGCGCCGGACTCTTGCCGCTGACGCGGGCAGAGCTTTTAATTCGATTCGCCGTTGTCCTGTCATGCAGGATCGCTTCTGTTTACCACTCAGGCGCTGTGACGTGGAGGCAAACTCAATCACGGCGGTGGCGCTCAGGATTTAAGCCTTGTTACTGTGTGACGTGCGGTGTGAGAGTGTTTCGGTGGGAGCAAACTGACAGTCTTGTCGCCTTACTCCTCCACCAGGTGGTCCGAACACCGAAACACCCAAACTGTTCTTAGTTTTTCCGACAGCTCAGAAGTTTTCATCACCCATCTGAACCGTCCGGGAAAATGAAGAAATTTCCGATCTTATTGAAATTACATCCGGTGTACCGCAGGGAAGTGTAATCGGGCCATCTTGGCTTTATTGAATGACCTATCGACGGGAATAGATTCTAAAATTAAATTGTTCGCGGACGACAGCATAATTTACAAAATTGTAGAGAATATAGATGATGAAATCGATCTTCAAGCAGATTTAGATCAGATATATCAATTGACAGAAATTAATAAGATGAGAATAAATCCATCTAAGAGTAAAACTATTATTTTTACTAAAACGAAAATGGTCATCCCCAGAGAATATAAACTAGGAAACGGAAAAGTGCCGCTTGTTGAAACATGTGAATATCTAGGTGTAACTTTTAATAAGAAATTAAACTGGGGCGAACACGTTAACTTAGTAGCGGAGGTCGTTACACTTCATAAACCGGATACTGAAGCAAAGTACAAGACAGGCTAAGGCAGTTGCTTACAGTTCTCTAGTTAGACCTATGATAGAATACGGGGCAGAAAGTTGGGATCCTTACAGAGCGGAGCACATCAATGCTCTGGATAAAATTCAGAAAAGGGGCTGGGGTTTTGTGTGGGTGCGAAACTAAATGGGAACCACTCGGTGATATGAGGAAAAAGGTTAGACTTGGGCCAATCTACAAAGCTTACACGGACGAGCCAGCCTGGTCAGAAATAAGGGCACGGCTACCTATCCCTAAATTTTTCTCTTAAAACGACTATAATTACAAAGTAAGGGAAGTGGAACAAAGAACGGATGTGGGCAAATATTCCTTCGTAAACATTGCGATAAAGGGCTGTAATCCTTTGCCTGCAACGGTACTAGATGTTTTTCCTAAGAACACAAATGTTAAAAAAAATAAAAACAGTGAAAAGTTAGGTGCACATATTGTAGAAAAATGACGTGAAATATTTTAAAATTGTATTTTTATTTTTTTGTAATTTATCTTAGTTCTTTTAGTTTATCAACAATTTATCTTTGTACTTTAATTTTATCATCTGTAGTAATAATAAATAGAATACAAACTCCCGATGGTGCTCATGACTGTTGGACTATTGATAATATGCATGAAAATTTGACACACATGCCCAAGATATAGACAGGGTGTAAAAATCACTTAACTGGTCGTAAAGTGGTCAGCGTCAACGTATGACGTCACACTGGTCCCTGATTGGAATCCCGACGTGGACACGGATATTTGTGCGCGCCATGGCGGGGTTCTCAGCTTCGATTAAAAAATTCAGTTAGAATTATGGCACCATTCAAGACCAGAACTGTCATGGACTTTGGATCGTTGGCTGCCTGTATCCAATCGAACAGACGGTTTAGCAAATGAAAAGTTTAACGCGGCCATAAATATATTCATAATTATGTAGATTATCTTTTTATTTTAGTTTATCAACAACTGTCATTAGTGACTATCATTTTCGGGGATCTTACCTTCATTGAAAGGGTTACTCGATTTGGGAACACACAGACGCACATATACACCCAAACCCATGACAGGAATCGAACCAGAGGCGTCAGTTTTTACGATGCAGTGACGCTAACCACTAGATCACTAAAGCCGGCTAGTCTATTTATTAAATACAATGGATAGAGTCAAAACTACGAAATTTTTCGACCTTTTTAAATTGTTTTTGAATAATAAATATATTTTTTACATACTTTGAACTTTATAGTTGGTAAGTTTGTTTGCTCTGAGGCAGTGAGGAACATCTCCACGAAATATAATTGAAATTGTTGGGGATAATACACACATCCAATTTTATTTATACGACGATAGATGGTCCAGTTACTATATTGAAACTATATTCATGTAAATTCCTATAGTCTGGAAAATTTTGTGATTAGTAAAGAAATGAGCTAATTATAAGTTAGATCTTTTTTCTTTTGGATTTATACTCATTTAGCATTTTTTCTTTCATAAAAAATTACACCTGAAGAAGTCCTAAAATTGGTGACGAAACGACGTTTATCTATCGAGACACTGTGTCTGAAAAACTGAACGTTAATTTATTTAATTTAATAATATCTTTTTTACGGTTAACTTAGTTAATAAAATAAGACTATTACATAAGAATGAGGCTGGCCTGCGTGACGCACGGGCTGAAAGAAAAGTCGCTAAATTAAATTAAACTTTCCCCTTTATCAAAACGCGGTTTTGGTAAGTTTAGCCGAATGACGATCTAGAATTTTATTAGCACGAAACAATAGCGCATGTATTAAAGTTTCCCCCGTAACGCACCCCACATTATGAAGAGTAATATATACCTTCGCTGATAAAAACTTGCGAGTAAATTTCTTTTATGAGGAAATCAAATTTCCTCGAACTGTTTAGTTCCCTAGGAAACAGGCCTGTATCTTTAGCTATAACTTGGTCTTTTTTTTTGCTCCTCCCGTCGACTCTACATTAAACCGAGGAACGGTTTCTTGTGATAAACCGGGAGAAAATACGTGACGTTGAAAAGGAAAACTTTCTTAACTTTCTTGGGACGCACGATGCCTGGAAAGGAAGGATTGGGGGGGAAAGGGGAGGGAAAATGTTGCAGTCATAATTTGCTGGAGCGGATGCAGACTATAGACAAGACTGCGAGTGGAGTTGGTACAGGGTGCGGAAGGCTGATAATGAACCTCGCGTATATCGCAACCACCAATAAGTGACGAAGGGGTAATGAGACTTTTAGTAGGCCCCGGGATTATTAATATCAAATTAAGTGCGTGCCGTTCTCCGTCCCGACCTCTCACTCTTTACGCAATCTGGATGCTAAGTTTCCAGTTTCAATCTGCGCTCCAGCAGAATCAGTCCGATGCAAAAACAGTCTGTTCATTAATTACTCCTAGAAATGTAAGGTGATTTTTTTATAGTCATTCTTCTTTTATAATGTCAAATGTTTTTATCTTTCCATTATAGCATCCTGACCTTTTAACATTTAAGTTTTTAACTGTGCCTTCTTCCAGTTGGCCTATCTGTCTTTCTGGAACTGTAACTATTCACATTTTTATCGGCCAGCAGGTTAAACATTATACAGCAATAGTAAACGTGGGCCAACGTAAACGCTGGCTATATTAATAATTAAATTATTATGTAAATAAATGAGTAAACAGCTTAATTAGTCATAAAAGTTAAAAAGAAAATTAAGTCATACACAACATTGCGTTGCTTTGAGTTTTAAACCATGTTGAAAGCATTCCTCACGAACAGCTCAGATTGTTCAACTATAGGTTGTATAAAATTGCATTTACGATCAAGTAATCTAATTAACACACTCTGCAGTTCCCATTTTAGTTGTAAGGTACCACTACATCGTCTCATTCTCTTTCACTCCACCATTTATTCCATTTCTTCATACCGTGGTTTTATGTTTAGTTTTCCTTATTATCGCCTTATTTGCAGTTTATTCTATGAGTTTGTCTTCAAAACATCCATGTCGTACTATATTCCGTACTCGAGAGTCTTACTTGTAATTTGAGTAATCATATTTTAAAAGATCAGGTCCTTTTAATTTATTAAGTAACCAAATTATGTGCGATTTTTTATTTTAAATTTTTATCTTATTCTCTTTTAAAGTCACAATAATAGCGCTGAAGTGTGCATTAAGGTTCCTTAGATATGAGTTTAGTGAAAAAAAATTAGGAAGCAGGAAATAAGTTTTCCAAAATTGTTTTAATGAAATAAAAAATATAATTTTTGACGGATATTAACTATTTGAGCCGTTTTATATGAAAGTGGTGTAATATATTTAAGAGTTTGAATTTGAATGATTTTAAAAATTTTGGTTTATCTTCATATGTACATTTTTCAAATATTAAATTAATTAAAGTTTATAACGTGATCATTGTTTAAAGCATTAGCTAAAATAAATGTATATTTTTAATGACCACAAATGGACTTAAACAACTTCTTGTCACAAAAGGACTTACACCACTTTCAGAGAAAACGGTTTATTTAGTAACGTCGTAATTATATTAATTTATTTTTTTCTGACTAATTGACTGTATTTTTAATTTGTTCCTATCTTAATTGTCAGATATTTTATTTGTTGTATTTCGCTTGATTTAAAAATGGTTATTCTTCGTTTTGTGTTTGAGTTCTCAGCACGTGGATTTGATTTTAAATTTCCCATTCGCTTTCAGTGATTACTGAAACACTGAAATACCACAATTCTGAATGTTTGTGAACGGCAGTTTGATTGGCGCGCCTAAATTTAAGATAAACAGTAAATAAATTGACGTGGTTTTGTTTATCGTTTGTGCGATAATAAAAGTGGATTTAATACTCCTCTGCTGCAGTGAGTGGCCACATAATTGCTGAATTAAAGCGACTCCACGAAACAAGGGTTCCCAAATGAACAAAAAGCTCGGTACTGTCTAACAAGGAGCTAACTGCATTACACTTTTTCAGCCCTCGCCGCAGTATAATTTTTGCATTTAATTTCATGATATCGTTCCATCCCCCTCACGCCAAAAAGTTTAGGCGTCAATTTGGGAGAGAGGCTTTTTATTTTATTTTTCTTTCCCCGTCTTTCCCCCCTCGGCATCTTGGATTTAAATTAGGTTAGTCGGCGCGGTGGGTCTTGAGGAATTAGCAGATGGGGGTGTATTAAGAAAGCCACCCTTCCGATAGCTGGAGCCTCGAAGAATAATATCCAGGCCCCGGGAACGTTCGTAGCTGTGACTGCTGGAATTATAACAGGTTGTTGAGGAGTGCCGCGGTGGAGTTGGGGGTGGGGGTGGATAAATGCGAGACGTGTTAAAGAGCTGCGGGTTTAATATCAGGTGTACAAAGCGAATACCATCAGTCAGATGTCGGAGGACTAGTTCCAGCTGCTAGAGGGCCCATTGTGAAGCCGCACGTCAGCGGAGGTGCTCAAAAACACGACTCAATCGCGCTGATAAACTCACACTCAAACCATTTTATGGTATAAAAAAGAAATTTGACGATTCATAAGCGAAAGAAAGATATTACAACAACGGCTGCTCGTATATAGGCTACTAAGTCGCAGCTGAGCTGTGCTTTGAAGTTAAATCACCCTTTGATAATTTACGTGTCGTGAAATATTTAAGAGAAAACCACAATACGAGGGGTTAGAATGTCCTATAAGTTTTACAGGACTATACGTAAAGAAATCGGATTGCTTCGAATGCCTTTTTAATGTGTACATCCATCTAATTTGTCGCCTGTGTTTATTTACTCTCCATTTAAGCATTTTATTTCTTGTTCCTATTTTATAACTGTACATGCACCCTACAAGAAATGCGGGGACCTTCAGCTCTAATGCTTTTCGAAACGATGGTTATATATATATAATAATTTATATATATAATAATTTAATAGTCGTCGGCTAGCCAATCACTTTCTGATGAAGGGGGCGGTGCCTCCGAAAATTCAAGTACTCCAAACCTCACAAGGTGTCTACCATCTATGAACCTCAGGTAAGTCATCTTCTTTCTATCTTTCTGTCCTTTCCCCATTAATTATATATATATATATATATATATACGCAGTCCTTTAGGATGAACTATAAAATTATAGCCAAAAAATAATTTTAAAAATTGGAACTCATCTACAGTATTTACAGATAACAATCTATAAAGAATTTTGTGTCGGAAAACAAAAACAGCGAGAAGATTGACACCTTTTATTCATAATGCCATGCCGAAAAATTGATGGAACCGGATTATCGATCGCAGGATTTTCGTTGCCTTCCCATATATTATTATCGATGTATATAACAGTGCTTTGACTTGTCCTATTTTATCGGCTGTAAATTACTGGTTTAATAAATATAAATAATATATATTGTTAATAATTATATGTTGATTTAAACCTTCTGAAATACTTTGTCTAATACGAGTGATATAAAATGGCCTTAACCTTATCTGAAAAACACAACGTATCTTCTACCAATCGGTAGACCTTATCAAGCGAATACTAAGAAAAGAAATTCATTTGATAAGGACTAACAATTGGTAGAAAAAACGATGTTTCTCAGATAAATTCTGGTAGTTGTCTGTTAAAATTAAGGTAATTTTATGTAATTCGTAAATATTAATAAACAGACGTACTTATTAAAGATCGAAGGTTTTCCCGGTGTTTATTCAGACGTACTTATGTTATCAACTTTGTCTAATACATATTAAATTGATGAACTGTAATCTTTAAAATTCAAAGCATACGTAAAACTTATTTTATGTACTTTTATTTAAGTATCAGGACTGAATTATTATAACAGATAAGGTATCGAGCTCAGCCTAATTAGTGGAAGTCCGGGGTTCCATTCTGGGTTATGCTTACATTTCTCCATCGTGAGTATTTAATTCAGTCTCATTACCTTAGGTGCTGAACTGATATATCTTAAATTATTATTTAAGTATACGATGATAATTGTATAAAAACAAAGCATGAATTAATTTACACAATTTTATACGTCCTTTTTTTTCGAAAGAACGAATTTCATCATTATTCTCTATTTAGTTATTATTTTTCTGAATACGAACGTTGCCAAGTATAGATGAATAAGATAGAACATGTAAATTTAATTAATTTTTAAGTTTTATTATTACACAACAGTGAAATATTATACTAAAATAATAAATAAAATTATATTATTATATTTAATATGCTAGGTTTCATATTTCATGATTAATATTATGTGCCATCTAATAAAGTCTCACATTAGCGACGAAATATTGTATTTTTTGTTCATTGTCGCATTAATTTTTTATTATTAGATATAATTTAAAATATTAAATATTATGTTAAGATTGATATTATGTTTTAGTCCTGATAGAAAAATTTCGAGTATTTTGCCCAAGGGAAGGGGAAAATTAATAGGCCACGTTTTGAGACATGAGGGTCTTGTAAAATTAATATTAGAGGGAAGTGTGTGGGGTAAGAACGGAAGTGGGAGGCTAAGGATGTGAATATGCTGGGAGAATTAGGCTTGGGCAGGATATGCATCAGTCTTAGGAATAAATACCAAACCAACGGAACTTGCAGCAGATTAAAAATGGGTAATATTATAAAAAACATGAGTGGAGGGAGGGTGACAAAAAGCAAGAAAATGCAGATGTAACGAAAACCGAATATCAACGGAAGTTACGCTGTTGTGAAACATGCAGGTTTACTTCTCCCTCTGCATTTCCGTGCCACAACAAATGTCATAACGTAATTAACAAAACTTACTGAGCGCTAGGTAACATTAAAAAAAATCAAAACTACTATATTTAAGTAACAGATAAGCTATTAATATTTGATTTTTTATAGAAAATGAATTTTAGATTTTACATATGTCTTGAAATTTAATACATAATTATTTTTGAAACGAACATATATTTTAAATAATCGTTAATTATGCCTGTAACAACCGATTTAATGTTTACTGATTGTATGAATTGTTTTCATGGTAGCTGGGATTCATTATAGAGTGCTTTATGTTGTCTTAAATTATTTTAGACGGCTTTCTTGTCACTATCGGCTTTTACGTTATCTAGCGTTAGGGTCTTGGGAAGAAATATATATGGATAACCTATATACTGTTCACAGTTGATGATCAATCTTTATCTGCTCCTTTCTCTGCACTTTGAGTCTTATGGCTGCACATTGTAGCTCAATGGTGCGGTCTGGAGTCGAGGTCCTTTGCCAAGTTCACGGAAAGGGACTCGCCTCCGGCCATGTGGTCAACACAAATTAAATTTATATAACCCCCTACTCGTGGGCCGGAGGCAGCGGTGATAGTAGATTTAAGATTGCGAGTAAGGCGAGGAATTTACACTGGTGCTTGCCGGCGAGATGTATGGCGGAAGGACCACAGTGTACTCGCCGCATCACTGCTCCTAATGTCTCTCCTGCAGGATAATTACTATGGGATGCAGTCACTTTTCACCAGCTCGTAATGCGAAGGCAACTTAGCTCCGGGGGCAGTATTTCCTCCGGAGGAATGGCCGCACCATGGTCTTGCGTTCTCCTCCAGAGACTACTTCTCCTAAACTAGTCCATTTCACAAAGGATAATACACGAGAAAAGGAAATAACAGAATCAATACGAATTATAATTTACTTAATGTAAAACAGATCTTCTTTGAAAATTATTAAACGTCATTTAAAATTTTCAACATTCAGGAATTGACCATCCAAACTTAAATTATTTAATTTTGAGATCACTCAACAATATTATCATGGTTTTGGGGCAATAAAAAATTTTGAGTTCCAAGAAGATTGATAAAAATAGGATTATTAAGAAAAAAATTGACTGCTGCCAGTAATAATTATGGGAGATATGGAGGATAATCACTACACAACTAGAGGTACATGCACAGTGACGTCATCAGTGCTACTGCGCGTGTCGCCAGCCAAAACTTCAACAGTTATTATTATTCAATCCACACATGTAGTATAAAAGTTGTTAGAATAGCAAATTCAGTATTTATAAAGTAATATGTTATGATTACAGAATACTCCCTTCACCATCCACGAAAATTCTGTAAGTATTACGCATAATCATCTTTATTTATTTATTATAAATATAATTTCTTGATAGAACTTGATTAATTTTAAACGATTTGAACACAAATTCGTTGGATTCAGGTAACAACACTTCAGTTCCCAAAACGTTGTGGGGTAAATACCGAAGATTCTGTGTGTGTGCAATACTTCAGAATGAAAAATTCCCCTTAGAATATTTTTACTCGATCTGAAATGTTCAGGCTTTCCCAATTTTACCCCCTTCCCTTCCACCTCCAGAAAACCCTCAAATGGTCCCCAACTTCTTTCCCCCTTATCTTCTGCCGTTTACTTTTTCAGCTTTCGAGATTTGCATAACTCATTAAGATCGAGTTAGACACTTTTCCTTGTACTTAATTAAGAAAGTTTCAATTACATTGGAGATTTTTTTCCGCGCAGGGGAATTCATTTGCAGCTGATAGCCTTGAATACATCTGTCGATTTTCTTCTATGGCAAACAGCAACCTAAAGAATTCTTCACAGATTCCTCAAACTACTTTCACAGTATTTTCTTAATTGGCTGGGCTGTGAAATTAAAAAATTCTGGCTGCATAATGCTAAAATTATCCATTTGTTCTCTAGAATTGGAAGAGAATGTGATTCAAATAATCATGTGTTGCTGTGTATTTAAGGTAAATATAAAATTGATATGACTCTTTAAACTAACTGAGGTATAATGATAACCGTCTGACATTATTCTACTTGAACAAGTAATTTAATAACATACTCAGCGTTTCTTCTAGAATTCGTTGGACAGTAATGGGGTCCACAGAATAGCGGAAGAAATGTTTTGTAGGTTATTAAATTAATTGCTCAAGTAGCATATTGTCTGGCTATCGTCATCATCATAACTCAGATTATTACGTAACATATTTTAAAAAAAGAAAAGATAGCTTTAGTTTTGACTTGGTACGAATTGTAATGCATGAAACCATGTTAAAGTTACGGTTGTCCTTGAGAAAATTTAGGATCAGAAAGTTTTCATAATTTTCACTTAACAGACAAATTTTGTTTTTTCAGAAAGTGTTTTAGCGTGATTCGGCTTAAGGGTAACCCCTTACCCTTGCCAGAATCACGCTAAAACACTTTATAACACTTTTATTATAATTATAATTAAATTATTGGCAAAACGTGGTAGAACTACCACGAATATTAAAATTTCAAAATTCTTGAAAGAAATTAAACAAAATAAAATATGAACAAAACCAGTAATTAATTAAAATAAATTCTTACTGTTCCAGCATAAGAATCAATCTCACGTTATCTGTGTTTCAATATAAAAACTTGAAACCCTCAAAAAACTACAAAAATAATTTTTGCGTCAGAAAGTTCCACGATAGAAAAGCTTTGACAGTTTGCCCGTAAAAAGATCTGTCTCACAGTGATCAAGGCAATGTTTGGTTCATCCACCCATGTGTTCGCTAATCTTCTGCGTTCCTCCTCTTCGGATTTCTAAGATAAACTGCTCTCCGTCTATTCAAGCCAAAATGTTCTTCCATCGCTGGAATGCCTTTCTGACCGCGTTATTTTCTCCTCTTTATTTTTCGTATAGCTCATCTCATTGGTGGAAATCTGTTAACAATTTCCTGATTGGCTGGTTTTCCAGCTCTATCAGGTGGTGGGAGACTTTCTGGAGCCTAGTATACCTGCCTATTGTCTGCGGACTATTTTTAGCCGGGAAATTCCATAAAGTAATTCTCCATCCGTGCTTCTCGGCGCGTTTACAGGCAAACATTTAACTTAGTCAATATACATTGACTGCAAATTAAATAAAAAACAATTGAATCTATAGATAAAAGTTTGCTATAGTGTATGAAAGTAATTGGGACGAACTGATTTTTCTTCATGTATTAGCAATGTATTTTTAAATTACTATATACTGTGCAAGAACTAGGGCAGTGTCAACTTCTACGAGAAACACGGTGTTGGTAAAAAGTCTTAATACGAAGGCAATAACCGTCAACGATGTCTCTCTAATTACATCAAGTTTATGAAAAAGCCTCATGTGACTCAGTTTGTTAGTAAAGAGGGGAAAAAACAGGGTTGAACTACGACTCAGATGTGACAGTGGGATTTCCGCGTCTGTTTCCGATCTCCTCTGTAGATATGTCACCGTAAAGAGAAACTTCTTTGGCAATCGTCAGATGGCTGCTGTCCGCCAGGACGACTGATGATCGATGGTTGACTGCGACGGAGACTCACGACCAACAGCAATTATTTAAAATTATTACCGGCACCGGCGACGGCGGCAAGATGGAGACAGGGAGGAAGGAAGGAAGGAAGGAAGAAGGCTGGTGACGCTTGTCGGAGACATGATGAACACTCTGGAGAGGCGCGAGGAGCCGGTGATAAGTGTCAGATATCTGAGGGAGACGAACGGACAGGCACGGTCTCTGCCAACTCCGCGTGATTTATGTCTGCGACGTCTTGCGCTCCAGGAACATGTGATTTATTAGTTAAGTTGACGTCGTTCAGCGTCCAAGACCTAAACTTTATGACGATCACAATGTTTAACGGAGCTGCCATGTACGAACATCACTATATTAAAGAAAAAAAGTATAAACTACTTGATTGATTCTGTGAAATAAATACGTTTTGAAACACAGATGCCTATGTCCTCGGTCCATTTTCACACCGCTGGCAACTCATTAGGTTGTCACCGGTTTAGGGTTCTCTTCTTCTCAGTGATATGCGAGGGGTTTTAATTAATAAAAGAGGCAAAGTGATATACAAAAAATCTATGTATTTTTACATAATCCCCATGAATATTAATATACCTGACACAACGAATATCTAACTTTTTTATACCTGATACAAAGAAGTCGTTCCTTTATTTGATCCTCGTTTCCACAAATTCGGTGATATCCTCGTTGTTGTTGACCTTTTTTGCACGTAATATCTCTTATTGTGGACCAAAAAAATAAATCTCGAACGGAGTCATTTTTTTCAACGGTTTCTTGGGACAGCTTGACGGACCTTGCGTTTGTTTTCCTGAACTTTGGGTTGTTATTGATAATATTGTGAACTGTGCCAACACTTACTGCAAAAATAATACGTCGGTATTCACGAATAGTGTCATAAATGCGGGTTTTATGAGAATGAGTTGATATTTAAACTGGCCGACCAGAAGATTGCGTGTGAGTCACTGCGGTTCCGCCGTTTATGAACGGTTATTTTTAGTTAAAAAGTTTCCGTGTGTGTTACAATTTCCTTCAGAAAGCAGAATCTGAATCACTGAACGTTGATCAAATAATTTGCGAACTTTAAGGTGACACGCCATCGTTGAATTAATTTTTGATATGTAAAAAATATTTTTATCCGTCAGGTGTTCTCAGCTGATCCGATTGATGCCAGTCTATATAATAAATTAATATTGTGGCACAATATAAATGAAACTTTGTAGTAATAAGTTTATAAAAATGATTTACTTTTATGTTACTATTTAGTATAGATTTGTACCTCCTCACAACATTTATCTTCACTTTCATGAAAGAAAATAACTGTATCCTGCTTTTTAGAATCACTTCACTTTCTTGATTCTATAAGACGACTCCAGAAATAATCTTCTAACAATTGTCTATGTCGTTGTCCGTTCAAATACTCTCTCTCTCTCTCTCTCTCTCTCTCTCTCTCTCTCTCACACACACACACACACACACACTCAACAGTATTTTGCTTTCTTCCTGAAGCACCTCATACTATTTTTCTTATTTCGTCCGTTCTACGTGACAGTAAATCACGACCAAATAAGTGTTAAACGAAACAGTAAAGTTCGGTGTCCGCTAAGCTACTGTGGAAAATTTTCACGGACAAAGGACGAAAAGGTCGTCAAGCAATAAATTACGTCAATCTTCTCCGCCCTTGGACACCCCTCTTTACCGCGACAGATCCTGAGAAACTTTAAAAATTATTACATTATTCAAAGTCTTGAAATTTGAAACAAAATTTTCGGTCTTCTTAATTTTTCCTTATTACAAACTGCTTTCCTAAAAATCTTTGAATTTTACTTTATTCGTGTTTAATGTAATCATTTTGTGTGTATTCCTTACGATTCAAATTGCTGCTTGAGTTTTGGATGCATATTGTATGTAGATTCAATGTCAGTTAAACAGCGATAGGACATATACATTATTTACTTAACGTTGGAAGTATTCTAGTTTTGTGCTGACCTTCGTGAGGCTGAGCTTCTCCTACGAGCTTGAAATTTACCCCCGTTTCTCCTTGTGTGTGTGTGTCTCTGTCGTGACAAGTCCTTCCCCAACTCGACATCGGCCATCTTGGAAGTGTCCGATATTGAAACTTCTGCCGGCAGAGCGCGGAGAGGGGATGGTAAATTTAGTGTCGTCGTGTTGGTATAAATCTCCAGGACGGACACGAGCTAAGAGGGCAGACTGGACGCGCTCTCGGTGAGATATTGCCAAGTGCAGCCAGGCAGGCGCTGTCATATGCTGCCGATTTCAGAAATTATCGTCACTCAATCGATTTATCGCTGACGTTTCACTGGGGCCATTTACGGTGATCTGCGGATCTTCCCGGTCCAAGCGATCGATCCATGTCTTTGCCTTTTGTTCTCAGATTCTGCTGGCAAATGTGAGAGAGGGAAAAGGACTCGTTACTGGTGATCTAACCTTCTGGGACCTCACTGCTAGTTGACCGTACATGTTCAACGTCAATATTAACATATGAAGATTTACTTTTCAAGTAAATTTTATAAATATTGTTCACATAATTATTTGAAATATTACTGTTACTCGTCTTTTTATTCTATTTTGTGTCAAATAGAAATCAAAAGGTTATATATTGACAATCTATGAAATAGTTAATACGATTAGAGTTCACAGATGATATAAGATGACAAGCGAGTTACCCTTATTTACATGTGAGTCTTCCTAGCTCTGATAATGAAACTGGTACATCAACTTTTCGAAACCGTTTTCTTCATCATAATTACCTTTGATGTAATTCAATATTATCCAGCGGTGAGTAGTAGATTTATTCCGCTACTTCAGTTTTCTGTCGGAAATGCTGGAATGTGGCCGTCTACATCCGCAATCCTTTCTTAATTGTTAGAAAACGTTGAAAAAACTGGGAAACTGAGTTTTCGGAAAAGATTAGGAGTGAGACAAAACTACTTTTTATTTGAAGTAACAGATATTACCATCGTGATAATAATTTGTTACGGGCGACGACTGCTCGGGGGATGCAGATTGGGGAGATAACAATAAGGGTGTGTCTGACCGCAGTGACGCCATCACTCACAACAATGCGACAGCGCCCTTTTGTCCTCGCAAATGTTTTGCCACGCAGCTCTCTCATTTACTTCCTAATGAAGACATCACTCATGACGCCCTTATTACCTTCCCTCGTCTGCATATCAGTGAAAGTGCTACATACAGCGGTTCGTCTTGCTTCTTCCACTCCCCCTTGCTTTTTTCTCTCGCCCTCCACTAACTTTTTTTCCCTCCACAACCCTTCTTATTGTTTTACCCAGCCATCCTCATTTGATCTTCGTGTTAATGTGACCTCCACCACTTTCTCGCCTTCGTTCTCCGCCTGTCTGTGCCTCCTACTTGCTACCGCAATTGTTTCACGTGAACGCAACTCCCTTCTCTTCAGCACAACCGCAGATCCTCGTCCTCCTTTATTTTCCCTGGAATAGAATGTGTTAGATAGCGGTCCGTCTCGCGCATAAAGAGAGCATTTTTTCCCTCCTCCCCTGAAACATCTGACGCCGCCGCCCCTTTCTCCGGGGCAACATCATCCCCCCACCGCTCACTCTCTTTCTCCTTCCGCACATTGTTTTGAGAAGGTAAAAAGCATTAATTAAAGTGCTGGTGGATAAATGAGATTAATTAGAAGCGCTGTCTCTGTGTGATGCAGGCAGATATGGGCGCCTTCGTGACAGGGTGACTTAGTGCCGCCAGAAAACCGCTAAGGTGCCAGAGAGTGTGAAAGATGTGGCAACCTCGCCTCGTTTTTTACACCTCCCCGCCAAAACTATCTCTCCGAAACGCAGACGCTTGATGAAGTGCCTAATTCGCGACGTTGCGAGCATACCACACGTGTCTGGCGTCCCCGACATAAAGGCGCCATAACATACAAGGAATCGACATTCCAAAGCTCTTCACATAGATCCAAAATTATATTTTTCTTAACGAAATATTAAGAATACGAAAAATAACATCAGTAGTAAAATTATTACTAAATATAATAACATCAAAATTAACAGGATTAAAAGTAAAGTTGACGTCATAAAGTATCTGAAGAAAAATGTAACTCTAACGTTTCTGTTTACCGGTCCCATTCAACGCAATATTTTATGAAATGGCAGCTCATATTTCAGTTAATATTTATATTTCAATTTCTACTTTCTCAAAGCACAATGCACATAATATTGTTTTATGAATTTAAAGTCAGAGTGTCGATATGATGGAAAATTCAAAATATTTGAATTATTATTCAGTGAGCTCCATTGTCTTTTGGTTAATAATCCTTGAAAGCAGATTTTATCAGTGTGACACGTATGAATTGGAAGAGCATTTTTTAAGGTGATGGAATACATGAGGGCGATCCAGAAACTGGTAACTCCTTTTTAATAGGATAGGAAAGGAATTTTAAATGGGAGAGAGAATACCGAAGATAGAGGAAGGCAGCTAAGGGTTGACTAGAACCTCCGGGTTATAGTTTAAGAATACTACCCAGTGATTTACCTGAAACAGATGCAGGGCAAGACCTAGAAAACCTGAATCAGGCCGGTCGGATAGTAGTCACAAGCCCATCCACAGCATCCTCCTGTTCCTTAACCAAGTTTTGGAGGCAACTGGCTGACTGAGCCAATAGGATTAGCGGACAAAACGTACCGCATTCTCAAGGTCTGTGGCCCCGAAACATACACCCTCTAAAAATACAGAGATGCCTGGACTTGTGGGAACGCTAAAAACTGGAGAGGGAAATACACATCACCGAAACTAAGCCTCCATCGTCTCTCCAGAGAGAGGCTGAGGGTGGTCAGTTTTGACTACGAAAAATTACGCAAGTTACAATTTCAATCAAATAATTTTTGTTTAGAAATTTTCAATACTGTCTTTTTAAAACTATTTCAATAATAAGTTATTAATTCTATTAGAATTTTTGTGATAAAAATATTTGATTTTCGTCAATATTCGTAGAGTAAAAACCTGAAGAAGGCACGAGACGCTGTTATTTTAAACTCACGTTCTAAATAAAATAAAATTGAAACAAATACGTTAGACAATAATATTAATAAAAAATAATTTGGTCATTATATTATTTTTTTGTTTATATTTAAACTTTCTGTTAGCTAAAAGAGTCATGACATTATTGAATATATAAAATTCAATGTTTCACTTCGAATAGGCATTGATAAACAGGAATATATCTTTTATGTGTTTAAAGTCCACCATGATAATTCACCAAGTCCCTCGTGTCTACAACCAGGTCCTGTTTAGTTAAATGTTGAAGCCTTTAGGTCTCTCTGTGATTGGGAAATCATTTGAGACTACCTCCAAAAGCGTGAGTGACTCATAACATTTTCTTTCATATTAAAACAATATTTATAAAATAGGTAAGTTTAATCGTAGTTAAAAGAATTAATTGGCACAGTTTCCACCCAGAAAGCCGTTGGAAGGAATTTTCCTTCATTTACTCCGTTCAGTATGTTTTAAGTGTGGGGCTGTCTACGTGTTGTAGGAGGCCCACGTTGTTAATATGCCTTCCACGTGGTGTGCTCGGGCGGCAGTCGATTGTTTACGTTGTGCAAGTGTGTATAATGCCCTGTGCAAATGTCCCCCCTGCTCTCGCACCTTTGCTCGCGATTTATCCTTGCAGATGCCGGTATTGTTGGCGTGAGTTGCGGCGGAATCGTGTTTGCTGAGGGCAAACCCAGCCAGCGATTCCTCGTTTTCCCTCCCAAAGAGAATAACCTTTTGTAAAACATTTACTACGTTTCAGATTTCGCGGAAATTTAACTGCGAATCTACGTAAACAACTATTGATTTGATTGTCCTGCCTGTCACGCTCAAGAGATTAAATTTGTTCTCATTCCGCAAAATAAAACGGCAGACAGATTAACGAAATATTTTTCTGTAGTTTAATATAGCAACAACAAGGATTTTCATGGCTTCATTCTTCTCCATTTCACATTCAACGGAATACTAGAATCTTAATAATTTGAAGTTTATTGCTGTGTCACTATTTTATTCTTTTTCCCCATATATTTGTCAAAGAAACAAAGTGAAATAGAAAAGTTATAGTCAAGCCTCAAAATGCCAGATGTCAGTTTCTCACTTAAGTAGTGACACTCACTTCATTATCTTTTCAGGGATTAATATAATTCAGCGGAAGGAAGGAATATGAGCTCATTTAACATATTGAGTAAAAATTTTAATAAAGATGTTGTTAAAGTACCAAAATTGGCTAAAATATACTCATACACAGTAGAAGAAAATCAAATTTCACAGGGTTTCACTACATTACATAACAACTGGGCACCTCACAGTTTAGTTTTTTTAACCGGAAAATTTATAGTAGGCTATTTTGTGCTCAGTTTTTAAATTTAATCTTTTGTTTTTAAATTTTATTATTTATTTTAAACAGAAAAGCGCCCAAAAATGGAAGATCAAAAATAGTATATTTTTTATGTTTTAAAATTATCATTCTGAATTTTACTTTATTAAATATGTTATTGAAGTAATGTAAGTTTATTTTTTATTGGATACATACGAACTTGTTAATTTATTTATCACTAAATAATACTTTAATTCAAAATAGAAGAACTCAAAGTAAAGGCCAACATAAATAAATATGATCAAGGAACACTTAATTATAAATTAGTCTTCGGAATAAAAAAGTATCCGTTTAAAAATAAGCAAATAATGAGTTGATAAATTTAATTTATAAAATAAAAAATCAACATCGTAACACTTTTAAGTAAGCAACAATATTATTAGTTTGGTTATGTCAAATATTCTCAAATTTGATTATAATCAGACGTTGTTTTATTACTAACTTGTAATGGAATCTGAATATTTATCAACAATATGTACAAACTTTATTAGAATTATTAATAGTGGATATAATTTTGGACAATAATTAGGTATAATTGTAAACATTATTCGATGGTATTCGGTGAAATCAAAAACTTTTCCTAAGTTTTCAGTTGCAATGACATGGAGCAACGTCGCTTTAACCACTAACCTACATTCGTCACTTTCATAGAATTTTGAGCTCAGTTTAATTAATAGAATTTCGAATTTTTTTATAATTTCTTATTTAACGAAGTATCCTTTTGATAGCAATATTTTAAAACTGGGAATTCTTTAAATTTCTTTACGTAAGGCTGTAGCATGTGAAAAATTAAACACTGATGGATAAAAATTATTTTTATGATAATAACAGGAAAATATTAGAGACAAAAACCAACTGCAAAATTCGGCGTGTGGTAGTTGCAACGTGCACAGTTGGTACTTCAGAATATTACGGAAAATAATTTCATTAAAAATACTCTCAAAATAATTATTGCATAGAAATTCATGAACTAGAAGTTTAAAATAAATTTTTTAAGGGAGGCTTCATCAGAGAAAAACTGAATGTGATCGATACAGTACACATCACGTTAATAATCATATTTATTGAGAAAAATAAATATTGAACTTTTCTCAATCTTGAAGTTGTTACGTTTCGTTCGCTCTGTATATCTTGGTTAAATATCCATATGGAGATCCAAACATAACTTACTACATATTTATTCCAGTAAAATTTACATGAAAAGATTTATTAAAATATGCTTGTTTTTTAATAGAATTTAATATGATAAATAATTTAAGGGAGTTGATTTGGTATTCAGTACTTACAGAATTAAATTAAATCGTCGTTAACTCAATCAGAAGACCCTTGGATGTAGTATAATGCTGATCTGCTGGAAAATAACAGATAAATATTTGTTTCTTATTTGACAAGAGCATTTAAGTAAGTGATAAACAAACATAAAATAAAAACTACAGCTCTGAAAATTATTTTAAAATTTTATAAATTCAATTTTTATTACCTGTATTTACAGTCAAAAGTCATTAAAATTAGAAACCTTGTTAATCTAAAAAAATATTGCCTGTTTCCGTTTGTATTCCGCATACAATTATAAACGAGTTGACCGATTTCGACCAACTTTCGTACACGTGTTCTTTGTGACCTAGAAAAATAGCACTAGTGAGATCAGGGACTCTAGTGGAAGGTGAGGAAAATTTTAAATAAGCAAAAACGACCAATATTTTCTCCATATAAATACATTTCTGGGTAAGTTAATTTGATAGTGTGTTAGACTATAATTTAAATTTCATCCATAATCAAAACTGGACTATTCTTAGTGGTGTGGATGGAGGGGTATGATTTAAAAATAACCAGAAGGAACCTAGATTGGTCTCTAAGTCCGTGTAATGTGATCCGTTGAGTTTAATTCTGACATTAAAAATACAATTGAAGTTATAGTTCATCCCGTAAATGGGAATGAATGGAGTAAAACAAACTTCCACATACTGTCTTAAACTGATGGAAGTATTTCAACAAAGTTTTATACACGTGTTTATTGCGGCCCAAAAATCGAGACTGTTGTGATATGACACACCAGGCTACCAACCGGGGATCCATAATAAGCATTTATTTCCTTATAATATAAATATTTCTGGGTCAATTAATTTGATAGTGCATTCAGTTAATTTGTTTGCCTATAATTACAACCTTATCCAGCGTCGAAAGGGAGTATTCATAGGGGTGGAATTGGAGGGGACGTTGCATTAAAATAAAAAGAAAACAGTTAAGTTTTGTATCAAAATTGGTGCTATGCGAGTCACTGAGTTTGATTTTAACATCTAGCACTTCATCCTCTAACCGAGGGATAGGACGGGGTAAGTTAGAGTACTGAAAATATTTTTAGGCCCGTTATTGTACCGGGAGTATTTTTGACTCGATAGCTGATGATAATGTGTTCACGAAGAATTAAATGATGCACCGGGGTGATATAAATAAATACCCGGACTAGCGGGGTTCCCAGCTAGTATTCAATAAAAATAATTATATTGACAACTTGTGTTGCTTGTGAGGTATTAAAATCGAAACTAGCATTAGTTATGTATATCAGTAATATAAATTTATCATTATATTTGGTGTAAGTTATTAAATGGAGCAGTCATTCACCTCTAATCTGAGCTCATGTTGGCACACCTGTGCGGACACGAACCCCCGCCTCACCTCACCACCCCCTCACACACACAGGTGTCCCGAGCTCGCACTGGACGCTGAACTATTGCAAATTGCCGACTGCAATTCCCTATGCGAACATAGACGTTAATAACACTTTATTACTCATTTTTGTCAATAACAGCGCAGATTAGGTTGGCATAATTTGGATTGCAGCTGAGGTCGTGCATCAAAATACTGCAATACCGCTAACCCTAACTGCGGACTTGAATAATTTTGCGTCGGTATCTGGATCAGCAAAAAACCAGACAATAACAGAGGAAGGGGGTAAAAAGAGAGTTTGTGCGTGTGGGGAGGCACAAATAAGTATTAGGGCTGTCGCTATTAATTGGACTTATCATAATAACGATAACCGCTAACAGTGAATTGATATCATTCATTGCCCGATTAACTCTTGTGCATCATTGCTGTTCACTATTCGAAATCTGGAGTGCTTAATTTTGTCTCGCAAATTGTGCAAAACTTGCTGTTTACTGCAAAGCGTTGATCGATTTTCCAAAATTTCGTTTCAAATATTTTGTTGAATCGTCACAAAATAATTTTCAATAAACCTTCTACTAGATTTGATTTTCAACTAAATGTCACTTTTATGTAACATTAAAGCAAAATATTAGATTTTAAGATAAATTAAACGCGGAAGGTAATTTAAAATGACGACACTACCGTCTCTAATTCTTGCTACACCAAAACAGAAGAATAAACAACAAATGCACGAAAGAATGCTTCAATCTAAAGTAGAAACTGCCAAGATTAATAAAACCATTAAAGAGGTAACGTTCGGCTACAATAAATGAGGAAAAAATATTATTTGTGATTGTCGGAAAATTTGACAATTAGGAGAAAATTTTAAATTATTATTGTTTTGTAAATATGATAAAGAACTTACAATTTAACATTTTTAGCCTTAATAATTGTTTATTTTAATTAATTATTAATTTGAGATGTTTCATTTTTATATTATTATCATACAGCAATTTTTGTTAACTTGGGTTTTAAAATGCTGGAGAATCGATACTGTGACCAAATTAGGAATGTGTCATGCGAGATGTCAGTCAGCAGTCGACCCTATAGATCAAGACCCAGAATGTACTGCAAAGCCAAGGTATAAGAAGTTATGGTTAAGTCAACTGTTGGACGATTGCCTTAAACGTGCCCTAGTAAGCATGATACATGTATAATAATTATAATAGTCTTAAAACAAATAATTGTAGCTTAGAATGAAGCCGAAATCTCCAGCCATTTATTGTTTTTTAACCATACATAAGCCTTTCTATTGCATCTAATTGACCGCATTATTCGTAAACTGAATAAAAACCTTATGAAACATTGGAAAAGTACAGTGAAAGTTTAAAAAAATAAAAGATATATGTACTTTATTTTTTTGGCTCCTCATTTTACACTTGCACGTGTTCAACTTTCACAACACACTATTTTTTTCCAGTCAAAGATGTCGTGAAGTAGGGATTATTTTATTCAGCAAGATCAGTAAATGAGCAATTTATTTCGAGAGGAACAAAATTATGTGTAGTAATATATATTGTAATGTAAAAACGACGGTGCTTGCTGATTTTGGTTATATAGTGGCATTGTGAGGCGCAGTTCGGCCTACATCGAAAGAAGTTTTATGCGCGACAAGCGAGGCCAACAACAATGTCGAATTGGCTGAAAGCGGGTGAACCCCCGATGGGAATCCCCCGCGGGAAACTCCTTCGGGGCGTGTGTAAAAAATGGTGGTGTGTGAGAAAACCGATGGCGGGGAACTCCCGGGGCGAGAACTTAAAAGGAAGCCGTTGGGAGGCTCGGGAAAGCAGATGTGTCTATGAGATCAGATGAGTCGAAGGAGAGAGAGGAGACGGATCAGTCAGTGAAGCGAGCAGTTGCGGAGAGACAGGGAAGCAGTCAGTCCGGGAGAAGGGACGACGAAGTCACTCCGACGCATCATTAGAGGAGGAGAGAGGAAATGATGAGTTGGACCTGGTTCATACTACCTTCATCGGTGTAGTTGAATGTTAGTGAAGTTGAATGTTTGTAGGCCCAGTAATTGTGGGTAAGTTCATAAAAGCTGTGAAACTTGCTAATTGTGCTGATTGTATAAATTAAAATGATTTCTTTTCTATTTTCAGCAACTTAATACTCCACTTCTCGAGAGACCCAAAATCCCCTGAGATATTGTTTAATGTAAACACTGTAAATTGATAAATATAAAACTTTCAAATTGATTAAAATTAGTTCAATTAATAAATAAAATGTCTTATCCCATGAAAAGGATATTACAATATTTTTACAGAACGACATACCCTTTTTTACTGGATATTGCCGGAGTTTAGTAAATAGGAGTGGAACATACAAGTTTTCAAGCCAATTAAAATGTCCTCAAATAGTTTACAAATTAATTTATTGTATTGTCATTAATTAAGACAAAAGCTTTCTGCCATTGGCCATCCTCAATATGTAATTAATAACCAACATACAGCCAAGTTACCACTATTTTTCCCTTGGAAGCAATTAATATATGATTATTTGTTACTTACAATATAAATCTCTATACATACGGACCAACGTCCGACGTCAAACAGCAAGGAAACAATACGTAAAGTCCACTTCACCAAGTTGAATTGTAAACAAACTCCCTCCCCCCTCCTCCCGGTCACTACCACCATCGGCATCTGCCTGTGGCTTCCTCAACTAAAGTGGTTCTATTTTATCCCACCCATATACTGCTTCCAAAGAAAATATACGGCTAACTTGGCTGTATGTTGGTTATTAATTCCAATTTCAGGATGGACAACGGCCGAAAACTTTGGTTTTAATTAATGACGATACTATGAATTAATTTGTAAAATATTTGAGGACATTTTAATTGTCTGGAAACCTTGTATATTATTTAAAGTCCTACTGTACTTTATTGATAAAAGAGAGGAACATTGTAACTGGTCAAAAAAGCAGTCCTGGCAGCCGACTTGATCATGTTGTGACTCAACCTGGTGAATGAACTCTTGTTTTTGCTTCTTACATCTGTGAATTTGTTTTCTTTGCAGCTTTTCAACAGTTAGTAGTTCACCAAACTCCTCGTTTTTAAATTTTTAATGGTATATTTTCGTAAACTAGGTGTCTACCTGAACCTAAGTTCCGAATCATGTTTAAATCTACTTGTATTAAATCTCTGTGAAAAACCTTAAACTGAGACCAGCGTGCGGAGCTGAACGCAATACTACTGTATAGCTGTATAGGGGAAATTTTAATATGTTCCTCAAAAGAAAAAGGAAAACTGGAAGACTCAACTTACGAGAATGAGTTACAGGATGCTGTACCCAAAAAGAATAAATCAAGAAAGAAAAGGAGCTGTAAAAGGGAGAAATATTAGCGAAGAATGTGCAGTTGCAAAAAAATCTTTTTGGGAAAGGAAAAATTCATAATGCAAACAACCGTACGCTTAGAAATAACAGGAAATAAAACACAAAAGGTGTTATGGTTTTTTAAACAACTTAATTTTTTCTACTAATTGTATATATAAAACATTATATACCGTTTTGTCCCGGGGGCTTATGTTGATATTAGATTAAGTAGAGAATAGAATAACCTAATGTTTTATACTTTTATGAAGTAATTTTTCTTTTTCCATAATTTCACAAAAATTGTTAATAAGTACCGCGTTCCGCCCCGAGTTCCCTACGTAATGGGGTTTCATTGTTAAGGAGCGATAAAAATCATTATCTGTAATATGGTGTTCATTTCAAAAGTAGCACTGAAGTTCGTAAATAACACTGCAGTGAACAAACACTAGATTTTAGTCACGGCAAGGAGTAATTTTCAAATTCTTATAGGGAGTCAAGTCTCGCAGACAGCTCTTAGCGCAATGGCAACGAAATTACGGCGCAACATGGAGCATTCTGCGGGAATAATCATAATAGGCGCATTGCCACGAAGGTGCACGATAATTAGTGTACGTTAAAAACGGGCCCGGTGTGTTGCAGAAACGGCGAGAAGCTAATCAAGTAATGCAGTGTACCAGTATGCAGCGACCGGTGCGCGTAATGGAGCGCATTAAGAAGCTCTTCAGACAACGCATTCCAATAAGCACTTGTAAGGCTGAATAATTGGCAACCTCGTCAGGTGTTACGGTACAATTAGGCCCGCCACGGCACCACACTAAATCGTGCGACACCGCGCGGATTTTGCAAGCCGAATTCGTTAATATCTCAGAAAGCGCTCGCTTCATGGGCAATTAAGATGACTTGCTGTTATTGTTGAAGACGGGGGTTGTTTCCACGGCTTTGTACATACGCGACGCCGTTCCTGGATAATAACCCTGTCCAACTACGGGGAATAGGGATGATTACGGTTCCTTCTTTATGGAAATGTTGATGCCACGAGGAGATTGGAAGGGATGTCAGGCTTTCTTCTTCTTTAATTAATATGACGCTCATTCACGTTTCTACTCCGTATTTGCGTACGAGTCCATAAAAATTACGTAAGTTTATTCTGAAGTTGTTATGAAGTGCGCGATGAGACATGCCCACGTTTGATCGTAAGAACCGGGAGTTGTTACTTTTTATAGATTAAAATATCATCAACATACTCTGATTTTATTATTAATATAAAGAATCAAACCACAAGTCATAACTTAAATATAAAACAGTATTTCACCTAACGTCTGTTTTTCTTAAAATATATAAATAAAACAAGCACTGTTCATACATTACAATAAATTCACTAATTTTATTTGATTAATGTTTCAAATTTATTTTTTATCAAACTTCATCTAACCACAATATATGATTTATTTTTTAAAATCACAGTAAAAATAATAAATGGAATGATGGCCTATAATTCAGAATAATTAATAAATTTATTGATTAAATCATTGATGACCTTATACAGATTTTTTTTTGCGAGGGCAGGTGAAAATCTTCTAAAGACACTATCTCAGGGTCCGCACTGGATAGTAGTGTGGGATTCTACCCACTAAAAACACCTCCCTTTCCAACGATGACTGTGTGTATCTTCCTGTGGGACCGTCGTTAGACATTACGTCACAGGAAGCAGTCGTAGCGTCAAGCTCTCTCTGTCTCCTTTAAACATTATTATTTCTCTCTTTTTCGTAATTTCTTAATCTTTGAATTACTGTAGAGGCATATGCGCTTACTTTATTCCAGGTATCCTTATACAGACTTGTCCAACAATATCTGGAAGTAACTGATTGTGGAAAACGAGTTGAAGTGTTGCCTCTATTGTTGGACTTCTGATGTAATCTTTTGTTATGTTTTGACTGTTGTGGGAGTGAAAGACCTGAAGGCATAAAAACATGTTGAAACGTTTTCCGAGTAAATTTATAAACTTAAGTATGTACAAAGTCATAAATTGTTTAATTATTAATAACAGACGTTAAATTTAAACCTTAAAAATATAGATATTCAGTCAATACACGTCGTAAAAAGGAAATATATACAATATATAATATAATTAATCATACAACAGAACTTTCCTGCAGAAAGAAGAAATTGGAGTAGGAGAAATTTGGCGTACAAGTCCCACGAGCGTAGAGGCCTAAATGACAGATAAAAGAAACGTATTAATGATGAATTTAGATAAAAATTAAAACTTTCTATTGTACTTTAAACATTTCCTTCGTAATTTTATAATTAAAAAACCAGACAAGGTTGCAAGTTAAGGGACAAAACGACGTGTGTTGAACTGATATCAATAAATTGATTATGACTTATTAGCCATTTTACCGTGTACTATTTTCAAACAGTTCCTTAATATAATATTGAACTTACTATGACCTAAAGGCGAAGTTGAAATGTTTATAGAAATATTTGCTGCCATATCATTTGCCATACATTTTAGAAGAAAGACAATAATGGAAAAATGCCAACCGGACCAGGGACTCGACCCAATGTCCATTCTTCTATAATTTTTTAAAATTATAAAATAAGTTTGGTGGTTATAACCCAGCTTGTCAAACTGTAGTCAACGGTTACTAGTCTTACGACTCGATTTAAAATTAAGAAATAGCGTTAACTATGTATAAATTAAGTGACTTACTTATAATATTGAACTGCAACTTATTTTTAGCATTTAAATATTATAAATGAAAAGTAGATAGATCGACGGCCGCCTCTGTGGCTAGCGCCACAGACTCACGTTAGAGGTCCCGGGTTCGGTTGCTGGCAAGGGCCTGGTGTTTGTGTTTTCAAGTACCCTGACTGAGTATACCAGACAAAGGAAGGGAAGGTAGAAAGTCGCTAATGACCTCGTTCTGGTGCGGCTATAAAAACAGAAATAAAAAAGAGATAGATTGATTTACCGAATGGTATTGAGCATAGCCGATTTAATTTTTTTATATATTTTTTAACAAACACGGCTGCTAATTGTAGAAACATTCTCGTGGGATTAGGAGACGATTGCTTGGTGCTCCATTATAATTTTAAGATTTTACAGCCACATGATTTAGTTTATTGCAATATTAAAACGGTTAATTTTAGGAAGTCATTTTTGCCAAAACTTTCCATTCTCTTTGGCTTGTTCCATTTCCTTGCCTGTTTTCTGTACGTGAGAAGTCTTTCACTAACGAAGTTTTCTTAGCATTTCCACATGATGTTCTTTTTTCTGACGCCACTCGATGGCATATTTGATGAGAACGTGACGTGATTGTGTGACTGATGTGTGGTCAGCAATCGTAAGTGCTGTGGTTGGGAGAAAGAACTTGCCCTTTGCGGAGGCGAAGACTGGCAGTTTCTTGCCGCAGAGGGCCGCGGTATTGCGGTCAACCCCTTGTCAGAGGAAGTGTGTTTAACCCTTTGAGAGCCGCGGAAGCCCAACACAAGCCCCGGGCGTCTCACGGCCTCTTCCTTCTTGGCAGCTATTGCCTTTAATTTGCAAACCTCCTCCAGAGAAGGTGAACGAGGAATGTTAATTAAAAGCCCTCCTCCCACTCTCGATCTCTCGTCTAATTAGTCGGCTAAAACTGGAAGACTATAGATTGTAAATTCTACGGATCAGTCACCGAAGGTAAGACGGAGATAGCGATGGTGTGCTGCAAGAATGTGCTTTGAGAGCGAGCTTCGCGAAAGGAGTTTTAATTGACGAAGCGCTCCAACTGTCTATCAAAGTTTCCAACTTAGATTCCCCGACGCAACAAAGATCTATCAGAATAATCTAGCGCTTCCTCCTATGAAGTCGTTTACGCCGCGCTCAACTTGCCACCGCGTGTTTCACATAACAAATTACCACTACCTTCTTAAGAAAAAAAACACGCCTTGAAACTAACTACATGTGTAGATCTTTGCCAACGAAATACATAAAACAATATATTCTCGTTTTCTGCTGTCTGAATATCCTGGCACGTTTCTCGTAAGATAGGCTGTGTCTTAATTTATAATTAATTCTCTTATAAGAAATGTATTAATAACTCATAATATAGACGTTTATATAAAAGCAACCGATAGTTTAGCACTAAAATTATTTATTTTTATTTTATATTTACTTGTTCTGGGTTACTTTTATTAATATCATAAAATTATATAATTTATTTTTAGCCTCTTTTAATAATAATAATTTAATTTGAATTAGGCATTCCATTAGGCTACGTCAAAACAAAGTTTAAAAAGTCACAAGCTACAATTAGTAAATATTTTACTTCATACTGTACATAAATAAATATATGGACACACAAATTTGCGTGTCCAACTTAACTTAAAATACAATATAATAGTACTAATCCTTTAGCGTTACTGAGGGTATAAGTTAAGATAATTTTTACAATTTAAATTTAATACACACTAGGCTGGACGGTAGTTGCAGGAAGGAATGGAATGGAATACTTTGAACTGTGGTGCTATAGGAGAATTCTGAAAATAAGATAAGTGGATAAGTTACTAGCGAGGAATTTCTATGCAGATTAAGAGAATAGGGAATAATATGGACGACTTTGACCAAAAGAAAGGATAGATTAATAGGCCACGTTTTGAGGGTCTTGTAAAATTAGCATTAGAGGGAAATATGTTAGTAAATGGGACCGTAGTTAAATCACGCAGCTAAGATGACCCTAAGAAATTATATTTATTTATTTCTTATTTTAATATATAGACTGAATAATTGAATCTAGCAAAGGTAAGAAGAACCACGGATAATTAAAGAACTTGTTTATAAGACTTAAAATTAAATTAAAAAAAGAAACAAATTATTTTAATGAGAGTTGTTAGTGATTTACAGAAGTTTTCCCTCATTAACATCAGAAAAATATTTTTCGGTTCAACGGTTATCGCAGTTTAACTTTTGTTGCATGTAATATTTACGCCGTCTTTAATTTTTTAAATACAATAATGAATTATAATGTTAATATAGAGGCTGTTGTCCGTTTGGGTGTTTAATGATATATAATACTTGGCAGTGTCGCAGCACACGGAATTGGCGCTAAGACGGAGAGGCGGAGGTTTTGGTCGCCACAATCATATTGACGGCCCGAATGAGATATTGTTGTTGGCGGAAACCTTACGGACGTTCGTTGCGGTGTAATAATTTACGTGGTCTGACCGCAGTGACCAGTGACAAGCGGGCCTTAACGTATTAAGAGCCAGACTTATCTGAGATTGCGGCGCCTTATCTGGCTGGCACACGTGACAATATTAGCAACGGCGTATTTCCCCTGCTAATGGCGACATTCCGATGCCGGGCGTCGGATCCGGGCTTGTAATTCCCTAAACGCCAACCACACACGCCAGATATCAGGCTTTATGTTTCCGCCGCCCCCGCGGCTCCTTACATTTTATGTAACCCACCGAAGTTAGTGGCACTATCAGGTGAGGAGGTGACCTGGGACGAATTTATGGAAAACACTTCAAAATAGGCTGGGGACATTATCGACGACTAAAGAACACATTCTTCGGAGAATCTGGGTAATTAGCATAAAAAAGTTTCCAAAACCAAAACTGTCGTTACAACAACGTGTAATTGCTCCTTTTACTGTAACAATTGTCTACATATAAAGACGTTTCGTGGTAAATCAATTTGAAGAGAATCAATAAAAAGAAATGAACTTTTACAGTACTGTTATTCAAAGTAATTCTCGAATTAATATTATTATTGGTTAAGGGTAGCTTACGTATTTAAAATGTGGAACTAGAGCATTCTTAAGAGATTTATTGAAAATCTTCCACAACAAAAATGTCTCGCTGTTGCACCACGACTATGCGATGTCATACACGAGATATATTTATCTGAATATGGATGTTAATGAAGGGCCACATTTTTACTGTGGTCCAGTTTCAGAAGCGCATTAATTTTATTTTTCTATCAGTGTGAAGAAAGTAATTCTTGGAGATATAAATTCTTATAATCTACCTCTGAAAAGCAAGTGTGGTGTGTATAAGTACTGTACTTATTATTGATTTGATGATGAAGAAATAAATATATTCTTTCTTTGAGAATAAATTGGACTGTTTTATTGAGTGCACCTCGTAGATATTATTTGAAATATAGTCTTGTGTGTCAGTGGGATTATAATTAAAATTTTAGTTTGTGAATATCCTTTCAGGAAGATTCAGCATACTCGCAGTTAACAAGCAACTCGTCTCTCGTACTGATACAGGGGAATCACAAAAATATTACGTAATAGTGTAACATTGTTTAGTGGGATCTTACCTGGGCGATCCCTGGTCTTCTCCAGGCATCTCCATTTTTCGACTGTTCTACATTTTTAACCTTTAGAATTTTTAGGTCTTTTTAGGACTTTTAAGTCCTTTTCCCTTGAGATTTGCCTGAAAGACCCGGTCACTGTTTAGGAAGCTTTGGAGACTTTTGAGAGAAAAACCTTTGACAGTATACTTGGTGGGGTCCAAGTAATCAGTTTATGGAACTCTACAAGATTTATAAGTAACCTGATGTTATAAAATTTACGAAACAACTGTATTACATTTTGCTAAGAAGATATCATGAATTACTTTTATCTACTTAATATGCTTATGAAATTTTAATGATAAGATATTATATTTAAGTTGGTTGAGGAGCATAAAGTTATTCTAAAATATCATCCTACGTTTCATCAGAAAATCGTGTTCCTCTTTTCACAGAACTTTTCAAAGCATATAGTTGCTCCTTGGAACTATCTTTATTATTTGAAAATCTGGATGGGTAGACGAGTATACATAAAGGCAAGTGAAAGACATTGGGAAGCTAATAAATTTAATTTAATTTTGAATTGTTGTAATTGAATTCTTACGTGTTTTGAAATCCAGATTTTCGTGTTTACAAGATTCAAGAATTCTTACGATTGTCTTGAGTTTTACTTGAAATGGTGGGATGTGATAAATCGGAAGGCCTCAGATCTTGAGGGTGAGGGGAAAAAAACAAAAAAACAAGAGGGATCAATACGAGGCTCTGAGATTTGTAGCCCCGAACAGATACTTGCTCTCCCCTGTCATAAATTGCCGTAGCATTCCGTAACGACCTTTTCTTTATTATTCGGCCCAATTACGAGAAACACGGCGGGTCATGTATTTTGATAACACCCCTATCCTGGCGGTCCTATATCTTTCTCCTACGTCAGGACACATTTATCGTCGAGTATTCTGTGGAAGAGTGTGCTCCTGGGAGGGGGTGTTGGAACGACGGCAGTCTCTCCCTTGCGCCTGCCCCCCTTCCACCCCCCTCTCGCCCTTCAGCCCCGGAGTTTTATTTTTAAAAATTTTATTTCGCTGCTCGGAAGGCGCCGTCATCTCTACCCGTAACAAATCTTCATTAAGCGCGTGAATCAGGGCATTAAAAGTGTTTGCTCAGAGCCCTCGCCGTCAGAGAGGCTACCCTGTCAAACCTTCCATAAGGAGATTACCTGGACCCGGCGAAAATCCGCGTGTAATGCTCTCGGAGGAGCTCGAGCTGGCTGCCTGCCTCCCTCCATCCCTGCCTGGCTGCCTGGCTGGTAATTGTAGGTGACCGTCGTCCGACATCTCACGATACCATCGGATATCTCGCTCTTACAAATTTTAATAAAAGTATTCAGAAAATAACTCTTCTTTAATAAAATAGATGCCAACAGTGCTCGACTAATTAATAATTTATTTCATTTTTGATATCAATGAAGGTAAAGTGTTTACATGTGGGTTAAGATAGGGATGTAGGACGGGAGAGGCTTTGAGTATAAATACCAAGCCGTAGACTTTTCTTAGAATAGTAAAAACTGTTATCCCATAAAACAGAAACTGGAGCATTATAAACGCTTTTAATAATCACAAAAGGTCTCGATGGTATTGTACTACGATAATTCATCACTAAGCATCTCACTGTTTGATGCGGGACATGAACTTGACTGTGAGAAACGTAAGTGGCTCATCAATCAGTCCCCTCACCTACGTTGGGTAGGATCCTTAACAAACAGCCTGAAGGCCCTAGAATGCTTTTCAAATGCGAGCCGACTTGACCTTGAAACTCTAACTTGGGCCATCTAATACAATTCTTGCGACGGTCTGACATTATTGTCCACGCAGCTGAAGCAAGGATTAGTTGAGCGGGAAGTGAGAAGAAGTGGCATTCATTCGCTGATGGCCAGAACGGCTTCCAAGTGAAGAACATAGTAGTTACCGATCGCTGCCATAACACTCCCTCGTGCATCCCCCTCTTTATGCACCAATACTCTCTCATAGCATGTTATATGAGTATTTAAATTACTTTTCACTCTAACATGTACTGTTAATAGTGCAGGTTAAACCATAAATTTCATATGTTGAAAATATTATTTTTAACTACTTGTAACTCTGGGGAGGAAATGTAATAAGCACATTGGTACTTCGTACAGGTGCCGTGTTCGAGCACTGGCATGGGAATAAGTGTTTTTGCTCGACATCGTCTGGAAAAATGGGGTTTAGATTCAAGACGTATCACTACACTGATCACTATAGAAAATACGGAAAGTCGCACCTGATCATTTTAGGCCGTAATCAGGGCTGCAATAATAATAAATATTAAGAAAAAATATTTAATTACATTATATTCTTTCTTAATAATTAAAACTATCCAATATTATAGATTAGTGAGCAATACAAATTATTAAAATTCTGTCTCCATATACAGTGTTGTCTGAAAACAATAAGGATTCAATCTTTATTCCGGCCATTCTTTAAAATAAATGGGAATTATGACCGGGAAAGACGAAGCTTTTAAGCTGAATGCGTTTCACTCTACGTCAAAAAATTTTTCCTTTGCTGTGCGGAAGAGTGAGGGAGGAAGAAAGGAAGAAGACATTAATTAATCAATCCTCGCTTTTGGGACAAAGATTTCTTTCAGGAAAACATGGCGTTTGTGGCTGCTTCTGAAGTCGGAAGTAATGGTATTTTAGGGAAGTAAAGGCGGACAGATCCCGCTCTAAATGAAGCTACTTGTTCTGAACTGCAAGAATGTTCACAGAGACCGGCCGCATAAAGCGCGGAGGATAGCAATCGGCCCTTAGTCAAAGGAAATGGGATAAAGACGGAAGGGGCTGGGAGGGGGCGGGCGTTAACAACAAAAAGTGCGTCTGTTTGTCACCGAGGCGTGAAGAGGCGTCCGCGGGGCTGGCTCGGGGCGTCGCGGCGCCTTTGAGGCGCTAATGAAGGCCCCTGTGGCCGGGGGCGGCTCGCGAGGTGTGACTGACAAGTGGCGGCATGTGTGCGGCCCCCGGGGGCGGCGGACGCAGGAAATTGCCCAGCACTGGGGACTAATTCCCCCGCGCTACACGCCGTACGAGCTCCAACAAAATATCCACAAAACATGGAACCCGCTGATCTTGAAAACACGATTCTGTGAGTCTACCGAAGAGCCAACCCAGCTAACAATACATTTACTTTTAGAATAAATCAGATGCATTTAGCTGAGTGAGAAAATATTTTGAATGTTAGTCAGTCTCTTCCTTTCCAGAAATTCACTTAAATTGAATTCATATAAAGGGTTTACGACAGCTCCTCAACAGTAAATTTGAGAAATCTTTTTAATTAGCCTCAGTTTTCTATTATACGTGAATTATTGAACATAACGATTTCACATAGTTTTGATACTATTGTCACGTATTTTTATTAAATAATTTATTAATTTATTACGTTCAGTGACAACTATATACTATATTCTAATCGTAATATATCCTGGCAGGTCAACTCTATATTTCCTCTTAGAACATTTTGTAGTGGTACTGGAATATAGTATTTCTTTAATATGAACTTCAGACTGAGCCATTGCTTTCATCAAGAAATTTTCTTTTATTAACCAACACGCATGTCGCAAAGCTAACAATAAGAATGAGATCACACTCTCTCTCTAGCCAAAGATACAGTTTTTCGTTTTTCTATCCTTGAAAACTTCATTAAGTCCACTAACTTTTATATTATTTTAAGGTAAAATATGTAAACCGTTTTTTAATGAATAATTTTATTCTCGACGAAAACTGGAAAAAATAGCGTAATAATGATTTATAAGTTTAGGATGACAGAGAAAAATTAGATTTCACTATAAAATGTAGCACATGGATGATCGTAATAATTTATATAAATTCACATGAACATGGGAAATGAAAATTTTATGTGGAGCAGGTAAGGTGGTAACTATTTAAGGAAACGAGAGAAATAGCTGGGATATTCAGAATTATACATACAGAGCATAACAAAAAGGGATGTAATTAGCTTAATAATATACAAATAGAACGTATTGACAATTAATACCAATAAAATGATGAGGCAAATGAACTCTGTTTATAGGAAACTGCTCTGTATTAAACAATTACTCTGCTAATTTAAGTGTTAATTTAGTTTCGTTTATATTTAAACTATAGTGACGGAGTGACGTATGCTAGGAAATAAAGAAAAATCAATATTCCAACGTTATTCAGAAAATGCGTCCTTCTCTGAAAGCATTTAGTTTGGTAATGGAATTAACAAACTGAAAGGTGCATTTGTAATAACGGAATATCTCTGGCCTAACATTAAATACATGAAATCATCTACATAACAATCATTAATGAAATATACTGTGAGCTCATGGGAAGCTGTTGGATTCCTCTTCTATCGATGTTCACATACCGTTCCCAATAATTTGTTGTTAGGGAGGGTGAAAGCGTTTAGAATACCATTCTTCAGTTAGCTTCTTCAATTCGATGAAATGCGTTTCTGAAATGAAATATGATTGCGTTAGCTGTAAGCGCTGACTTGTTTCCGGAAATACGTGCTGTGTTTCGCGTGTTTCCCCGACTCACCACTTCAGTTCACCAATTAAAATGTTCTATGTATAATTTGGCTAGATTAAATATAAACATTACACTTAAAATTTGACAATTTAAAAGCTTCTTGTGTGAATATGGATTTACATATTTTTAAATACAACTGGTTTATTTTTGCGTTATGGAGTTTCAAAAAAATATTCCAGATACTCAATTTGGATAGTCTGATATTTGGATTTATTATATTATATAATTATTCTTCTATATTGTATTTAAGACCTGTGAAAACTATGGTCGTTGAGGACTGTCTGAATTATCTGTTCATAGGTCGTGCCTTGTAAATCTCGTTAAATCTGTTAAAAAGGTATTCGTGATTAAGCAGGGTATGTCTGGATAGTACAATTTGATCTCTCTCGTGGAAATATGGTTTCGTGTAGTGTTCCAACCACTATATACAGTGCCTAGCGGAGATCTCCTCACTGTGATTAGTGATCTATTTTCATTATGAAGGCAATTTTACGGTCCATTCATCCATGCGTACAGTTACCGGTTCTTACAGAGACAGCTTTCTTAGGCACAATGTTGACATGGTCATTACCGTCAATACCCCCAAAGTAGGGTAGTTTTATTATTTTTATCATTTATTTCCAGAATGTTCTGCCTACTACTGTTTCTGATTTTGTTAGAGATGAGCGGATTTACTATTTCAGATATTGCATTTAAGATATTCGACAAAATAGACGTAGGACCCGTCACCCTGCCATAGCCTCATTAATAGCTGTTAGTTCATCAATTTTGATACCAGCTGTGACCAGTCTTTAGTAATGTGCCCAGACAGATTACATAAGCCATTCTTCTACTACCCAACGCGGCAACCACTTAGATTATATTTCTTCTATTCCTCCTAGAGAAAAGGTCTTCTACGATGCTATTCAAATCCCAAGGGGACAGGAAGGAGGTGACCAGCGTCAATATTTCCGATTGACGTGGTGGAAGACTGCTATGGATTTTGGGTGGTTGAGGACGCTTTTGATTAGGGAGGTTATGGATTTGGAGATAACGGAGTTTACTTTGGGAAGTTTGATGTTATGGTGGATGACGAAATTTCTAAGGTATCTGGGAGAGTTTGTGATGGTGCGTAGGATTATGTTGTGTTTAGTTTGAATTTTGGCTGATGTTCCGCATATGGACGAGGCATAGGACCAGATGGGTTGAATTATGGAGAGGTATAGGAGGCCTTTTGTGCTGATGGTATTTTCTGTTTAGGAGGGGATAAGAGGTTCTGAATTTTTGGTTGATGTTGGAGAGGTGAAAATTAATACAAGGTTTCCAGAAAAGTTTTAAATGAAACATGATTCCGAGGTAGGTGCTTTCTGTTTTTGTACGAATTAATGAATTGTTTAGATAGAGATGGATTTGGGGCGGAGGAATTTTTGTAAGTGTGAATTGGACGGTTATTGATTTGGCGGGGTTGATGCTGATTCGCCATTGTTTGGACCATTGTTAGAGGTTGTTGAGCGCTGTTTGTAGTGGTTGGACATTGGAGATGAGAGAGGAGGTTTCATAGGAGATAGCTATGTCGTCTGTGAAAAAGATTGTGCTATTGTTGGGATGTTGTGGCATATCGTGGGAGAAGATGTTGTATAGGAGGGAGTCAATGACACTTCCTTGGGGGATCCAGCGTTTTATCGGCACGAAACGCTTGTGTGTATGTATACTGTATTTAATATGAGTTACATTCTGTTATCATGGAATAGGTAAATACCATCCAGGGCTGGTCTACTAAAGTCACAGCTTCAGAGAATGTTTATGATACGCGCCTTGCAATTTAAATTGATTATAACCAAAATGCTTCCTTAGATGACTCTATAACTAAACTCCTCCTACATGGAGGACTTGGCTACGTTTCACATCGAGAATAGCCAATATTAGGATAATATTGTGTATACTTAGCTTCTATATAGGAGAATGATTCCTGTTTGCAAATTCCCCTCCTGACCTTCATTGTATTTGTGGCAGAAATAGTTTGATCGTTTCTTTACTTACTTTAATTTTAAATGTCAGACCAGATCCACCAAGAGAGCCAGAGAATCTGACCCTTCAGCTTTCTGTAAAAATAATTAAAATGACGGCCAATAAGTCAGCAATAATAGTATTAACATTTAATTATACAAATTATACGTTTCATCCAACCGTGTGAATATCTTAAGGAAAATTATGAATGGACGAACTATATATTGAGGAATTATTTTTTGGCCGTAACCGTCGCGGGAGATTGTACCCGAGATAAAAATCCTTTTTTATTTGTTGTAAACTTAAAGTCAGATAATTATGTTTGAATAAAACTGTTTTTAATATGTTTTGCAATAACAGCAATACGCCCTTCAGAGACAAAGTCTACGTGTAGTTGCAAAATATAGTTATAGAATTTTAAACAACGCTAAGTAGATTGGGGGGATGTGGGATGTGCTTTTCATGTGGAAATGAAGGGGCTTGCGCAAGATATGTTAGCTTTGAGGGTTGCATCAGGCCAGTCTTAGGACTCAATTCCACATCAAAAACAATGTTTCTGCAGCCCCATTCCAAAGAATTGTATTGCAGGACGTCTTCATATTCAATGGCGTAAACGATAACGTCAATAAGAATGGTGAAAGGTGACGGTGAGGAAAACTCATTACAGTGGCTTGGAGAATTTTTTTTTGATTATTAATTCTTCAGTAGCATTGCCATGTTGAAAGAGGAGAAGAATCGTAAGGCACCTCACGCTTTAATGACGATCGTAATGAGGAGTGGTAACGTCGGCGATTGGCCTTTCCAGCCGGAACACCTGTTTACCGTCTCTGGAATGGTGCTGGGGGGATATCTGGCACCTTCAATCTGCGCAGGTCAATCCGCAGTGCGATCTCTTCGGGAGACTGTTACTGCTGCAGAGCCTTATCCTCACGTAGCCGATAACATTTACCGAGGAAGTGGATGGGTCTGTTCGACATGGCGCGCGGCGCACACACATTAACCCGACCTCGAACCCTCGCGCGTCTGTGCGTCTCTTAAATAAAACAGCAGCCAGACGGGAGCGAGCGAGCGAGATCGGGTGACGAGACGGCGGCCGTCGTACACTTTTATGAAAAGCTATCTTCGTCTGGCCGGAGGCGGCGTATGGACCGGAATACGGAGTGGTCGTAATGAAATAATGTCGCACACGTAGCGCGGTCGTACGTTGGTCAGTGCCGCTTTTATTTGGCTCTCCAACAGGCGGACCAAATCCTCGCCCTAATGGTAAGTGACGAGCAGCTGCGGCTAGCAATTTTGTTTGTACATAAAAGAGCGACTTCTGGATTCACTTTGACGTTATCAACCTTCCCTCCTCCTAATACCATCTACCTTCTTTCGCAACACGACCTGCTATTATTTCCAGAAATATTGCAGGCGGATATAACAACAGACTTTACGCCGCGATCGATATTAATATAACCTCTTAAAAGAAGAGAAAACAATTTTTGGAAACACCAAAGATATCAATAAATAAATAATCTGATAACTAGGTATTAATAAATAAACAATACAGCCAATTTGTCAGAGTTTTTTTATAATTAGTTAATGTGGAAGTTTTGGATTAGAATATTTATTATTTCTCAAGACTGTATGAGCGAAATGCTTCATATCATGTGTAACCCTAATGTAGTTTTAGATTTATTTTTCAATCCATTAGTCCTCGGTCGAGGAAATAGGATACGTCAGATATAAGATTATAAGAAGTGAACAAAATTTTACATACAAAAGTTTAAGAAAAAAGATAACATTAATCCTCAACTTTCCGTCGACGGAGTAGACAGCAGCAAATCTTGCGTAGGTTCCCGTCAAACATGAAAAAGAAAATAAGTCGGCAGTTAAATTCTAGCGCAGTATAGTTGTAAAATAATAAGAGAATTTGATAGGACACCAGAAAACTGTTTTAGTCCTCCCTATCTACGAACTCTTTCAATGAATAATACGCTCCATTCATTAACAGAAATTTACAACTATTTACAAATAAATTTTGATCCTTTAAAGTTTTTGTTTCCTCCGGATGAATATTGTATAGATTTATACAGGAATAGTGAATGCTTGTTTCAAAAAGGTTTAGACGATGTTTTTTAATACGGAGTTGAGAGCGATTTCTTGTGTTTTATAAATGGTTTCAGCTGTTCATCGGGCGAAGAAGCAATGGCTGTTCAGGATAGTTTGCGAAATCTACGAAGCAGGAAAAATACCAGAAAATTTAGTAAAAACATACCGAAGAGGACTGGAGCATATAGAAACGAACAGCATAAGAGAATTCGTTTAGTATCTCACGCGTGGAAATTATTAACGTAAATAGTATATAGGATGATGGAACGATAAATAAAATCCCCCCTTTTCAATTCCCGCCCGGAAAACGGGAAGTTTTGGGATTGAGTTGACATTTTTCCATTGTTGCCTTTCTTACAAACTAGTTATGATTCTTTAAATGTAAGTATAAATAACTTTTCAATGTGTTATTATTAGTTCGTTAATACGGTTCTTATTATAGAAAAATATGTCTTATATTATATGTGTCTTTTAAATAAGCGATGTTTGAAGCACAGGTTCTGTTAATTGTTTTAATATTAAAAAAAATGATTTTTCAATATAAAGCTATTTTACTGTTATTTTGGCGTTAATATTTTTCAGAATTTTGTTTTCTAGACAAATGATGATAGAAACAGAATAATGTCTGCCCTAGGAGAATTGTCGTGCAAAATGAAACGTCTTGCTGAGACTCCTCGGTAACATCCATCAGAATCAAGTCTGGTGTGACCCACAGACATGTGTTCCCCTAACGCACGCGGTCGGGTGTCCTGATATGTGGCTATGAGAAGTTATAAGACACCTCTACTTCTCTTCTCTTCTCCTCTCGTCTCGTCTCCCCTTCACGGTTGCTTACTGCGCTCCCGCCCTTCAAAGCAGGACGTGACATTGCGAGCGCAAATCTTGGCCATTTCTAGGCCAGTCAGGCAGCGCGTTCAGGACCTCTCCCTCCTCCCTCTTCCTCTCCTCGCGAACGGAATCTTCGCTTAGCATCGGAGAGGGTTTAGGATTGAGGGTCGCAGGGCGACAAGTCTAGATACGCCCAGCGACCTGAAACCAGAGACATCCAAATACACGTGTTCGATAGCGCACTCCAACCCCCCGGAAAATACAAATCGCGTCAGGCGAATAAAACCTGCAAACAATAGTCATACGTGTAACATTACTAATCCACTTATGATGTAGTGTAAGGAATATTATACAAACTATACACATTGAATGTAACAATTAATTTAAAACTGTATCTATAAAAACTGTGATAAAATAAGTAGAAAAGTAGTATTCAACAAAAAATTTTGAAGGAAAATAATAACCTATAAATAAAACAATTAAATTAATTGGTCTTAATATGTAAGAGAAAGTTGACTGTGAGCGGTTCAACGCGTCGTATTTATACAGCGCATCGTGTGTCGCTCTCGAGAGAGAAACATTTTTGTACATTGATTAAGTACTTAAAACATATTGTTAGTTAAATAAAACGGTCATTAAATTTACAAGTTATTTCACGCTAAACATACAAAATCAACTACCTTATCCTTATAAATGAAATTAATTTCTTATGTGAGAAAAAAGTCCAAAATTTGTACGTGTTTGTTTGTATGCAGGCATAAAAATCTAAATTCGCGGAGAAAATTCAACCAAATTTAGCACACAAGTTCTTTGCGACTTGGAAATCAGCACTATTGGGGTAAGAAATGGCTACTACCTTTAGGGACTGGGGTGGAGGGGGCAGAAAGTATTATATATGCAAAACCTGACACAGGCTTTCCCTACGTCCCAGCAGGTCAATCGCCGGGTAAGATTCTTAAACTATAACTCGGGGGCCCTGATCAACACTTGGATGCCTTCTTATCCCTTTTATATACCCCTCCGCGCCATTTAAATTCCCTTCCTATGCCGTTGAAGGGGAGTTTTATGTTCCAGAATCACCCTCAATATTTTTTTCCTTTTTAATGGTAAAGTTTATAACCACCACTTTTTGCTGAAATTTAATTATATATTAAAAAATTATTGCATTTTCTCATTATATTTCCAAGATATGTTGACTATAACTTTTGAACAATTTGTAAAAGCTGAATTCAATACAATTTAGAGAACGTAGATTTTCCCGACGAAGATGCTGGATGAAGAGTTCTCGGGATTCCAGTCGGGTGATGTTTTTATGGCTAACACCGCCATCATCTTCAGGTCAGCCATAGAAACGTTGTGGATTACACCCGACCGGAATCCCAAGAACTCTTCATACTTCAATACATTTGTTAATATTTTCAGACTAATTTAAAATTCAGTTGAAAATAAAATAATTAAATTAATCAGGAAATATGAATTGAATCCAAAGAATGACCAAAAGTTAAAAATAGAAGTTGTGAATTTGTTGTTTTGTCCCCAACTTACGTTGCCTCTTCAGTACATTTTATTAAAATCTTATTTACGGATCTGGATTCTACAGTAGTAACATGAAGTATCAATAATATTTCATTAATGATCTGAAGATTTTCAGAAATTAAAGGATAGAATAATGGAAATAAAAATTAAAAAATTGTAACACATTTTATAATGTCTCAATAGACAACAATGGCTTTATATTTGTAATGCAGATTATTGTTAATTATTTTTACTTTTTTATTTTAGTAAGACATAATTATTTTTTGTGCCAACTCTCTGTGTTATTTTTTGTATTAATTTTATTTATTTTATCATGGAATTATTTTTACTATAGATTTTTGTTCTGAAACGCAGTAGAACAGACAGTGTACAAGTTGGCAGTACGACGCATTGCAGGCCGCAAAGAAATTAAGATCGTTGAGGAACGTTTAATACACAAGATAAATATTCCTTGTGTCAGATAATACTCCCCTGTTTTTTTTACCTGAAGTGAATAGATAGCTTCCAACCCTCTCGCAAATTGAACGCGGTGGAAGTCGCCAAGATCAGCCAGTTGCTAACTTGGCGAAGCAAAAACTAATTCAGCCATCGCATGATTAATTGCGTTTAAATCGATGCAAAATTAACGACGCCTAAGATAGAGGGAAGCGAAATGTTATACGAAGTTTGCCCCCGTTATTAAACAAATTTACATTCTACGCAGCAGTTGGTCCCTCTTGCCAAAAACTCACCCCATCATCGCCTCTTCATCCTCTCCCAACTCACCGGGAATACTCACCCTCCCGCCCCCACTATCCTCTTTTCCAGTAGCAGAACCACCGTAGCCCATTTTCCACTCTACGGCGACTTGTTAAATATTCGCCTTCCTCCGTCTCTCGACACCCCCGCCGTTAAATATAAATTGTTCCAACTCATTTGACACTGCGGGCTCGGTGCTATGGATGGAGGTATTCATGCGGTGACGAATGAGCCTTTAATAGGAACAAAAGCCACCCCCGTTTCCAATTGCTAAGTTAAGAGACGCTGCTACGCCCTCGTGTTTGCCTCCAACCTTCCAGTTCATCCAGCTCTGGAGACGAAAGTTGAGGGAGGAAGAGGGGACGTTTAGATTGTAAGTATCAAAGTCACGTTACGGGGATTCTCCAATAGCCTCGAGATATCCCGCGTTGGTGAGCAAATTCGCTCCAGAAAGTAAAGACATAATTTTCAACAAGTAACACAATTACGATAATAGACGTTCTCGTTCTCAGCTCGAGTAATTTTATTACGAGTTTGCCACATCCTCAGGGGAGCATGTTAACCGTGAATTGTCTGACTGTGGTAATTTTGCTGATTTCTAAAATGGCAGTAGGATAAAAGTTTTCTGTAAACCATTCCTTTGCTTTTAATTTTAAATGTTCCTCTTACACAAAAATCGAAGGTTCATTAGTTTTCATTTCAATTTTAATAATATTCCTCACACGCTACTATAAATTTTTATTATGATGATATTTAAATGAATAGTTTCCTACTATTATGTAATAAAAAATGTCTGGCAGAATGTCCATCTGTTGATAGAGAAACTAACCGTTCCGGTTTACGAGCCAATTTTAGTTTATGAGTTTAACTTTTTTGAAATACTTTGTATTAAATGAAACAATGATGCAACGGGCATAAAAGACTAATCATCAATATTTTACCATTTGAAACGTAACGCTGTCTGCCAACATAACTAGGAGAAGTCAGCACGGAACGGGAGACTTATTGTCACATTAAGCAATTTTTGAAATGCCACTAAAATAATCAAGTAAATAAAATATGGTTTTACAATTCTCTTTTAAAACATTTGATTTAGAAAAAAACTTACTTAGCCTACACCTTAGTAAATACATTATTGCCAAGTTTCTCTAAGAAACGTTTTAAAATTAATATTTATAAAACATAAGTATTTCAGTAACTAAGACAGCTTCTTTGACTAAAAGTTTGATATAAATGTTTATAAAATGTTTGGCACTTTTAAGTCTTTACAGGCTTTACGTTAAATAAGTCAATTCTATAATATTATTATAGAAGTAATTTTCTGTGAAATTGGTTAGTTTATTTACATAAAAAATTCTAACCATAACGAAATCTGTAATACAGTTTCTGATTGCGGTAGTGTATTATTATCCCTTGCTGGTTCTTTAAATTATTGACTTTATCACTTTATTTATAATATCTGTAACAATAACATTCTTCAATTACATGTAGAAGGGGATTTTTTTCTTATTAACCCGCGTTACAGATAAACGTATTCCTTTCATATTAATCCTGCATTTCAAACAACTTAACAAAGAACAGAAAACCTTTATTTTAAATTTGTAAAATACTAATTGAATTTATAGAGAGAATTTCATTTTGTATTGCGTCTATTTTTGCTTCTTCTGTTTTGTGTGTGTGTGATGCGGGTTTGTCTATATCCGTGAGCAGGCGGAGAAGAATAAGACGAAAGGAAGTTACAGAGAACCGCGGAGGGAGCGGCGCTAAAATGCCGGGCCGAGGGTTCATCTCAATATTATGAATAAATATCAGACCCCGGCTCTAGAGCAGTGGATTCTAATGAGTACCAGTTAACGTCGTCGGGCTCTGAGTCATGGCGCTATTTAAACAATTTGTGACTCGAAATAACATTAAAATCTGTCTGGAAGGAAAAACGTAAATCAGGCTTAGCATTCACTTTGTGCTTTCCACCCCTCCGAAAACGTTCTCCATCTCGTCATAGAGCCGGTGGCGTCGCCGCCCACTGTAATTGCCCGGGGATTTCAATTAACTGTGGCAACAAATCAAACTGTGCGGGGGCGGGGGCGGCGGCAGAGGTGAGACTTCCCCTGTTTAATCGAGGAACTTCACTTCTTATATATACACATACATCCGCTGAAATAGTGCCACCTCTTACACCCCTCACTCTTTCCGGAATCGCTGAGTAACTGCCTGGTGTAATTGGACGGATAAAAATGGTGATGAATGCCGCGTCAACTGGTTCGCTTTTCATTAAACAATTAAAGGGTGAAAGTCTCGCGAGCACGAGTTGTAAAACAGAGAGAGATAGAGAGAGAGAGATTTAATAGAGAGGAAAGGGAAGGGTGAGGGATGGAGGAGTTGGAGTGAACGGGATGTGGCGGGAGGCGGCAGCTACCTCGGTGGAGGGAATCGTTCATTTTGCAAGTGAGACACTGAGTCCGATCTATGACGGTCTCCGCTAATCTTTCGAAGCATTTCTCCTCCACTCCACGGAGAATAGTGGTTGGTTCAGATGAGCGAATAGGGGAACGGACATCAAAATGAGAGAGCCGGGTGGCTGCACGGAATAATTAGAATTCGTAATTCATAACTCGTGCTTCAACTTATAAAAATGTAATGAACTACGGTTTTTGAGGAATTGCTATCTAACAATTACCGATATTGAAACTAAGATATTTGTTATGAAATTGTTAAATAAATTATCCTCCGTAACCGACCCTCTGTAGTCAACTACAAATTAACCGTCGTTATTCACTAAGATGGTGGAACCTTTCTAAGTCGATTTCCCAGGTTGAAACTGGGTGAGATCTTTCTGATTATTAGTAAAACATATAATAACTATCGTCTCCAAATATTTTATCAATTAAAGACATTCCTTAGATTTTTCGAATTGAAACATTGTAGGTGTTGGCTATTTTAGAAGTGCGAAGATCACTCCAAACGTAATGGACTTTATTTTTATATAAATTTATTTGCCATTTTGCATCTTTTCAACGTATGGAGTTCTTAGATTGGTCCCTGCCGGTAGGGTTCAAATGTTTTTCAATCCATTCCCGTAGTGTCATAGCATGCCTTTAAGTTGGTTGCTATACAACTATAGTCACGTGCGAACTAATTCTTAGGACCCCAAAATAAAGGTTGAAAAAGGGATGCGTGGGCAATCATACTACGTGGTCAAAGAAGATATGCTAATATTTTCGGGATACTCCCTGTTGCTCTAACGTCTGAGAATGAGAAGATTTTGGCTCAAAAACGTATCACATTGTCACTACAAGTTGAAATAGGAGAAGGAAATTTTTGCGGAATACTGGAAGAGTTTGGGTGAAAACGGTGGAATCGAAAGGTGTTGACAGAGGTTCAAAGGGAAACACGAAAAAGAGTGTGCAGCGAACTTTTTGAACAGTTTGAGAATGGTGATCTTACTGTTAATTTTACTCTTTATTACTTTGTGTACGTTTTTCATAATCTCTTACTAAACTTTTCTCTAACCCGGAGAACCAAGACGAATATCGACATGTGTTCAGGAACTGTACCTGTACCTGTAAACAGGTCCGTTTTTACGTATTTCGTTACATATTTTTTTAAATTCTCTTTTAACGAACATTTATCGAATAAATCATTTAAATAATTATTATTAACAAATACATAGTAAGGAGGAGGCTAAATAATGGTTATAATCTATTATTAAACTAATTTAATTGCATTTATATTCATATATTTACTTCTGAATTAGTCTCCTTGTTTTACAATGTGTCGTTTATACAGCTCTTACGATTTTGATTTCCCCTGGCGAAAGAAACTTGGATTACAAAAACACAGTTTTATAATTTCATTTTATCCGTTTATTGGTGACTCTATTGTATGCGTCTAGTAGAGACGTTCTCAAATCTTCAATAGATAATTAAATTAACGCAATGTTTTGATGTAGATTGTTTGTGCCGACGCAATTATAGCGAGGAAAGCAATAGTTTTGTATCAAACTTTGTTTTTATATTGACTGCTAATTAAGTATTTGATAGTGTTCATCTTACACAAACGGGTCCATATTTTCAGACATAGTTTGAATAAGTGAAATAGGCTCGCAAATATATTTTATTGATGTCAAAAATAACAGTAAATATCCTTATAATATATACGGTCTATTCTATTAGCTGTCGTGAACTCTTTCGGAAAAAATTAGATATTTTCTGGTGATAATAAAAATGATAAATATGGAAGTAAATGCTTCGTATAGAAAACAAAATGCATTTTATTTGAAAACATATTTAAAAAATGAAAAATAAGAATAACAGAGGTTATTTTGTTAATATAGTAAATTACTCAATGACCAGAAATATAATTCCTGACTTTTAAATTTTGTTTTTTATGTATTATAATATCATTGGCTTGTAGTCGGTCTCAAAATAATTAAAAACTGCAATGTTTTTATTTTCCTTCAAGAAGAAACCATATTTATCTTCTAAACGAAATATTCTTTTATAAACACTGCTAGTTTACAAAATTCAATAAATATAATTTTTTGACATTACCAAAGTAATTAGCTTTAAAAAGAATACATTTATATACCTCACGAAATGGTAAATTACTGGAAAATTTGCTAATTTCAGCGTATCGTACACACTTTTCACTTTAATAAACTACTTTGTCTGTAATGAAATATGTGGCTTGTGTCTTTTAAAATCTGCGTGACTGTGGATTATATCTACAGCGTAATTTCCAAATTTTTACGCTGATCGTCGACGTGTCTTCCCACGCTTGATTTATGATTCGATGAAATGAATTAATAACTGGATACAGAGAGCAGGCACATTACGCTTCAAATGTGTTTCCTATCGCGCTCGGGTATTATTCGAGAGGGCGTAATGCGAACGAAATAGCAAGTAATAGATGGGATGCGGTACATATTACGTCTGCGGCCGGCACTACATCACTGCAAATGTGAGCGAGTGTGTTTTGTGTGGCCAAGAATGCCACATATTCCCAGCAACGTGTGTGTATGTGTGTGTCGTGCAGAATTAGTCCGTCACCACTCCGAAAATTTGGACGACACGCAACCAAAATTATGGAGGGAAAAATGACACGAGGTCAACTTTGACGATGCACCGGTTGAAAGGTTTACTGAAAATATAGAACGACTTGTGTGTGCTTAGCATTGTTTTAGTGCACATGGGAATTGAAAAACTGAATAAATTCAAATGTTATACGTAAAAGTTTATTACGTTGCATTTATGTGCATTAGAGCTCTTCCATTGTCCTGGCCTTAGCATGCGTCGGGAATTAAAACTAAAATTAATTCAACTTTCATGGATTACTTATTAACAACGCCTCTTTATTCATTTTCCAGGTTCAGATAATCATTAACAAATTAGACCAAATTTTCGAAATACACCGCAGATTTCTCTCTTTTTCAATTGACTGCATTCCATTTTTTAAAAATTGTCTTTCTAGCTGCGAATACAATTGAATTCTCTATCCACGAATGTGCTTCGTCAAGTAAGGGAAAATAAAATTATTGTGCGTGTAAACTGTATGCGCTACAGAAGTAGACGCCAACCAAAAAATTACTTTATACGGTATTGAACAAATTTTATTTAATTTTGGTCTAATTTATTAATGATTATCTGAACCTGGAAAATAAAATTTACCTTATTTGATCGTTCGTATAACCAGTTCTTTAATAAAAAGGTTTTTCTGTTTGTTTATGGTTCGAGTGCCAACTCCTTTTGTGTCTTATATTGCCACTATTGGAGACCTGCAGTTATGGATGAGGGGTATACAGCTGGACTGGAGAAATGTGGACTCGAGTTCGAGTCAGAACCATTTTTTTTACTTTGTTTACCTTTCGTTCCTAGTATTTTCTCTTTCGAGAATGTTATGTTCTAAGAATATATAAATTATTCTGGACCTCCAAGCGGATGCAGTTTTTGAGAGTACGAGTCTTTGTACAGCAATATAACGCCTATAACCTATAGTAATGTGTGCTACTGTATCTCACGATCCTTCACAAACGCGACAATATTTTATATATATAAAGGATAATTTAAAAAGTACCTATTTATAGTTTCAGAATTAAAATATCACTGTGAAATCTAAGAAGGGATAGACAGAGTAAATCAAGGAGGAAATGGAATAAACGATTTGATTCAATACGTCCACAGCGAAGCTTTGTGTGTCATAAATCTGGTCAGTTAAATTATTCTGTGAATAGATATTTATTAAATAGTAAGGAATTTTACGATTTTTATTGGAAAGAGGTTGTGTTTTGCTTTATATTACGACTTTTTTTATGGCAATCGATGATTGTGACGGAAGGTTGTGACGTAAAAGTCGGCTCTGAGGGTGCAGTCCCTTAGCTTTATTACCTCTAGCTCAGCAGACTTCCGACAGAGTATGCTGATAGTTTGAATTCAAAAAGTGACCTTTACACTGGGCTGTTAGGAACTAAAGCACAGCATATAGCAAAATTCGTGACGTGTGGCTTTGAATTGTGATATCGTAGCTCTTTTAGGATTAGAATTTCAAGAGTTATAGTTGTGTGTTCCGGTACAGCATAACTTCCCCACACTTACTTCTCGCTGGGGATTTCTTTTATACAGGGAAGCTGTCTTCTTTGCTCTCAGGACTTAAATGATGCCATAATGAATTATCATCAGAAATGATAAATTTAGAAAGAATCGCATCTTTTCTATTGGAACATGGATCTTATTATCGAGTAATATTAAAGAAACTTTAGGATAAGAAAATAACACACCACATTGGAAAATAAAAAGTTTCAGTATTATTTATGGACTTATTTTCGTTTTTTTATAGTAAAGCACATTCGACGGAATATTTCGTATTGTAAATGTACTTTTGGCGTTGAATTGTTCTTTTGTCTGTGGATTGTACAGTTTCTTGGCAGGAGATTAGCCACTCATAACGGGTCAGAAAGGAGAGCGCCGACCTCTCTCATCCTCTAACCTTTTCCCTCGGCGCTGAAGCTCTCTTGTAACCTGTCCGCAACAGTTGCAACAACAGTCGCAAGGCCGGCAGAAGCAGGAGGACTTTTGTGAGGCCAGAACCGCAGTCTTCCTGCCCGCCAAGGCCCTTTACTTGACTTCAAAGGGAATAAAGTCTTCATCGGTATAATGGACACTAGGTCTGGTCGGGAGCTTAATGCCCGCCGCCGTGTCGTCACCGGCGAATAATAATGCACAAGCGAGCAACTAATCCTAGGCGCCCTTACAGCACACGGAATTATTGATGAAGATGTTTGCAAGTCCACTCTTAAGCCCCTCGCCACTTCAGACACTCCGTTGGGTTTTGTGTGCGTTTGCCTTAACACGCCAGGCGCCGAGCCTCGCCGCCCCCTTACTTCAAAGTGGATCATCTGGAAGCCCGTTTTAAGTGTCTTTGACTTCCAGAGACGCTAGTTAGCTACCATCTGCGAGCGAGGGTTTGAAAGGCTGTCTCTGTGCACGGGGAAGGAGGAGGCGATTTAAATGGAGACCATTAAAGAAGCGGAAAATGTTGATTGTTCCAGACGATATATAGATAATTGCCTAACTTTTTCCAGCTAAAGAAAGGGATTGCGCCAATTGGTGAAAAGAAATCGAAGAATGCCCAATCAATGCAGAGAGCTAATTAGAATTTTTTACGGATTACAGAGTATTTTGCATATTATCAAACGTAATTCTTATATTTATTGTATTAGAAAGATCGTTCCAACCGAACGAATATTCTTAAGTAGTAACAATGACCGGTTGTAAACCATCGCCCTAAGCTTGCCAAATTTTAATTTCTTAAAATTTCTTACTGTATGTATTTGTAAAGTCACGTTAATATCTTATGTTTAAGTATACATTACTTTTACTAATAATGGTAAAGGTGAAATCTATAATGAATAAAGATAGCCATATTTTACAATTAATTAAACTGTGAATATAAGCGCAGATGATCTATTGGTGAGAGGTTCCATCACCCAGCGTCACTGTACCTCAGTCTTATCAAGGCCTGCCTTCTCCAAATTCTCATCTCCACCGACAATTTTATATATAAATACTTCTCAAAAGAACACAGCTTTTATTAAATTCATACAGTCCTCACATTTCCGATTCATCAAGTAAGTTTCTTCAGTGTATTAAATTTTGAAGTATATAGTTACACATTAATTTTGAGTATAACTGTCCATGGATGCTCACCAGGACAAAAATATTATATACTTGTACCTGCATTCCTTTATTAGAAAATTATTGCGTAACTATACATTTCAAAATTTAATATTCTGATGATATTTACTTGATTAAGTCCAAAATATGAGGTCAAAATTTTGTGTAAATTAATAAAAAATTGTTTGTCAATTGTTTTTTTATGTCATTATTTATATCACAAGTATTTTCTAATTATAAATGATATGAAAATGTAGTAATACACCGCAGCCGTCGACTTCAACAATTTAAAATATTTAATGTGTATAAATTATAAGTAACATAATATAAGAACTTTTCAACTAAATTTTGCTAACCAATTACTCAGGAATTCATTTGAAAATACCAAACAGCTTTTAATTGAAAACCTAAAATCAAGTGTAACGTAAACCTTGGGTACGAACACGAGTTTACCCGACTGTCAACCCTAATATACCAAATTATTTATTTGACAGTAACCACGATGTTTTTGCGCCTTTCAACTCGCAAAATATTTTTAAATTTAATGGCTATTATATCCGGTAATAAATTATTTTATGTTTTAAATATCTCTGTATTAATACTGCGTTTAAAATTTTTCTATCTGTTTCGCTGGTAATTGCAGGGTATAATTTCAAGTTACTTTATACGACTATAAAATTGATATTCGTAATTGTAATACTTCTACGTGGGTGGTAATTGATTGTCATTAATATCAACAAAGTACGATAAAGAACCGTATACATTTTGTATTCACCTTAGTAGATAAGGTTTAGGCCGATTTCTCTAAGTCGTCTAAGAAACTGCTCTGTTTCAATCGTCCTGCATTACGATGAAGCTTCTTTCCCAAATATACAAAATAAAACCTATAATTATAGTTTACGGATTGGGAACCATTATCTTATATCAAATCTAGGACTAAACAAGTTTTTGCCAGTCTACTTTTTCTAGTGAAATGAAAAATTAATGAGCATTGTGCTAAATTTATATTTCAGTAATATGTTTATTCATGCTTCCGAAACGTGAAGAATTTCAATGCAATATTTTTTAAAGTTTCAAAGTAACTAATAGTTTGTTGCTGTTGTCTCATCACCGTTTGGTATTTATCTACGTCATTGTGAATTGTATTTAGTAACATTATTTTTAACTAGGCCAAATCTTTCATCCTTGATGATTTAAATTTTGAAATTTAAGAAGATCTTTGTGGATGAGATAATCCTTCAGAAAGAATTGTAGCTGCAAAGATTCTAGGGAGTCGTTGTGTGGTGATTTTTTTTCTCTCTCTCCGAAGTTGTGCGCAATCCCCGTGTCATATATAGCAGGCAGCCATCCCTCACGCCTTTCCTAACCACCCACCAATAGGCCATTAGCCCGTGCCGGAGCTCGGGGGGCCATATTTTCTCGCAAGGCTGAAAGTGATGTCTTTAATCGAAAACTTGGGGGCGTCACAAATCAAGCAAAGGTTGACAGTGTCATTAAGAAATGGCGGCGGTTTGTCAGCCATAGATCACACTGGGGAAGCGGGGGTGTATCGGCGGGGGTGGGGGAGCGGGTGGCCTGTCTCGTGGAGATTTCCCGCACCCCTATGATGGACGAGCATAATCTTACTCCTGCGCTACTGCAGAAACGTACGTCAATCTCCGCGGAGAAGAAGGGGAGTCCTGAAGGAGGGATTTTATTGGCAGGTTTGCCAACTGAAATACCTTCACTCTGTGCTCAAGTCATGACTGCTCAAATTAAAGGTGACGAACAACTGAATAAACTATTGCACGCAGCGTCTCAGAGACTATTAATTTCACGGACTGCATTGTTCACTTATATTTAGATAACAAAAGAATTTACAAATGAACTATTTATTTATTACTTTAGTGAATATTATTACCTGATTATTGATCCAATAGAAAAAATAGACAGACTGGCCGTCATTACGAAAAGTATGTTACTCATCTATTAAAATTCCTTAAATTGTATTATCAAAGAACTTATTCTCTTTGCGTTTTCATTACCTTCATTTTTAAAAATTTTCAAGTATATATAAAATAACAATATTTAATTGGCGCAAAGTAGTTCTTAGCCTTTTTAAAATAAAATAAGTACCGGTCAGATGCATCAGTTGTAATCTATTTTTTGTCTGTTTTAGTTAATAAAATAATAAAATTGTTTTTAAATTCTTAAAAATTAACATATATAATAGTTTTAAAAATTTGACACTTTCTTATGAGGTAATATTTCTGTGGTGAAATATGCAGGCATTAACAGAATAATATCCCGTTACTGATAGTTTATCTCAAGAAATAATTTTATATTCAAATTTAGCTTCATTACAAAGTTTTGATAAAGTACTTATAAAGATAAAAAGTTTTGAATAGACGAAAATAAACACCTGGCTCAATGGTATTTAATTTGTTATTAAGTTATGTAACTTACAATTTTTACTGTCTTTGTAATTGTATGATATACTTAAGAAACATTTTCCATTGCATCTGCACATTTGAGGTTAATTAACAAGCTGTGAAGAGAGTAAATTAAACGACTAAAGTACAAATCATGGAAAAGAAAACGAAAATCAAGACTAGGAAAGATTGTTTTGTTAAATAAAACACTTGTGAACAATTATATTATTTTAGTTGTTTATTAATTTAATTTTCCATCTGATTGTCTAAATCTTTTAAATAAAGGTAAAAATCACATGGCTATGATAAAAGTATAATAAATATTTTTTCTAATTTAAGTTTTTATTATTTCGAGACTCTTAGGAAAATGACATATTTATTAACCGAGGAGAAATATGAGGTTGTTTTTTATGCTAAAATTATTTATTTATTAAGTACTTGAAAAAGTTCCATTAATTTTTATTGTACAAACACAAAATTGTGATATATCCAACACTTACAATTACCTATTTCATTAAAGAAAAAAGTTAATATTTATATATATGGTTTAGACTGTATTGATTATTTAATTAATGATAAATTGTACACCTGTAAAATGTAACCGAAACGTGAAACTGATTAAAAACTAGCTAATTAAATGTTTTACGCTGGTTCAAATGGTTTTATTTGTTTACCACAAACCTTGCAATTAATACAAAATTCTATCACTGCATGTTCCCGGTTATTAATTTGTTTGTATAATATCATACTTCAGTAAATATTTTTTTTTCGAATATTCAGTTACATTCAGTAATGATTTGTCAGATCTTATATCGGGTGTCCCAATCCCTTTTTCAATTAATTACTTTACATTTTCAACCTTAAAAATATGGTGGTGCAAAATGTGATTTTTAAGGATAATGCTGTTATTTTTATTGAATTTTGAGAACTATTTAAAGCTGTGAATTGTTGTCAAGTAGTTGCATAGAGTGTTTTACACAAATGTAATCATAAGTTTGTGGGGAATGTAATACATTTCTGACAGTAATAGTATTCATAATGCATCTATCGACATTAAAACATGTATTTTAGTGTGTAACGTAGTTCATTAACAAAACAATTAAGAAAAATTAACAAGTACAAGTGATTCAATGCAGTTCTAGCCTAAAAACTCTAAATTGGTATACGCCAATTAATTTCATTAGATTATATTTATTTTCCATTAACACTAACGAAGAACCGGAAAGTGTTTCATAACAAACATATGTATTACAATCAATGTAAATGGAGAAGTGGGCTCAATCAATTACACGCACAACAAAACTAATTACAGAACTCAAAAGTTAAATTAATTATTGCAGGTCTCCTGGTAATTATAACGAAACAACTTTTGCTTATACTCTGACACGTCATTACAAAACAAATTATTAATATTTTCTTAGGTTTAATCATTTTTTGTTACTTTTATCTACCGATTGAGTGTTATAGGAAAGAAGATATAGATTGATCTTGTTTGTTTATGTGGCCTTATTAAATATGAGAATTTTTGTTTCCTCACGTCGGGAAAATAAATTAGAAGTTGACAGATGGGAAGTAAGAATTCAGCATGTTGTTTTAACAACCGGAGGGTGGAGTCAGACTTTTTACCTTCTACAGTATCGAACAAAAGAATAACAATAACTAACATTTTTACTATGAAACGTTAAAATATACTAATATTAAAGAAACTCTATAAAATTAAATGGATTAGTCTCAGAATGAAAAGTAATAATGAAATACTAACATCAAAATACAGTTTTAAGTTTTCGATTTTTAAAAAAATATTATAACTGATATATAACTGCATTAATTTATAACACACATAAAATGTTTGAATAAATTTAATGAAGAATATTTATTAATTTAAAATTGGGAATGAGCTTTGCGAAATAATATCATCAAATTATTGTTCCTTAAGTTTTATAATTTACTTGATGTATTCAAATATTGAGTGAATCGGCCTGTTTCAAATAAGATGTGTATTAGTCATACAGGAATCCTGTAAGACACTTTGTTCCTCATATACTTTTAAGATAGACATATTTTTTTAAAAATTTATAATGACATGATTGAGAAATGCAAAATTATGGCAAAAATATTAAATAAATTTATCAAATTAGTCTGACTTAACATTATAAAAAAATGAAAACGGTGGCCAAAATTCTGAAGTAAATGAATACAATTTGTATTAAAACGTTTCGTTCCCATCTTTCGTGATCTCCTCAGTTCATTCTACAAAAACATTTATATAATTACATACACACAGATATATCAGTATATATATATGTTGAACACACAAAATTTTATAAGATTTTTAATTGTAATTATTAATATACCACGTTTATATATTTATATTCAAGTATATATTGAACATTATTAATTTCCTTTTTAGAATGCACTGAGGAAATCCAAAAATTTGGTGCAGAAACGTTTTAATTAAAATTAAATTCTGAATTTAGCAAATTATTTGTATTTTATTTATAACAAAATATTAATGGAAAAACATTAAAATTCAGTTTATTTATATGATTTTTAAATTAAATAATGGTAAATATAATATTGGGTCATTCTCGACGATTGTTTATACCATTTGTTAGTATTTGAAGAGAATTTTATATTAACAATAAATAATGGCCCTGAAATCAGTTATGAATGATTTAATAAGAAAAAAATTACCAGCACACTTAGTTACAAAAATAGGTATACCTAAAACAACGTTTCTTTCATAGTCCATGGACCTAATCAGATGTATATTAATATTTTTTTCTTATCAAAATATTTCGAATTAAATTCTGCACCATTATGTTTTGTTAATTTAAAAGCCAGTTACAGCAATGAAAATAATAACCTTGAGTAGTTCAAACAGGTAATTATAGAAAACTAAAAGCAGTACAATGACATTTAAATGGGTAATGTCATTTCTATAAATAAACTAGTTGAAGAAAAATGATTTAATTACATCTTTGATAAAAATTCATGAATACTCTTAACTAAAACTTAAGAAATCCATCAGGAGTTTGTGCTGATGAAACGTAATGAGAAGTAATACGCTTTATGACCATAATCGTTTGTGTGTACATAAAATTAATCTATTTAAAGATTTATACAGACATTATACTACTTTATATGTATATGATAAAAATTTTAACACGAATCCTTTTCTTTTTGTTATTAATATCAAAACTATATAATTTTTAGTCTGTCTGAACTGCTGACTGTTTTAGCTTTTATATAAATTTAAAAACAGAGAAAAATCTTTAATCCGCTACCTATGGTACGAAAAGGGAGCTGCCAATTTATGAATCACCTTAAAAACGTATTAAAACCGTTGAAAATTTCATTTCATCGAGATTTATTCCGTGTATTTAATTGTTGGGAATGAATTTAATTACTTAAAGGTAATTATGGTAATATTGCGTTGTGTTGATTAATTATTGCTTTTTATGTGTGATTTAATGATCCAGTGTCTCTACTAATATATATTTGATGTAATCAAAACACACGGAAACCAATGAAATTGTTTGATATATGAACAAGCCGATGTTAATTGTATCGTCATTTTTAAAATAATTAATTATAATCATAATCTATTTTACGCGCACCTCCAATAATCAATACGTATAATTTAGTTGTTACATCTTAGCAATGTGGAATGAAATCACATCTCAGGATCTTTCGAGTCGGTTCAGGAATATATTATTTCCTTTTTCTATAAATATTACAAACCCAAAACAACACTTTAAACCAATGTGTTATTTATTCTTTGTCATTAATTTGTAATATTAAGCTGCAAAACCAAGAAACAGTCATAAGTCCCACGACTCGTATCTACGACTAATGCTACCCTTGTGCTCGTGTATCTCTGATTTCAGCTTTAATCAAATGAAATAAGACGGTAATATAATATTTCAAATAAATTATAGAATTTAATTTAAAACACGGGAGTATATTGATAGAATTTTTGTTAAAAAGATCTTCCTGAAGGGTTACCGGCTTTTATTGTGAGCTCGGTTGTTTTACATGCGTATCTGTTACTTCTTTTAATAAATTTTCACACCGGTTAGTACGAGCAGAGGCAGCTATTAGGTCATCTATAAATATGGCGACATGTGTTACGCACAACACGTGGGGAACATAATGTTCGCCGAATTTACACAGTCCAAACCGAGGTAGGAGGAAACTAACACTTAATAGCGGTGTCCTATAATAAAAAAGTGCTGCAAATCACCAATCGAAAACGCGGTCGTAACTGCTCATAAAGGTGGAAATGATTGTGGGGGAACCGCGGCACAGTGACAAGATATTTTTCGAATCACGTGAAACAAAAGCCACTTCGTCATGGGAATAAAGCATTTGGTGCAGAGGCAGAGGCAGGGGGGGGGGGGTCGCCGCTCGACCAGTCATAATTATCTTAAGTTGGTTTTTGTTTTAACAGCCTCGGGGGGTAGTGTCGCTAATTTAGAAGGCTGTGCATCAACCCGCCATACATTCGTGGCAGCCGATATCTGTTGCGCATGCGCACACCGCCGCAAGGTCGTCGAATAAATCGGACACGAACTACAGTTAAAGTGTGTGCGTGTGTGCTAGGGCACATTCATAACAATTTAAGCCAGCTGGCACGTGATATTAAAGCGACATCACATATTTATGGTCGGGTTTCGGCGGAGAGGGGTAGCTTGCCGCTGGTGTACACCCCGTATCGCTCTCGCACCCCCACACCACCCCTTTGCTCCCCACTTGTGCAATATCTCAGACTTGGTCAAGTAAATAATTTTCCTAACTACGGGCACTGGGGCTAGTATATAGCAGGGCACACATGCCCCGGAGCAGGTCGTACGTTTGCAGGGAATGCGGGGTGCCGGGGATTAGTATATTACAGTAGTTAGCAGGGGCGCTGCGACGTATGAACATTCCAAGCCTGCTGCGGAAGCGGTGAAGGAGTCGACTGCACCACCAGAAAAATTCCCCTTCTCCCTCCAAAGATATTTATTTGGTCGGAAATTTTGTAAGAACAGCAATTGTGCCACACAAGAGTCCTGTGATTCTCTACTGCCTCCTTTCAAGAAAGTGAGTCCTATAGTCGCTGCTCTTATTTTTTGTGAGAAACTCTACAAACACCTTGTCGTGACATATTAGCAGAGAAAATCCATCAAGCTAATTATTGCAAGTCACGTTGTATAAGACATGACTTTTGCCTTTAATGGTCAACTGAATCAAGTCTAGATGGTATCGATACCAGTTTTAAGACAATCACAGATCACTGAAGAATGCAAAGAATTTCAAGGTAAGAGTGCGCAACATACAGTGTTGACCATGGCTACTATTTAACACATTATCTTCATTTATGTTTAATTTTTTCCTGGCTTTAACGTGGCCCAACATAAAATTTTTACAGAAAAATATGTAGAACATTGACTAAGAGAAGGAATAGATTAATAGACCATGTTTTAAGACATGAAAGTAATGTAAAATTAGCATTAGAGGAATGTGTGTTGGATAAGAACAAAATAGGACATCTTACATTGAGAGGCTGTAAAAATATTATCTGACCTGAAATGGTCCATGAAAATTTAGGAGGAAACATTGGTAATCAAATTATTTAAGTGAATTATTGTCTGACTTTATCTCAGTCATACTAATTTAAACAATTTGTTAATGAGTGAATTTATTGCTTATGCTGAAAAGAATCATAAAATTAATACTGTAATGATAATTTTATGTAAAAAATGTTTTAATGTCTTATATAATGTGTATTTTAATAAATCATATATATTAGTAGATTTACTTAATTTTAAATCAGACAGTTAAAAATAATTAATAGTAATTACTTGAACCTCGCCATAATTCGTTTTGAGTAATTAATTTAAACTTATTTTTATAAATTCAAAAGGATACAGAAAACGTAGTCTTAACACATAATTGGGTATATTGACTTATCCTATTTCTTCTTTGGAGGGCCAGAAGGAAAAAATAAATTAATCTAAATTGATGATAAACTTCACAACGTCTACGTCATTTTATTGTTGAATGGAAACAAAAATGTAACTTACCTTATTGGAGATATTTTGTACCTTTTAATTAATTGTCGTTAATTATTTATTTATTTGCTTGGAAGTTGTTATAAATTTGACCACAAGAGAGAGCGAGAGTCTATAACTTCGGTCGTAATTGTAAGTCACGTTGACGTATTCTTAATTGTTTGAATCAAATAATTAATTAATTTAAAATGTACCGATGTGTAGGATAATTATAGTGGACCTAATAAATTTCTCAGTGAATTCTGCTGATACACATTACTGGTTTAAACTGAAATAAATGTACAAATGCATAAAAAGATTTAATTTTGTTTTTATTCCGTTTGTATCTGTATGGAGCATAAAGTTTTCACTCAGTATTTTAGAAAGCTAAAATAGCGCAGTCTAGAGTCGCTCGCATGAATTAAATGGCTGTTGTGCGAGCAGGAAATATGAGAAGAAGAATTATATTGCATTATATTTTTTCTTACTACAGATAAAGTTTTTCTCGGTGGAAGTTTAATGGTAAAATAAAATAAAAAGTTAATGAAAATAATAACATAATTTATATTGTTTCATGTCTTTGCTGTCATAAAATTTGCACCTCATTTTTCAGTATTTCTAAACTACTTTTTAAATACCTTTGTTATTATAGGGAAAGTCAGTAATACCCTAGCTGGCAAAGCATGAAGTCCCTTATTGCCCTGTTTGGGAAGGAATATTTACCCATATCCGTTATTTGGTCTCCTTTCGTATAGAAAACAACGTGGGTGTAATTAGACGCTCCCTTTTAAAATATGTTGGAAATATGAAGCCTATAAATGTTAGATGTGGTTGGTATAGAACATAGATTTACTGCAGAGTAAACGAATACTTCAAAACCTCGGCTACATCATCACCTCAATATTTAAATATATATTTCATGTGTATATATAAATTAACTGCTTCGTTGTTTATTGACTACTAACTAAATGGTGATTATAAATTCGATCGTGGAATAGGAATAAAAAGGATGGCTGTAGCATTATACTCAATTATATACTTGTATCTTAAAATTTAGTAATAACAGACAAAGAAGTGTCCGCTTTGCTGAATTTCTCGAGTACTAAAAGTAGGGTTGAGGAGAACAGCTTCATATATTAAAGCTCACGACGTTTGCTAAGCGCTGCAGAAATCACAAGGGGATGAATTACCTTTTAGCAGGCGAGAAACTCCCTCTATCCTTTCCTTCTGGGATAAAGAGCCCACCCAACGGGGTAATGGATGGGTACTTCACCGGGATTAAAGTCCAACGTATTGAAATATTTTTATTTCCCGCCCCTTCCTCCTCCTCTCGCAGAGGCCGTGTTTCCTCGAGACCGGCGCGACGCCTAGGCGAGTACAGGCCAGCCATAATGCAAAGCTCCTGGTCTTTCTCGTTTTAATACACTGGCAGCCAGCGTCTCGTTAAAATACGACCCAGAAAGTAATATTAGGCTAGTCCTATTATGGCAGAGTTTGCCGGGGGGTATTTAGGACCCCCGACGCCACAACCGCCACCGCCGCTGCCGCCTCCGTCGACGACGCCTCTGCAATATAGCACTCATTAATCACGCGCACACAAATAATACGGACAAGCGAAATTATTTGCTCTGTTTGTTTTAAAAGAATGTTTTGCCCTACCCCCGGTTTTATTATAGAATAATATATATAAAAAGAAGTGCTACAGTCCGGGGAAGGGAGAGGGGAAGTGGTGAAATATATACAAACATAAACCCTACAGAGAACGTGGGACAATAAAAGTTCGGTGCACAGTCACAGAAAAACTTGAGTTTACTTGCAGCAGCAGGTAGGACTCGCGTTCTTCCAGGAAATGCTTCACGTCGAAAGTGGCCGTTGAATATGAACGATTTCTGCATCCTCATTATAACTTCTAAAATTATTTTATGCTTTCACTGCGGCTGTTTAATTTGTATTATAAATTAATTTTACCTTAAATACCTTAATAAAATATTTTTAAGGGATTAAATATCACCACATTACTACAAAACTCTCGGCACTTTATTAATGAATAAAAAATATCCACCATATATAGTCGTCACGATATTGTTCTTTCACCATAGAAGAAATACTGAAAGTCTAAGAACTGAAGACGTGAATTAAGACTACTGAAGAAGAAGAGATGACAGGATCATGGGAAAAAAATTAAAGACCACACAGAAAGTAAGGTAATCGATTGAAGCGGATGCGTGTTATAGGAAAAGGAAATTGATAGAAAAGATAAATGAGATCGGAAAAAAAGGAGTCATGAAGAACAAAAATGTAAAGAAAAGTGAGAGAAATAAAATTAAGGCGAAAACACAGAAATTTAAGACAGGGTAAATGATACATAATGGGAAAATGTAAATAAATGACCTCCAGACGTGACGCTATTTATGCTGTTTATTACAAACAAATCTAATTAACACCAGAGTTTCGTCTTCTTCTGCAATATCTTCCGGTATAAGGAATTTAATTTTTCAGGTAGAATAGACAAGGAAGTAAGACCTGAAGCTGTCGAAGAATGGGAAAAATGCTATGAATTGTATATTTAAGAAAAATAAATAGTATAAATATTTTTCTTACCCAAGGCCATATATTTACTTGTATAACTATAATAAAATTCAGAGTTCTTTATTATCATAAGGTGAAAGACAGTTATAAGGGCGAAATCGAAAGTAAACAGAAGAATGAAAGACGTGAAACGGTAACCGAAGAATAGAAAATGTGGATGAGAAAAGAGAAACAGAAACATAGGAAATGAGAAAGTTGTTTGAAAAGTTTGAGTAAAGATAATTAGAATAGTAGAAGGGATAAATAAGTATGAATTACAAATAATTCATTAAATTAATCTGACTTAATATTATAAATGAAATACAAGTAATAGCCAAAAGTAGAAAAAGAAGAATTTTAAATTTAAAAATGTTTCTTTCTCAACTTTCGAGATCTATTTTTATTTAGGTCCCAGGTGTTGCGGGGAAACACGAAATGTTTAATAGAATTTTAATTAATGAAGTGAAGGGGTCCCGTTTTACAATTATTGTGTTTCATGCTTTTTCCCAATATTTTCATTTTATTGGTAACTATGAGAGTTACTATAAATAAGTGGAAAAGAGAAACAGTTAACAGAGAATATAAAAATAGGTTATTAAGTAAATCACTCCTTTTAGACTCACTTTTTTCTTCACTTTATTTCTTTCTTTTTGGTTGATGCTTTCCTATTATTGTTTTTAAACAGTTTAATGTATCTTTGTATTATACTTGTATTAATTTAGTCATATGTTGATTTATATTCCCTTTTCTCTTTGCTACAGATTTTATTTCTATTTTCATAATAATTAAATTGTATACCTCTGCACTCAGATTTACTCTTCCTCATAATATATATTTTAGTCTTATAGACGAATTTCAAACCTATTAGAGTTTATATTATGCTATTGTATTGTAAAAGGAAGTGTGGAAGGTAGTGACTGAACTCATTAAAGAAAAGGGTCTTGATGATAAAGTTATTTTTATGAATTACTTGATATCAACGTGTACTTTGGTATAGAGATGGCGTTTTCTGTCTGTCTGTATTCCCTGACGAGGCGGAGTCCTTGTTAGCAAACAGCAAGAAGCAAACTTATAGCAAATTGTAGTTGGCAAGAGCGTCAAGATGAAGACGCAGCGGGTCACGTGCGCCGCGAGTATTTGCCCTGCCAGGTTGGCTAACTTGTTGAATGGTTGGTACGGTAACGAGCGTCCCAACTGCTAACCTAATAGACTTGAGGTCGTCGTAGGGAGACGTGACGGTCCGACGTCGACGTCGAGTCTCTCCCCCTGACCAACCCCTCCTTCACCCTCGCCGGGGAATTAGACATTACTGTCCGTTCCCATTTAAGATGTCTGACTCCGTGTAAGAGGTCGACTATCCACGACCTTAATTGCCTTCACTACTACTTCACCACGGCTCCTCCCCTCTTCTGCCAACGAAACGCTCGATTCAAACAGAAATCCTTGTCAACGGCCATAGTTTTATTCCACTAAACACAAAATCACGTCTATTATATGTCGTGAGCAATGGATTAGTTTGTATTTAAAAAAAGAAAAATGAGCTGAGTCTGTCATCTGAATTGTACGGCAAAAATGACGAAAGATTGGATTTGTTTTTAAATATAATGTTGTGTTTGGTCTTTGTTTACACCGCAAAAATATTATTATAACAAGGAATTGTTAAATAATAAAAGAGTATATTTAATTTGAATATATTCCATTTAATTATGATGATATTACATTATAAAATTTCCAAAAGAAATATAACTCAAATTAAGTTTTAGTAAAAAATATAAATTTACGAATATCAAATTGGCTTAGTCGGTAAAGCAAAAAGAATCTATGCAGCTTCTAAAAGGCTGCTCTCGGGAATGCGGGTGAGGAACGATATAATTGAAATTTAAACAATCGCGAATCAACGAGAATGGTTTAAGTGGAAAGCCGGGTAAAAATACCGTTACCAGATGTTCTGCGTGGTGACGTCGTTCTTTGTTTGCCGTTGCCGGAGGTTCCTTTGCTGGACACGTCTCCTCTAGCGCCTCTTCTTCAGGTTAAATCTCCATCAAATGTTATCTTTTTGTTTTCCGTACTCCCATCAAATGAATTTTCTTTCTCATAACATGCCGAATTTAACTTTTACGCATGTTGCTTCTTCAGCCACTCTCTCTCGTCCCGCCTTTCTCGGGACAGGTCCCCGGACCAACTGTGTCGAATACAATGCACTCCAGTCAATAAATAATGTTGTAAACGGCGACGTTTCCAACCTACTCGGCCTCACCAAACTAACCTCGTTTTTCGTCCTGCTGTACGCAAATAACAAAAACTTTTTGCTTTACCGCTTAAATGTAGGGTCATGAGTCACCACAATAAGAACAATCAACGTCTGTGAAGGAATTAACGACTCGTATAACAGACAATTTAAAAAAATTAATAGTAATTTAAAACTTAATACTCAGGAGACGTTTATTTAACAATTAATCAGCCGTACAACACACAATTATAAATGATTTGAACAAGAATAGTAAATAGACGTTCCGTCCTTACTGATATATTGGTCGGACTAAATGAGAATTTCCTTATTATAAACATTCAACTGTTACAAAGCATTGTCTGAAACTGAATCATTCGCTTAATAATAATAATATATTCCGTAGATCCTGTAGAGAAACAGTTTCAAGGATGTGGAATGAGTCAATCTGTACATTTATTCCATTAACACTATGCGCTAACTATTAATAATCAATTGATTATGCCTAATAATATTCTATAACGTATTTATCGATAGGAACCTCACTATTAAAACATTTTGGTAGCTACCAGTTATTTTAAGTTCTATTTAGGAACTTTTACATTTAAAATTGTAACCCGTTCGAAAGGAATGGAAATAATATTTCTTTGCCTTTCTTTTCCTTTTCTTTCAAAAGTTTGACTACAATTACGTGAATCTGAGATTTTGATTATAGTGAACCTGACAATAGTTCCTCGGCAACATTTGTTTTTGACGGGGTTAATGGTAGAATTATATATGCGCACAATATCTGCGAGTGTGCGTTACAGTTGAATCTAGAGTTAATTGAGACCTACACGCTCCGTGCGCCAGATTAGAGAGATAACTGTCATTTCCCCGAATGAGGGAAAACATGTCTGCTAAGATTACCACACGGATCCTCCCTCGCAGCCATGTAATTTGATACAATTTGCGTAAGGGCAGGGCCGTGCCTGTGATAGCTGTCGATAAGAACGTTAACCTCAGCAGACTGTTACAAAGGAGAATTCATCACCTCCGCCGCTCTCTGCCTGGAAAGAGGTTAACTAGATGCACTTAGCGCCGGTTATTGGCCCTTCTGTCGATAACACCCAAGGATTATTTGCTACTTTGCTGGAATAGCGAGATGCTAGTGCATACACTTAACAAATAATTTAGCAACTGCATCTCGGTTTACACTCATATTTCTCAATTTATTAATTACGAGCTCCACATAAATATTGACTGAATGATATGTACATAAAAATGAAATCAAACTCATGAAGATATAAATTAAAATTTATGGAAAACAGTACAATCCTGATTTCAACAAATAATATACATTTGGTTCGCAACGGTTTATTAGGCTCTTATTGAAGCTGTAATAATATGGCTTGTTACTTTATATAACAGAGGTGGAGAACCTTTTTACTGTTAGTCAGTAATAAATTCGACTTTTCTTAAATTATTATAGTTTCTATAAAGCTTTATCAATTCAATTCATTGTATAGATATAGTACAAAAAACATTAATATAAAAACTTTGTATTCAAATAAGGATAGCAACAAGATAAAACATTAATATTTATATATTTATTAAATAAAAATACATGTTTAAATCAAGTTTCAAATAAAATAAAGTATTTTTAAATTAATTTATTACGAAAGAAAGAAATAAATATAAATATTAAGTGGAACTAATAATCATATTAAGAGAAGCATTTTAATTTAATTTACATGATACATTTATAATCGGAAAGGATTGTGGAGCATAGTATAATTAATGTAAACATAAATCAAAACAACATTTATTAAACTAATACTACTTTAGGACGTCATCAGTTCAGATATTTGCTACAAAAATGTTGTAAAAAAAGTTACATAATTTAAAGTAACAATATTTTACTTACATATCAATTATTCAAATTTCCAGTTTCTTATTTTTAATTTGTTAAAATGAATAAATAATATTACTTAAAAGTTTGAAGTATGACATTAAATATTAGGGTATAAAATGTTCAGTTCAGAAGCTTCAATCTGAAAAGTGATTTGAGATTACAGAACAATGATGTGTTTTAGACGATTAAACTTGACAATATTAAATAGTGGTAAATAAAATAAATAAATAAAAAATCTCAAGAGTTGAAAAAATAATAATTAGTTAATTTTAAGATTTCACGTGATTTTAGTGACCTTTAAAAAGTAAAATTTTAGATAAATCATTATTAATTATTTTTTTCAAAATATAAAATTTATTCCGGCTTATTTATTTTTTTCTTGTAAATTGTGGATTGACATTATTATTTAAGATTATATAATTATTTTTTGTTCTTTTAATCAAGTTTAAGAGTACATTTAATTTTCCCCATGTATGCATTTCGCACAATCATGTTGACCACAAATAATTTTATATACCTAACATTATATAGTTGTTCGTTTTTAATTTCGTCTTTACCTCTTTTTATATTTTTACGTTGATTATTACTTTTTTTCAAAATAATTCTTCTTAAATTTTCACTTACTTTACCATAATAAGTCAATTTATATATTGTTTAATTACCTTTTAGTTAGGCTACTTTTACTTGTTTCCGTCTTTGTTAAATATAGTATTACATTTACGACGGTTAATTATCAATTAGATTAAAAGTGGAGTCCCAAATACGAATACGAAAATTTATATTTACTGAATAAGTTTTCCTTTGTCTGCGAATTGGTGGCATTAATTTATAATTATTTTAGAGAAACAAACAGGTTAAATACTATATTAATGTAGTTAAATGTAAATTAAAATGGCACTAAAGACTTTTGAGTTCAAGTATATAATTAGAAAAAAAATTACTGTCCCCATAATACTTTCAACCCTAATTGATTAGTTAAAACATTAATGATCTAATGAACTGAATGCACTTCTATCTAATTTTCATGGATTATTGGTTGAAAGTTTTTCAATAGTTTTCAGTTACGGTGGTTGTTATATACGTATTTATATAAATTAAAATCTTTTTATATTTTCTTATAAAATTATTACAAATAACCCTTATTTGTTTCTTATAAACATATAATATTTTAAAATAAGCAGTATACGTAAATTAAAAGTTAATTATTAATCAATAAGATCGTGTGATAATTTTCTTATTTTCTAGAGATTCAGCAGAATTGTAGTCAAGAAAGAAGTTAAAGAAGTGACGTTATAGGAAAAAAGATGTTGACTTTCGAGAAAAAATTGCGATAGATCAGATACAGTTGGATAGATGGAAGAATACAGCCCTAAAATATTAAATAAACGTATAAGTACAATACAAATAAACGAAATAAATATAATTATAGGACATTTTAATCAATGCGATATTGAGGCCTGTGATGTACATAATTTTCTGTTACTAAAAAATTTCTCGCTTTTTGAATCTCTGTCCGTGTGTTTCTCTCTTTTGTTGCACGTACGAATGTTTATGTATAATGAACACAGTAACGCACTTCAAACTGGTTTCTATCCCGTTTCATGCCAAATAATATCGCAAGCGAAATAACAAATATGATGTTGGTTTTATGTAGCCATAGGAAATAACTGTAAAGGCAATAACGACGTAAATATCATCGCACAGCCTCAGGAGGGTGGAAACGTCAATATCAAAATTCAAACAGATTTAGCTCAATTAGCCTTAACAAACTCACGGTTTATCAATTGTGATTCTCCCAGTTTATAACAATATACAGCGGCAACGTGAAATATACACGCACGCCGTTCTAGGATTGAATTTAGTTTGGTAAATTGGTCATTATAGTTGGAATTTGGTGGGAATGATTAACTGTTAAGAGTATTTTGAATATATCCGAACCGTTTTGTAAATAAGAGTTACTAATCAACCATGTATGATTTAGTGTCTAGAGAATATTTCTGAAAGACACGCCCAGAACTCATAAGGTGGGGAAGTGGATTGAAACGTTTCTTGGATGTTATAAATTAATAGTGACACCCATAAATCAGTTTAAATTCAATTAACACTACTATCGACGCAAAAAGGAAAATGTGATGTGGTTAACAATAAATGTCGAAAATGAAGTTGGTGTAATATTTTTTTTTATAACTCAAGTAAATGATTTGACAGAGAAACTAATGCTTTGTGATGACTTTTAGAATTTAACTTTGAAAAAGCAAGTATGAGGCGTGCGATATCTACTATTTCTTGAAAATTCAGCAAGAGCTGAGATGTTGGTGTTTATAGTTGATTAAATTCAAAGCTTTCAAGCGTACGCACTTATACAGCGTAAACGACAGCACACACAGACAAAACTCCGTAGCCAGTTCATTGTGACCCTTGCACCATCAGTTTCGCGGCCTTTTCATTGTCTTAAAGGGGGGAGGGGGGGAAGGAAAGGACCTAAATGCTCGAGAGATGAACCTATAGGTTACAAATTTTCAATTTTATTATAAATAATATTTATTAATATCGTTATCTTTTTTCTTCAAAGAAGCTTTCGGTATAATGTGCCACATTCATCTACATAAAAAGTAAAAATATATTGAAAAATTATAAAAAAATAATAAATCTTTTAACAAATTGATATGAGATGTACCTTTCAAATTATTTTGAAGGAAATATGTAACGGTATTAATAATTATTATGTATTAAGATGTAAATTATGACCGCAGTCAGATCTTAATATGTTTAAATAATTAGATTAATAGTTAACGACCTTTCTTTCACAATTTTTGTGGGTTTCTTCAAGTGAGTTCAAGCTCAATTAGATACAATTGAACAGGTCCACATAAATACTGGAAGAACCGTCGTGAACTTAAGTATATTATTTTATGACTGTGACCTTTATTTATATTTTAATAGTATTATACAGGCAAATGAACTATAAGCAATATTATAAATAAAATATTATATAAATGTGACACGTATTTTTATAATATTTGAATTGTAAGAACCTAGAACATATCAAGTTTATTTAAATATTTAAATTCTACTTTGAAAAAATATAAATTTTTGTGGAATGAACTGAAGAGGACCCAAACATTGGGGACGAAACATTTGAAAATAAAATCTTCTACTTTTGAATTTATTCATAACCAATATTATTATTAATGTATTTCATTTTTGAGACTGATTGAAAAACTATTGGATTAAGATTTAAGTCAAATCAGTCACATTAATTTCATATTCCTTAAAAACTACCAATTGTATTTCTTGTTTAATAAAAGATTGTTATAAATAATAACATATAATGTTGGGAAATAAGCGAATCTCTAAATTATAATTACCTGTATGTGTGTGTTTGTATGTATGTTTCGCATATAATATAAACGAGTGGACCAATTTTGATCAAATTTTGGAAACGTGTTCTTGGCGATTTGGCTACCGCCACTTGGGGCGGGGGTGGAGGGGCGTAAAAGTTTAAATATCTATACAAAAGTTATTTCCTTCTAATATATATATATATTCTGGTTGAATTAATTAGAAGTTGCTTTAGCTGAATTTTATCGGGTATAATTTTATTCATTGTCGAAGGGGAGTATCACTAGGAGTGGGAGTGGAAGGGATATTGCATGAAAATAAAAAGTAAACAATCAAGTTCGGTACGAAATTGGTGATATGCAAGTTATTGAGTTTGATTCTGACATTTAGCATGTGATTTCAATCACACTTCATACTGTAACCGGCCGAAGAGACGAGGCATGTTAGAGTACTGAAAATATTTTTAGGCCTGCTACTGTAAAGCGAGTTCTTTTGTCTCTCTTAGGATACTGGGCGTATATTTGAGGCTCATATGGTGACGCTTTCCCCGTCCATTTAGTCATGTGTTGACGATGAATGAAATATTGTACCAGGCTTATATAAATAAATTCGTTGGCAACGCCGGGTCCCCAGATAGTTACAAATTAAATTGGCGAATCCACAATTTAATCAACCCATTCGTTATTGTCACATAGTGATTTTAGTTGTGGCATATGGAAAATTATAAAGATACAGTTCTGGTAATGAGCATCGGCGTAGAAAATGGCTCGTTTTAATTTTGGTTTAAATTATTCCAAACTTGGCTTATAGTTACGTCTCTCAGGTCTCAGTAGAAGCATGGCCGTCTGGAATTATCCGTGTTCCCTCTTAGACGGAGTGCACATTGGCTATAGTAACTGTGAATTACGCCACGCTATTGGTGGAGGAGTATTAGCTTAGAAATTCCTCCCTGTCTTGACGTTATTGACGACGTCTGACCAGCGGCGAGGTCTAAGTCCCCAGACTCCAGGGGGACCCTCTTGGCCATTCCTCCTACTTGAGCCCATGGCATTAGGGACGGCTGCGTACTTCACATTACGGGCCGCTGTCCACAGCCTTCATTACTGCGCCTCAGGGACCTCCCTGCTCTAATACCCTGTCCACCTGTACGTCTCAATATTGTCAGCCATAAAGCAGCTCGTGCCTGCTCATCGCCAACCTAACACATTCTTCAAAGTCTACTTCAATCAGAAAATTCCTATCTGCCTTGGCAGCTCTTTTCCATTGTAAAATTATCCTGATGAAATCTCCATTTGTTCACATTGGGTGGTGAAACTTTTAATGACGGCTTCAATTTATTTCATTTTTCGTGCTGTGTAGAAGAATAACTTAGACAATGGTGAAGTGAATTTTAAGTTAGATGTAACAAACAGAAGGCAGACGTAAATCCTTGCGAGTGATTGTAATGAAGGAAATAAGGTAACGAACTATATTAATCCTATGTAAAGAAGTTGTTTGGTACTCCATTGTCTATACCTCATATCATCATTAAATTGTCTCGATACCTTTAACAATAAACGAAAAACTAGAGAAGGATAGTGAGGATATTAGATGGAGCTGTAGGAAGGCAAAATGAAGATGATAATCACTACGTTACTTTTCAACCAGTAAGAAAGCTTCAAAAAGAACGGCGAAACGATTTATTATGTAGTTTGAAGTAATATAATTTTAATAAGTGATTCACGTTGTTTTGGTCATACTTTTCATGTGACCGATTTTAAAAGATTTTAATTTTAAAGAATGATTATGTTGCAGTCGGAAGCTTTCCAATTGAAGTAATTAATAAACTGGAGACCGTGTGAAATATGTTTTCATTACTATGAATGTAATTTTATCATATTAGGGTATTTTATTTTGTATTAATATAAAATTTAAAAAGTTCGTAACAATACATGTGATAATTTTTAACTATTAATTATTTTACATTTGATTGCAGTAAAATAGTCGAAAACTCAAAATAGTAAGTTAGCCTAAACAATTAAAACTAAAAATGAATTGACTTCTTGAGTATAAGAAATACTACTTAGTAATAAATGAAGTCAAAACATTGCGGCACCCATGTAACTATGTATTTTCCTTCGTAATTCAGTCTAATCGAAGTAAGAAAAATATCAATACATTATTTTCAATAACAATCGGTGTCAATAATATCAGCAGATACGCAATTCATGTTTAATATTAATTGATTTAGTGACATCGTTGAACTATTTTAAGAAGAAATAAAGAAGAAATTCAATTAAATTAACTAACGCGACGTGTTTCCGGTCTCTGTATGATTTTCACGACTGAAACCTTTAATGTAACATATTGGTGTTAATACAACAATATTTAATGTAGCCAAGTTGAAATTATACCCACATTTCTACCATTATGATCTAAGATAATAAATTTATAAGTTTCGTAAGAGAAATTTTAATTTACTTACTCGTATAAGTTAATGGTTCTCGCATCGGGTAAAAAATATTTTCAATCGAACATCTGCCTCAGAGAGTAAGTACGGTTCATGGGAAAAAGTTGGCTGCATTGGGGAAGAAAACAAGCTCTAGATCTAGTAACCAGTTTCAAGGTGACAAGTAGTTCTCTGCATCCTTGCTGTTGTAATGAATGTTTCTGGCCAAATGTTAAACGTCAAGACAGGCATAAAATTCCAATTCAAAAGAGTTATCTCATTAAAGCTACTGGAGCCACTGGACCTTATGCAAGGCTACTTGTAAAACACTGGTTAACTTCTTACGGCTGCGGACAAAGTGTAACTTCTACTTGAGTCAGTAATTTTTTTATTCCTGCTGAAATTCGACGATATTTTTTTTTAATTCTGCGACGTTATTTTTTAAAAAGCTTTCCCCAGCATATTTTCCTGGTGCCGTACGACAGCTATGTTATTGCTCAAAGCAAATAAAGTAGTACATCCTCGGACACACGTGTGTAGTTGCACCAGTTTGTGTTTCGCGGCTATATTGGGAGTTTAATTAATTTTCTGTAAAAATATGAAACTTGTTGAGTAGTCGTTATTTGTTGAGTTATATTTCCATCGTATTTCCCAGCGGAGTTATTCTCGTTATTTGCTCCGAAACTTTCACAACAAACGGGGAAGGAAATCTAGAATTTACGGGAGAGGGCACAAAAAAAAATAAAGCACGTTCGGGTTCACCGTTTTAAATAACGTTTAGCTGTAAATGTTTCGTATTGTCTTGTTTAATTTAACTTTCATTGTTCAGCCATTTCGTTTCACGGATGGTCATGTACAGGATGGCTCAAAGAAAAGCGTCTATGCATCTCTGTTTCGTAGGCAGCCATGCTTGACAGTGAGCATCATGCAGAGGCAGACTTGCCAACGTATGTTGTTAACTTCAAGTCGTTACTGGATAAGCATTTATGGATTATCAGAGTAGTTGAAGAATACAATCAGTAAATATTAGTAGGGGAAGTCGGGGCGGAACGGAACAATTATTGTTTAATAATTTTTGTAAAATTATAGAAAACGAAAAATCACTCCATAAAAGTACAAAAAATTAGTTTATTCTATTATTATCTTAATTTAATATAAATATAATCTGAAATAACAAACTTAGATTTTAATGAATTTTTAACAAAAATTACCATTCTACCCCCCTCCCCACTTTTTGGTGGCAGAACGGGATAGGATGTTTTGTATTTAGTAGAGCAATAAATTTAAAATAATTTAAGAGAAATATTGACACCCTTTTTTGATATATTTCTTATGGGTATTTTGCGTACGGTTGGTCGTTTTATCAATTTTTCCTTTCCCGAAGACTTTTTTATAACTGCACAATCTTTACTAACATTTTTCCCTTATCCCCGTTTCTTTTCTTTCTTAATCTATTCTTTTTGGGTACAACATTCTGTAGCTCGTTCTTATAAGGCGAGTCTGCCAGTTTTCCTTTTCTTCTTGAGAAACACATTACGTTTTGCCATATACAGTAGCACGCCGTTCCCCCCACACGCTAGTTTCAGTTTTAAGTTTTCACCAAGCCGTAATACAAGGAGATTTAAACCTAATACGTAACTAAATATGCTGATAAAGACACCTGGTTTACGAATATATACCATTAAAGAGTTAAAATGAGGAGTTTTGTGAATTACCTTCTGTCGAGATACTGAAGAAGGCACAGATGTAAGACCCCAAAAGAAGAATTCATTCACAAGATTCAGTCAGAATTTGATGAAGGCAGCTGCCAGGACTTCTTCCTATGTCCTTCCCCAATTTACTAACCTCTAGAACTATCCAGTAAAAAATAGGGAATCCCTACTTTCCCGATAGCTTCCGACAAGATCAAACTGATGAAACGGAAGCATTCTATTCCGCCAATGAAAAATTTAAGAAGTAAAATATTACTTTCGTCACTCATTCGTGTTACTAAAGTCAATAGAGTTCGGTCGATTAGTTTGCATTTCTTTGAGTAATAATAATAATAATAATAATCATATTCCGTAGATCCTGTAAAGAAGCTAAGCTTCAAGGATGTGGAATGGGTCAGGGTGTACATTTATTACATTATTTTATTGTATAAAAGATAAATATACTTATAACAAATTTTTGTATTATAAACTATTATAAACTAATTAATTAATTACTCTTCTCCGATTCTTCTATAAATTCCTTTATTGAATAGAAGGAGTGGCTAAGCAAAAATGAGCATAATTCAGTCTTAAATTTACCTTGATTATCGGACAACTGTTTAATTCTGTGCTGACTGCAGTCTGTTGAAGATGGATATCCCTGAATAATGCACACCTTTCTGTGCAATTGACAATGTTTTACATTTTTTATACAGATTATTTTTGTTCCTTGTATTGAAGGGATGAATATCAGTATTATTAAAAAATAAGTGCCTATTTGTGATTACAAATAACATCAATGAATAAATGTATTGGCACGTTAAAGTGAAAATGCCTAACTTTTTGAACAGAGTTCTGCAAGAAGTTCGTGAGGAAACCTGACATATTGCTCTAATAACACGTTTTTGACTAATAAAAATCTTATCTATGCCTGCTGAGTTGCCCCAAAATATAATACCATATGATAAAACAGAATGGAAATATGCAAAGTATACTAATTTTCTTGTTTTTAAATCACTGAAGGTGGACATTGCTTTGACAGCATATGTAGCTGAGCTGAGTTTCTTAAGTAACTGATTAATCTGATCAGTCCAATTTAATTTATTATTTACTAAGAGACCTAAGAATTTAACAGAGGAAGTTTCATTGTCGTATTTAAGTGTTATAGATTGTAAAGTTTTAATAGGAATGGAATACGAAATTTCCCGATTGTTGGACCTGTATTGGCCAAGTTGGACTTCCAGTGGCTCAGAAGACATCCCATGGTTTTGAGAGCGCTAATGTTGTCCTTCCAGAAGTCGAAACGTTAACATTATCAAACAACCCATTAAGTGAATGAGAGAGAAAACCAGGTATCGTGTTACTGGAAGCTGCATGACACGGGCTCAGCTGCGACCTCCTTTACGCCAAGCGACGTCCTCCATCTTCATAAAGGCGTCTCCGCAAGTTGGGGCCGCCAAGGACACATTCCACGAGGCACAGTAGCAATTACACGGAGCACATTAAGATCCACTCCAGCTTCACTGTGAAGATTTTTACTTTCCAGGGGCCGAGAGAGATACGGCAACGTTGTCGAGAATAATGGGTCGGCGTCTCTGGAGATTCTGCTCAGAGTTCCTCGTCCGACTTGCAGAAATTACACTTATTTTGTTTTTTGCCCCCAGAAATATGCTTCATCTCTTCTACTGACTAACCCACTCAAATATGAACTAATATTCACTATTTATAAGTGTTCATTCATGAACATGTAAGTCCCTCTTTTAAACTTCAATATCTACTTTTCTCCATTTCGATTATGTGGTGAATCTTCCTTCTTCTTACAAATATTCTACAATTCAGTTTTAATTTCGATTTTAAAGTATTGCTTCGAGTTGAAGTAATGTGGTGAGATACCTTCAATGAGGTAATGCAACAAGCAGCTCATTGTTCTCATGAAATGTCGGATGGAGTTTTCTAATCCTCCGAAGAACGTTTCTCTTTTCAACTATTCTTCTTTTCTATCCATTAAAATTTTTATCACCCTGGGCACCACATTCATATCTTTCAAGACAAATTCTCTTCGTTTCATCGGGATTATAATTAAAGATTATAATAATAGGCCATAAAAGTCTTGTAATATAGATCTTTATTAAACTTATCAATTAAATAGTATAATAACATCATAGTAATCTGACTTAAATATTTACAATAAATAATAAAACGGCCAAAAACTTCAGCATTAAGTATATAACTATTTATCAACAAAAGCCACGTTTCATCTCCATTTTGAGACTTCTTCAGGCTTAAAATTTAGCAAAACATCCTATTTACTTGACTTCCTCAGTCGAAAAGATTATTGAATTTACATGTGAAGAATTTGGTGCAGCGCTGGACGATGAAAATATTGCAGCACAAAACGAAGTAAATTAAGTCAAAATTTTAACATGGAATCCAGAAGTAAGCTTACAACAAGAGATCATAATTATTGTTGAGTTGTATTTTATTAACTGTACATCAATATCGTTTATGTTAGGATTCATATAAAGTATTTAATTATAGAATTGAACTTTAAATTAAAACAGTATTTGCAGTTTTTAATATTTTTGGAGAGAACATTTTTTTATCAATACTTAATATGTGTCTCAAACTTTCATAACAGCTAGTTGAACACGGCCATTATACATTATCTCTTACAATTTTGACTTATATGCATGTCAATATTAAACAAACTCTTATCTAAAATGGTTTGTTCTGAAAATGCTTAAACGAAACCGGACTATTATGTTGGAAACAAAATGTTGCCATATGGTTCCTTAGAATACATCCAAAACCTTAAGAATTCGAAATAAGCAAATTTCGGGAATCTATTTTATAGACTAGAATATATAACAAAATTTTTCTAGTATTATGAATTTGCTATAAAATTGTTGTTGGACGATTTTACCAAATTGTTTTTAAGAGATTTATAGTGAAAAATTTTAAAATACTATTAATTGGAATATCTGTAAAGATTTTATCAGTTGATATATTTCAACAAAAATTCTACGTTACTTGGAAAGTATCACTTTTGATGGAGAAGGTACAAAATTCCTTCCCTAGATAATTTAATATACAAATAACATACCAATAGTATAATAAATAAACTTTGGTCAGAAACAAATTCAATCAGAATTATGTCAAATAACAAATTATATTAAATAAATATACACGGCATAATTTGAATTAAATTATTAATAATTTTAGTATTTTATATGGAACGGTTTAGGGTATGAGCACCGTTGTGCAACTTTTAATTGCTTTTTTAGTTGTTTTCTTTCGTTACTACGACGGGATAAAAAAGAAAAATCACAAAATAGAACGACTTGGGGTTTTATGGGAAGGAACGCTGGAGGTGGAATATCTACAGCGTAACTATGAATGTTACGATGCAGATATTTAAATTTTGAATTTCCGGCCTTCATTCCTTTAATTCTTCACACGTCCTCTCCAATCTCTAATAACTAATTATTCACCAACATCTACAAATTATTTCCCTTAGAAATGAACAACACTCCTTTATTTCGTTTCTAAAGGTATTTTTCAAAATTTGGCCTCGTGATCCAATGCCTTGATTTTCCGTAACATCCGCCCTCAACACTTCCTAAAAATCATATAGTCGAAATTTAGAGTACTGTATTTTATCCTAGTCGCGTCTTCTCTTCATAACTTTACTGTTCACGTTTCAACCAGTCTGTTTCGTCAATTTTTCGCCTATATACATACCTAGAAAAAAATTTTCGACCAGCGCTCTGTCACAAAGCGAAATAATCACATGGTGGATAATTTACACTTTAAACGAAAAAAATTATATACGATTGTAGCTATCCAGGGACAACGATAAATATTATGCTATTATTTAGTACTGACGCTAATCCTGATTTAGTAAACATCTGTTAAGAGTAGAAATATAAACATGGTAACTAATGAGTTCTTAGACTATAAATGATTTACCTAAGATCGGAAAGGGAATTTAGTTTCGTATTAAATAAATGAGCTTTGCTTTATCTTGGCGTTTGAGGGGATTGCCCTCTGAAGACGGTCTTTGGTAATTCGGGATTGTCGTCCGTCAAGCAGTGGAGCACAGTGGGAGCATTAGGAAGCGTCACTGCAGATATATGCGCGTTGGGCGCTGTTAATTGCAAGCCCCTGACTTAGTTGTGGCGTGCTCCAGTAATAATAAGACTAGTATAGTAAGATGCACGGCCCCCTCTCCACGCGCCTCGGCAGATTTACGTCGGTCCCTTCGCGCTGAGGACAGCAAACGGCATTTAGCCACCCAGCCCGATAAGTACTCCTCAGCTCCCAAGGAGAGAAGCCTTCCCACTCCTCCTACCACGACTGTGGCGCCGCTCACGACTTCTGCCAAATAATATGCAAAATCTCATACCGCTTACGTTCCGTTTAGTCTATAAGAAAAACCTGAGCTTTTAACTCACAGCTGCTGAGAAAATTAGGGTCAATCTACCATAAAATATTAAGACAAACTCAGAGTTCAATCTGAATAATTTGTAGGGAGATAAAATGGACCAATAAAAATAGTCAATTATAAATGAATTGAAGTCTAACATTTGTTTTTATTACTTGTGATCTTTCCTCAACACATCCTGAAAATAGATCAAAAGTAAGAATATTTAAGAAAATGTGAATGCACTGGACATCGCATTTGGTGCTCAAGATGTCATTTTCAGAGTCATCTATTTTAAAAATTTTAGCTACAATTCGCGTAAATCTATTGTGAAACGGTAAAAATGATGATAGAATTAAGTAAATTAATGGATAAAATACATCCGAATACGTCTCTCGCTCTGACTTGGAGTGGTGTGGGACGCAGAATTCACTTCTCCAGACCCCGACCATTACAAGAGGCAGCTGACTGACTGAACAGCCGTCGATTCAGGACCCTAAACGGCACTCATATAAAGAGATTCTAGGAAACCTGCATCAGGAAGGTCGGATGTTTGGTACTTGTCCCACGCACTTTCGATAACATGAGAGGCGTTTCCAGAGGGGAAGCAATATTTATTTCTCCATACTCCGACCAGTTTAGGAGGAGGCAGCCAGCTGCCTGATCCAATGGGAACGGCTAACAACTCTTACCATTTTGCCCAAGATCAAAACCCCGGAGCGTACACTTCTGAAATCTGATCGAGAAGCTCTGGCTTGTTCAAAACCAGACAGACGATGCGGCAACAAACACATTTTAGAGTGAGGGTAAACCAAACGGTGGAAGCTCCCTTTAATACCATAGGAAGTGATACGAAAAGGAGATTCAGAAGGAAGAGCAAGGCAGAAAAATTTAACTAGCGTGATGCAGAGAAAACCTGCATCAGGTTTTTATCCAACGCCTATCCGATGACTGGAGTGGAAGTTGCTGAGTATGCATGAACATGATGATGATATCTGTCTATATTTCAAAAATATAAGAGAACGTGGGCTTTCCCGGTGTATATTATTCATGAACAATTCTCGGGTTTTCAACCGGGTAAGTATAGAGTTTGAACACAACGTTTCCATGGCTTGCTCTGCCATCTTCTTCACCTGAAGTATAGAGTTCTTCACCTGAAGAAGATGGCAGAGCAAGCCATGGAAACGTTGTGTTCAAACTCTATACTTACCCGGTTGAAAACCCGAGAATTGTTCATGAATTTCAAAAATATATTTTCTTTGAATACTCAAGCAATTTGCATATTTTAGAATAATATGTTTATTGTACAGGGGAGTAGTCTTATCCCTTCAATGACGGTATAATTGCATCTTCCAAGCCCAGGATTATTTCCCCCTATCTTAAGACGGAGTAGCCTAATCCAATTGATCCTCGTCGGACATGCTGCCGACTATAAACAGCGTCACCCCCTTACTCACTTTCCACCTCCTTTCCCCCTCATTCTCTAAACAACGTTGCGAACATTGAATAACTCATGTTGTGTATACACACGGGGAGAGAAGCTTTCGGCGCCGACAAGTTAAAAGCATGGCGCAAGACGCAGCCGAAATTGGAGTCGACACAGTAATTATGTGCCTCATTTCTCCCGGCTCGTCGTCCTCCCCGCTCCTCCTAGCTAGATAATTTGAGGTCACAAGTGCCGAGCATGAATATTTAACACATCAGTAAAACGGCTGAGCGGCGACGGGGCGAAGAAAAGCGTGGGAGGGGAGGAAGGTGCAGTTGCGAGGAAGAAAAGACGAAGAAAGCTAACCTGCTACTTTTTGCAGGAGAAGTAAAGAGGAGGGGAAAGGAAGCGGCTTCACTCTCCTTTTTTCTTCATGCCCACAGCTTATCGCACTGTCTTGCATTAATAAAATTTGTCTTGTGCTTACGAGTAAAGTGGGAATGAAATTAGAAGCACCAATTAAGTATAAGAAAAATCTCTTTAGAAGCGTCCGTCAATATGTAATAAAAAGCAGGGACTTTTCATCCACCCTAATAACTTTTTATCATCTTGGTATTAGTCTTAGACAATTTTTCTCAAATTCGATTGTATGATTCAAATAACAACAATTTACTTCATGTAAGTTTTACTTACTGACTTTTAAGTTTCGTCATGAGATTATAGTGTCCACCTACTTAATATGATAACCTGTCAACTTTCATCTACGTACTGCAGCCTCTGGTTCGTTTTTACGGTCTTGCATAAGCTGAACACAATATCACATTTAAAAACATAAATATTAAATAAATGATTCTGTATTAATCAACCGGGTCAAGTCAACGTTTGAGCACAACGTTTCGGCAAAGTTAATATCCGCCTAACCAGACACACAGTGAGTATATTCGTATTTAAAAAGTCTTTGCAATAAAATTCCAACGTTGCAAACTAATACATTTACATTTTTAAATTTTTAAAATGTATGACCTGTAATTTTCTGATTTATAATGTTCCCTTCCCCGCATATTTGGGAAATATTTTACTTCTTCTTCGACATCAATAACTGTTATACAATCATTGTCTACAGTAAAACTATGTGTTTAAACGATGAATTGACCCGCTTTATTAATTCAGAATATTTTGTTAAGTCAAAGTCAAAGTATACGTCGTCTGAACGTCGATATTGAATAATTTCCATAAAAATAAACAAAATCACTGAAAGTTACAACCAAAAATGTAAGGATAATAAGTAAATGAAACAGACCAGGACGAACATTACATTTTGGTATTTTATTTTTTGCTAATGTAAGAAATTTACAGCATACTTCATAATATCATAAAATTTGAAGTCACAAATACGATGACGAATCATGATAGTACTTGAATAAAAGTTCTATTTTGTCTATAAATAGTATTCCTTAAATTAACCTTAACAAAATTTTTAAGAAAAACGGTAAGAGAAAAATTATTTATAACATTATTATCATTTAATGCTTTTGTAAAGACAGTTCTTTTTTTTACTATCGATAGTAAAATGGTTGGTTATAGGATTCAATATTATTTACATTAGCTAAACTCAGTCGTATTTTTTCGTCCCGAATGATATATTTGCATATTGCATTAAGTCGGCCATTCCGGACGAACAAAATATTTATTTGTTTTCAGTTCATTCCGTTACCTGATTTAAGACTTTCCATGTATATGTAGTATATAAAATTGTCTCTTCGACACAATTACCGTCAGTATGACGTGTTAGTAATTTAATTTAATTGTTGGTGCAATATGTACTAGTGTGATTGGGCTCCATCTTAGCCACTCTAGATACATTTGTTTTTACGAAACCATGTACAAAGATCTGGCTTTATTGCCTTAAGTCATTTATGCTGATACGACATTTTGGTCTACAGTTTAAAACTTTAATCCAATGTTATCTGACCTGTTGTTCCCAACCTACATATGAAGAAAATTTCGGTACAAAAATTCCAACGTTGGAAAGTAATAGATTTATATTGTTCAAGTCGATAAATGATTATCCAGTAATTTTATGTTTTTTAAAGTTCCCTTTCACGAACATAAAAGTAATATTTCACTTCTTCTTCCGCATTATTAACTGTTATAAAATTATTTGTGGATGATGAAAGTTGTTTCCAAACAATGACTTTAATTCAGAATGCCTTATTACGTCATTTACCAGTAAATTATATGTTAGGTGAACAGTCAGATTACTGAAGAAATTTCATTAAGATAAATAAAACCACTGAAAATTACAACCGAAAAAGTAAGGCAATGAAGTAAATGTCACAGATAAGACCTAAAATTAAATTTTTAGAATCTTATTTTTTACGAAGGCGAGGCTTTTAGTGCACGCTTAAAAATTTCGAAAATCTGAAGTCTTAAATACTATACCAAAACACGAGAGTAAATTAATAAAAGTAATATTTTCTCTATAAATTCATATTTTAATTTATCTTTATACAATTTCAAAGAGAAACGGACGGTAAGAGAAATTTTATTTATAGCATTCATATCATTTAATCTCGCTGTAAATTTTTTTTTATTTTCTCTTACAATTGTAGATGGCAGTAGGTAAAATAATTTATTATAGAAGGAAATTATATTTTTATAAATACTATTGTCATTCGTTAAATGCCGTCGTACTTATGACCTTCGTTCCGAATGAAATATTTACATTGTTTGTTTCTCTGATGACGTTGACAACAGATATAATGAATGTACTAGACAGAGTAACTATTTTTTGGCTGAAGATAGTCCCGACGGTCTCTCTCTTGAAGCAGGGCGTGACGTCACAACATGGTGCGCGTTTGAATCTGGATTTGTTTTAGTGCATACCGTTACCACTTCTGTTAGTTTTAATGGAATAATAGATTAAAAAATTGTTACGTTTACGGTCACGTTAATGATTTTATTTAATCTAATTGTTGATGCAATAGTCAGATTGGGCTTCGTCTAAGCTGCTTTAGATACGTTTGTTGTTACTTTATCATATAGAGAAATCTGGGTTTATAGCGTTGTTTTATTTGAGCTAATGCAACGTTTTGGACCACAGTTTAAAACTTAACGGTCAGGTTTTTCAATCCTGTGTTCCTGACATACATATTAAGAAAGTTTCGTCAAAAAATTAAAATGTTGTGAATTTGTATTGTTAAACTCGATAAATGATTCTACAGTAATTTTATGATGTTTAATATTCGTTTTTCCACAAAACAGAAATATTTATTTATTTCTTCCACATCATTAACTGTTATCAAATTATTTTTCGGCAGATACGCCAACATTCCTAAAAACAAATTTAATATTGGTATTTTATAAACATCTGACAAGTATAATTGTTGGTTCATTTTCATGTAAGGTACTAATTACGTTTAGTGGTTTTTTTCTATTAAATAACTTAATTTTAATTAAATTAAATTTAGCTTGATATTAGGGAGGATAAAAAAGTGAAATAAAATCAAATTTTGCTTTAAATGTCTTATAGTATTGTTGTTACCTTAGTGGGTATGAATCATTGTAATTTATACAGCAAGTTTATTATTAAATTGTAATCCTAATCAACACTTCGTCTGACTTATTTGTCTGAAGTGACTGATCATTTTTAATTTTCAAGGATTAACTCTTAGACAAAACTATTGGATAGTTTGGTTTTCATTTCTATTTTAACAGAATATTATAATAAAATATTAGCTTTTCTATTCGTTTTCTGTCGATTTTCTGGTTTTATTCACACTTCCCCTTCATCATAAATAGCTGATTACTTTTCTAATTCTGAACTGAAGTTGTATTTTGTTTACAACACTAAATATAGGTTTTTCAAAACTTTCACATAACTAACTATTTAAAGGAGAAAAAGTAGGAGTCACTTAATTATTATTGAACTCCCCTCGGAATAAGCGTGACATTGTTAATGAAAAAAATATCATTACAATATATTTAACATGTAAAATAATTTTTTTACTTAATTTGTGTTAGTAATTTTTTAATTGGTATTGTTAATTGAAGATAATTAAAGGACCCAAAAAATCTCTGCTGTACAAAACTTGGATTACAATATTGCCCTATTATCATTAATCATTAATTGAATTGATAATATTTATAGTTTGTTATATTTTATCATGTTATCATTTTTAATATCATTACCATAAACGCTTTAAAAGCCGTTTTTGAGCATTTGTTGGCCGGTCTCCGTGTATGCTATTCTCAAAAATATGTTTCTGTTGTGAGGATTTGAAACAAGTGAGTGTTTTTAAAGAACAGCTGGAAGAGAGCTGCCCTCTTCATCATTCTATTACAGCATTGTGCTGACCGTCGCTCTTCCACAAAGGCTTTTAGTTCCTTTATTGTTTTACTTCCATAAATACGTGCTGGTCGGAGGCTGCAAAGCCTGTTCTTTTTGCAAACAGCGCCTTGCTGCGAGCGCTAAGCTCGACCTAATGCGTGGGCCAACCGTGCAAGTGTCTAAGTAGACTTGGTGGAAAGGGGAACGAGATCCACCTGGTTTCCATGGAGAGAGAGCTAAGTCAAGTGCCTGTACAATATATCCCCTCCTCTCCTGCAAGTCCTATCTAAGGATTAACGCCTCTCCTCTTCTCAACACACCTGTGCGTCATCGAACACTTTCAATTTATTTATTCTTCGAAAATTCCATTTGCGTAAATACATAAATAGCCGAGGCTGTCTGAAGTGGAATTTTTAAAAATAATAAATGGCCAATTCAAGAAAAAAATTCTTAAAATGTGTGTATAATTTCTATTAAGCATTACAATATAGCAGAAGAGAGAAAAATTTGGGGACTTTGACCAAGAGAAGGGCTATATTAATAGGCCACGTTTTGAGACATGAGGGTCTTGTAAAATTAAGGAAGTGTATGGGGTAAGAACAGAAGAGAGACGGCAAGGATGGAATGCGCTAAGCGAATTAGGGAGGACGTGGGATGTGATAGCTATGTAGAAATGAAAGGATAGATAAGCATGGAGGGTTGCATCAGACCAGTCTTAGGACTGAAAACCACAACAGAAACAACTATAATACTGAGAAATATTCACTTCTCTAAAGATTCCGTCCTCGGATTTACACAAATAATATCTGGAAATTGTCAAGAAAGGTTGCATTAAATATTAACGTATTATTGTTTACTTATCTTGGACCGTTTTTGCACCAATAATATCTGGAAATTGTCAAGAAAGGTTACATTAAATATTAACGGATTATTGGCTACTTTTGTTGAACCCTTTTACTTGGTAAAAAGGATTCCGTTTTTGTGGGTGTTTCGCAAGCAGAAACAGCGATTTCTCGCTTATCTATTCTCAGTATAGCAGGGATCAAAATATCAAACATTTATATTCAATTTTTTTATTTTATATTTACCTTAGATTTTTAAAATTTATTGAAACTGATTATCATAAACATATAAAACCTTTTCAAAGATAGAGTTGTCAGGATATCTTTCTAATAACGTATCTTCTTGCATTCTCATTTTATGTGACGATGCTACACTGTATATATTTATTATATTAAGATATGCAGTAAACAATTTTTATAGAGTTTACTTCAGAGTGTTTCGGTTCGAAAAAAAAATCTCTGACTATTTTTCCAGTTAACAGTAGCTTATCACAGGCCAGAACCCATTCATACCTGCTCCTGACGACCCCCACGTGACCAGACGCAAGTGACTCCGACGTACAAGTTTGCACTACTAATGTGTCACGCTTATTTACTAGCCGTACAATCACAACTACATGACCTATCGCATGGATTGTATAAAATCGATTATGTAGCCTGCACTACTATTAATATTAGTGGTAAACGTACTAAATAAAATATTAATTTGCATCTTAGTTTTCTGACTTAATTATTTACTATAAATAAAAAGGTGATAAAAAAGTGAGCTTAAATATATAACTATTTATTAACAAAAGCGACGTTTCATCTCCATTTTCAGACTTCTTCAAGCTTACTACAAACATAATTTTACAATAAATTTATTCTGAGTTCTATGTTACAATTTTGAATTTATATTTAAAAAACATGGTTAAAACTTACAAATTTAGCAATACATCATATTTCTCCTTGACTCCCTCAGTTGAAAAGATTATTGAATTTTATACCTCGGAAAATTAAATGCTTCCCCCCTTTTCAATTCCCTTCCTATGCTATTAAAGGGGAGTTGCCTGTTTCAGGATCACCCTCATGTAGCCTGTTAACCAAAAAAAAAACGCGAACATACTTTTTTCCATTTAAAATAGATGTAGTCTCTATACGTGTTACCGAGACATAGTACTTTAAGCCATAAGGAAAAGTATGGTATAATAAAGTTATAGAAATAAAATACTTTAAGAGTCTATTAAATTGGAGGAAAATAAAATTAATTTAAAAATTAAGTTAAAGCCCTGGAGTAGAAACGAAGTGTAAAGAAGTAATTTGTGTTTAGGATAAAGTAAAATCTAGATTTCCAATGTTTCACTACTTATTGAAGTATTTTTATACTCATCGAAAATAGGAATCTCGCTTTTAAAAACCAGGGGTTGTTTGACGAATGACGCAGTGGTATTCATTTTGATTATTTCGGGGAATGAATAACAATGTTTCAGGTAAATAAGTTACACCCTTGCCTTTACATGCACACAATTATTACAAAGCAAAAGAAAGGACTCCATATCGATGCGTAAAATGCGTAAATGACAGCAGTCTTAGGACTGAAAACCACAACAACAACATACTTGCCAGAAATACTTCAGAAATAATTAAGCTAAATTCAAACAATAAGTAACTTTATTCATGAATTAGATGCACGTTAAATAAGTATGAATTATGCCTTGGAGGCATAGGCATATAAAACCCTGTACCTAATCATACTGTGATGCTTTTTGTGTATTATACTGACTTTCATTACAACACAGCTGTTTCAAAAACTATGAAATAAAAATTCATAATAAGTTGCGAATGTATATTGTATATGAATTTATTAAACGTGTATCTTTAATGCTATTGGCTTCACTGTAGTGGCATACGCAGCCTAGGAAGAACGACCACGAGGCTTGATTGTCGTCAAAGTGGTGGGGGATTACTCTCGCAGCCCTTGTGCACAGTTGTCACTTGTTGGGGGAAGTCCCCGACGCCGCTACCTGCTAACACCTCCTGGTGACCGCAGCAGAAACTACAGATTACGGTACTTAAGTAGTCTTGTTATCAAGGCACATACAGTGCTAAGCCCCCCGGCAACGCTTACATAATGTAAATATCAACTGTGCGAGGACGACTAAGATCCCACCTTAAACTCCGGTTCCGCATCAACTTCTCCCCTGCCACAACTTAGGCAATTCATTTCTTTTCCCGAAAGAGAGCGCACGAATATAACTCAAAAAAGATTAGGGAGCAATCATGATGCAAATTTATATTTTTACATGTAAAGCCTCAGTCTGCTGCGTGCTGTTAAGTTCTGACTCATTAACTTAAAGACCTCAGAAAAATTTCGTTATCTTCTGTAGTTGACCGTGGCTAATCAGATTATTCAAAAATAGAAAAAAAATTGTTGTATAGCTTTCAAATATCAACACAATAAATAATAATAGTGTGTATAGTACTTCAAAGTTTTATCATAATAATTACGTTGTTTGAGATATCAAGGAATCAATCTTCTTATAGCGACTGGCCACCAGTGCCACGCATGTTACACAAAATAAATCAAAGAGCAAACGAAAGGTTTTGCATGACAAATAAAATTGTTAATAGGTTAGTTGATCTTGGGGAGTTGGAAACTTGTTCAAAATTGACGAAGATATTTTACAAGAGTTGAATCATTGAGGCGATTGGATGAAACTGCAGCCTAGAGTAATGGTAAATGAAGTGCACATGAAAAGAGTTCCATATAAATAACAGTTATTTTGCTGGAAACTCGAAAAGAATGGTATTCAATCTGATAAGAAAAGGCTACTTGCTACAATACGGCATTGAAAGACGGTTTGGGTACAATCCGGAGGAACGAATCAGAACATCAACGAGTTCAAGGAAGGTAAAAACATAGATTTTAAAAAAGGAAGCTAATTATTTATAATTGTACTTGTAGCAGGAATTTTATGATACCCACAATTTTGAAAGCACGAGACTCGCCCTAGTGAATTGTTGCGAAAATTACGGAAGTAGAAGACAAATCTCCACGCGGATAATTACGTTACATCGATCATATTTGTATGGAAATTTTTATTTTCAGAAAAATAATTCCCAGCGGCGACACTTTGTTAGACGGTATCGGGGCGTCACCGGAGACTGATTCACGATAGCGGCCACATCACATCCGGCTCTAATTTATCGGGCCATTATTTCAGGTTTGATCGCGCCTAATAAACAGATGGCTTCCTGACAGGCAGGAGCTGCGATGATGGGTGGCTTCAGGGTGTCACCCTGATCAACTGATGGACCACGTGCGTCCGACACGACTAACTTACATCACTTTGGCTACACTGCGTCAAAATGAGCATTTAATCGATATTATGCATAGGCTTTTCTGCTGATTAATGAATCAAAAATAACATTTTCAATTTATTTACACACGGTGTAGCACATCTTTAATTATCCTCCACTATATGGCGGCCAAGTTGTAATCTCACGCATTAATATTATTAAAGCATCTCATGATTGTGGCTGTCTCTCACCCTAGAAAATGTTCAGATTTCTATAGCCTAGCTTTGATTGCCTAACAAATCCTTGTCTTAAAATTTTACTCCCCTGTTTTATCTTCACCGTATAGTTCGGTCAGTTGGTAACCAATATATCTTCATTTCTTTAATGCTTTAATATTTCTTACTTATCAAAGTTCAAGATTTCATTTTATTACTCGTTAAAAATAATAAAGACAAATAATAATAATCATATTCCGTAGATCCTGTAAAGAAGCTAAGCTTCAAGGATGTGGAATGTGTCAGGGTGTACATTTATTACATTTTTTATTGTATAAAAGATAAATGTACTTATAACAAAGTTTTGTATTATAAACTAATTAATTAATTACTCTTCTCCGATTCTTCTATAAATTCCTTTATTGAATAGAAGGAGTGGCTAAGCAAAAATGAGCATAATTCAGTCTTAAATTTACCTTGATTATCGGACAACTGTTTAATTCTGTGCTGACTGCAGTCTGTTGAAGATGGATATCCCTGAATAATGCACACCTTTCTGTGCAATTGACAATGTTTTACATTTTTTATACAGATTATTTTTGTTCCTTGTATTGAAGGGATGAATATCAGTATTATTAAAAAATAAGTGCCTATTTGTGATTACAAATAACATCAATGAATAAATGTATTGGCACGTTAAAGTGAAAATGCCTAACTTTTTGAACAGAGTTCTGCAAGAAGTTCGTGAGGAAACCTGACATATTGCTCTAATAACACGTTTTTGACTAATAAAAATCTTATCTATGCCTACTGAGTTGCCCCAAAATATAATACCATATGATAAAACAGAATGAAAATATGCAAAGTATACTAATTTTCTTGTTTTTAAATCACTGAAGGTGGACATTGCTCTGACAGCATATGTAGCTGAGCTTAAGTAATTGATTAATCTGATCAGTCCAATTTAATTTATTATTTACTAAGAGACCTAAGAATTTAACAGAGGAAGTTTCATTTACATTTTTGCTGTCGTATTTAAGTGTTATAGATTGTAAAGTTGTGTTGAGTGTGTGAAATTGCATGAAATGTGTTTTGTCACAGTTATTTGTTAGTCCGTTCGCATTAAACCATGTTAGCAGGTTAGTTAAATTATTGTTACTTGCCTCTTCTAGTGTGTCTTTTTTACTTTTTACTATTACACTAGTATCATCTGCAAAGAGGATAGCTTTAGAAGTTGAATCTATGGTATTAGGAAGATCATTTATATATATAAGGAATAATAATGGCCCTAATACTGATCCCTGTGGAACCCCAGTTTTAATAATTCTCCAATCTGATTTATGTATTTCACCTGTGCACAAGTCTTTTAATACTACTCTTTGCATTCTATTTTGTAAGTTTAAATTAAACCAAGAAAATGAAGTTCCTGTTATTCCATAGTACCTCAGTTTTTCTAGCAATATACTATGGTCTACAAAATTAACTTTCCGAAAGAAATAATGCAGAATAATGTTCTGCAAAATTAATTGTTTAGATTGTAATGGGATGAAAAATTAGAAGAGCATTAAAATATCACACTAAAGAACATAAAACAACATCCAATTTGACATTCAAAGTACACATTTGTGTCCAAACCATCGCGGGAGGTAGTCTGCGATACCAAATTCCTCTTATGTAAATACTTTAATACATTTAATAATCTTTTCGTCCAAGACTGTCATGGAAGAAAGATCATTAATTACTAAATTTGTAATTTTTTAACCATATTTAATATATTGTAATTTTATGTTTGTAGTATGCCTGATGAAGTCTCAAAAGGGAGGAAACGTCGAATTTATATTGATTAAATAGTAATAAAATTATATGCTGACTTTTGTACGTCTTTCCATTTATTGTAAATATTAAGCGTGTTTTAGAATGATAACAGTTTATACACGTAAAGGGAGTTGAAAAAATATATAAGTTCTAAATGAATAACCAACCACACTTTTCTAACGTGACTAAGAACAGCGGCATTAAATTGCTTGTATTTGTTGAAACGTGTTTTAAATCGTAATTCCCGAGGCCATTCGAGTGAAATATTCTCTCTCAGGTAGGCCCGTGGACCGGCCTCACTTCTTTTATGCACACAGCAAATAATTTTCTAGGGGGATTCCGAAATGAGTTATTTCGCCAAAAGGAAATGTTTCCTCTTTCTTCGTGAGACCATCGCCCCTCTTGGTACAGAAAATGTAAATTAAGAGGAAACAATACATGTGAGATGTGGAGTTGGATTACTTCCTCTCTTTTAGAACAAAAGATATTCCCGATTTATGTGCTGAGAAAAAAAGGAGGAAGAAATGTATCGTATCGTAACGAAAGAGCTTTGTTTCGGCCTAAAGAGAAGTATGAGTGGAAATAATTTTAATTTACTATGATGAGGAAACTCAACAAGAGTCAACCTGAACAAATTTTCAATTATTAGTCAAACCGAAACATTTCAGTGTCAATTATATTATTTCTCGTTTACTATTTTTTAAGAACAGCATCAGGCTCAATAAATCCCTTATAAGAAATCTGTATTTTCATACAAAGATTTTAATTCTTTTTCGGAGGGGGGCAGGATTCATGAGGGTTATGAAGCAGGCAAATCTCATTTAATAGCATAGGAAAGGAATTGAAAAAGTAAATCTGGAAGGTAGTGCAAGGAAACCAAAGTTTGAACAGGATCCCCGGGCTATAGTAGTTTAAGGACACTATCCAAAGAGATTCAGGGAAAATCCCTGAAATACTGCATAAGACAGGTCAGCATATTGGGTAATATTTGCAATCCTTTCCGAATGACGGTAGAGAAGACGGCTGTGGGGTCCCAGCATTCTCTTCTTTGAATCTCTACCAGTTTAAGAGGCAGCTGGAAAGAATGATAAAGGTTTTTATTCGTATACTTGTGCTTATCTTTCATGAAACTCTGACGTCACTACGAGCTAACCTTTCGGCTTTTCCGTAACCTCGGAACACTTGACAGTATTACATTGCATACTTTCCTTATGAATTGTATTTACTCATTTCTTATAAAATTCATAAGGGTATTTGACTGAATTTTTTGAGAATGAATGGCTTTACGCATTACCGTTTTAATGACAATGAATTCCATCAAAGCTATAAAATCCAGGATTTATTGAAAACTTGGATGAAGTAAATTGTCTACGGGCAAAAATCTAGTTCCTAAGGAATCATACAAAACTCACAAAATATGTCTGTCGTTCTCGTTAAGCGAGTGTTATAATTGTGGGGATGCTGTTTCTGTTAATGGCAGTTTGCTAAGGGAGATCCGTACGCTATTAAGGAGGAAGCTTGATAAAAAGCACGCGAGTGTCTGGGCGGAGAAGAAGCGCAGCCGTGGAGAGATTCAGCTCTTGGGAACACCTGTTACCACTAACGCGTGCTGGTAAGCAATATTCGAGCAGGGCAGCCACCATTCCGGACAGGTGGCTGCTGCTATATACAAAACCCCAGTGCTCATGACACAATCACGCAGACAACAACAATATGGCGGAGAGGGTAAAAAACGAGAACATCCTTTTGGAGTAAAGCAGCGGCGTTAATTTGCACGATTCGCTATAGCGCCCACCAACTAATATCGAGTAATTTTATTGTGATGGGACCTGGCGTTGCCGCAATCAAAGGAATTTCATTTTCGACGCCCTGTTGTTGTGGATCAAATACACCGTCGCCCTAATAAAAATCTTTTACAAGTTTACTTTTCCCCTCCATGATTCGCCCCCAGCGGTAATTTCCGACGAGTGTTGGTAATTATAACGGGGTGCAATGTGATACCGTTTTTTATCCATCTGACAGAGAAAAATTAATAGAGTTTATAAAACAAAACACCTCAGGCGAACGAAATCTCCAATTTTATTAGAATGTAACTCTAAGGGTTAATGGAAGTACAGATATGAAACTGTTGATAACATATTGTTGCTATTTAGTTAATTGATTGTAAAATAATAACAACTGAAATTTGTCTGCCAAAGTAATTAGAAAATGAATTTGGTATTGATAATTCTTTTATTTCGGGCCAACAGTCTAAAGCCACACATGAACATGTTTTCATTGGAACAATAACGGTCTTTAATTATTTTTCCTTATGAATGCTAAAGTTGACTTCCAACTTATTCATATCTTTTTATTTCATCAGAAATATTATAGAATATATTTAAGACATTCCTGCCATTATAAATACTACATTGGCAGTTGTATTCGATATATGAATGACAACATTAATGATTTATGAAGGAAACGTGATACAGAAAAAATATAATGTGACACATAAATGATAATAATATACTTTACCATGATAGAAGACAAACTTCAATGAAAATTCTAAAGATTTAATTTTAGCGAATATATAAACTTAAAATAAAATTTTGAGTTCAAACCATTATCAAATAATGAAGAAAAATGTCATAGTGGGATTTTTTATAACGTCAGAAGGAAAATAATACGATTATAGGAATAATAACTTTTATTAATGTTTGGGTTTTCTAGTTGACTTCTAAGAACTTGTTCTGAAAATGTAGCTCTTAATTAAATTATATTTAAAAAAATTGTTTCCATAGGCTACGAGAATTTTTCTTACGAGAATTTTTCTCCTTCGCGGTTTCTTAAAATTGATCATACTTTTGCCCAATGCTGTAATCATGGTCCAACATAGTCCATCTGTTCAGCAATGATCAATGGGTTTACGTCTATTCTATTGAGCCCTACTTATATTTTACACTGTGTGTGTCTGCTTTATTTGATTTATCCAATATATCGATAAAATGAATATATATCGTATCACTCGGTACTTAGGAAGACTTTAATAAATTTAGTATCTTTAAATATATTGAAACTGTGTTTGAAGTAGGAGGGAACGGACAAAAGTTTGTTTTATTTCAGAAATTACGTCCTCAGATGTTTAAAGATCACTGTGTTATGTTATTATTATCATTAATCTGTTCACAATCAGTTTACATAAAATATACAAAACCACTGTCAAGGCTAATATGAATACGTAATGGTATTTGTAATGTTTTGTGTACAGTATTCATTGGAATTTCAAAATGTGGAAGAATTTTAAGTCTCAGTACGTTATTCTTAAAATATTTAATTTCGTTGTTCTTAAAGCGGAACCAGTTAATTTTCATTAAGGTGTAGAAATAGGCTCGTTGTTTAATAATTAACTATATGATGGCTCAAGTTTCATGACAGAAATTTGTCTGGAAGATTTGATGACAAGGAACTGTGGTTCATTTTCAGTGTTTGAGATTTAATAAATATTGGGAAGTAACTTGTGGTTAATTATGCTTCAAACGAATCTGAGTGGAAAACTTTCTTAAATGGCTTGTAAGAAGCCAACATATGTATGTTGCAGTGGCTTGTCTTGTAATAAAACGACACGCGTTCACCGCGGTTTAAATCTTCTGCAGAGGCAGGCTTTGCGGGATTGCATATTCACGAAGCAGCGGTCCTGGAATCACGGGGATTGAGACGGCAATTTTCAGCGCAGTTTGCGCTCTTGCAGACCATTTCCAACCTCTCTTCCCCCTCTCTCCTCTCAGACATCTTCACTACTAATGAACTCACCCCCCCTCACGAACACTTATAAACCACAACTTTTTTAAATTTAAAAAAGGGAAATTGTCACTTTATTATTCCTGATGTTTCGGGGACCAAAATTATATATTATATATCGGATGAGTAACATGGTGTGAGTATTTTGCAGAAGGGGTTCCTTTTTGAGGAGGGTTAGGGGGAGACTGTTGGGCTCCGTGAAGGATGGCTGAATTATGCACTCTCCGTAGCATGGTCGCTCCATACATCTCGCTCATGCCGTCAACTCTACCTCCACCCATCCTCCCCCTGGAGAAGGGACGGCCTAATAATTTGTTTTTACAGAAGGCACTTGGAACGGTAATGTCTTCTTTTAATGGCCCTGCTTGCTTTCGAAATACTGAAGTACTTCCGCACTAAAACTTGAGTCTCTCCTTCTCTCTCAGTTTCTACTTCTCCTTTGTCTCTCTACTCCGTCTGTCTCCCTTTCCCATGTCGCGACTGTCCCACTTCTCAACGCGGACCCCGACCAGTTTCTCTCACACTCTCCACCGTCTATGTAAATTAATGTCAGATATATCTACACCCTTCCTACATCGGCGTTCCTCCATCTACCACTCCCTTAACTTCCCCCGCCCCTCTTCTCCGTCCACGACTTGAGTTTTCTGCAGTCACCGAAAAGAGCGAGGAAGATGAAATATTGCAGATTGATAAAAGCCAAGCGGACACCATAGATAAATTTCACCGTTGATCGGCGACCCCTGGTAGCAGTTTGAAAAGTTACAGAGAGCACTGGTGCCATCTCTCTGCGCACACAAAACTCTAGATTTTACCGACGCCTGCCAACTTTTCTGAAGGGAACGGCGGATAGGGAGGGGGTGGAGGCGCCTCTACGTCAAAGCGAAATATTCAGGGGCCTAAATACATAATTCTCCGAACTTTGGCACATATATCACCAAATCATTAATACACATATATCTTTCTGTCTGCGGATGTTTCCGGGGAAAGCTACGATGGAACTTCATACATAAAAACTTTTCTTGATGTCTCTGGATTGGGCAAGAACGTTTTGCAACGATTTACTGGTATTTATTCTCAGCTTCTTCAGGATGAGGGGAAACGTAGCAAGATACATATAAACTCCATATTCCTAGAGGAAAAATATTTTATATATTTTTATTTTATTCAGTAATAGGCCCTATGTATAAGGTAGTTGTTTAGCTGCATCTTTGAAACCTGTAGAACGTGGAGGAGCAAATTTATCTTGGGAACCATAAAGCAATATGTGAGGAATGTCTGTTATTTAAAACTGAACGTACAGCTTATCTCTACGCATACAATACGGTATTTATGGTTGAGGATAAAGTCACCCTGACTCTTTAATAGTTCATAATAAATTTATTTCTATTAGATACACCCTGTAAATGGAACAGACTGACTCAACAATTCAATCGTTTCCGTGATAGGACCAAGTTAACTCATTTAGTTGACCCCACCTTTTCTGTGTTAAAATTCACCAATACTGAAAATCTTAACAAATATCAATAACCGAATAAACAATCTTAACATACCTCGGACTTTTCTTTCGCTTTTAAATTGAAAATCACTGAACATTCATGTATTCATGTCAAATAATTATTCGGTGAATAAATACTGTATTCCATGAAAAATAAACTCTATTATCTTCGGATAAAAGTTATCTTCAATAGATAAATAAAATTATTTATCCAGAGATGCTAAAATATATTAATAATTATATTCTGGCTCTTTTTTCGTCTAAACGTTATCAAGACGTTGAAAATTATATTTATCTACCTGATTTTTACTAAAGTTTCTGAAATTCAATATAAGTTCAAGAATACTCTAGGGAATAATTTAATATATTCTTCTTCTAAAATACCGCATTATTATTCCCCAAAAATATGTAAAGTAAATAAATATACAGTTTCAAAATTCTGTAATTTTTACATTAATTTCACGACGTTTATGTGACAATTTTTAACTTAATGAAACACCTGTATTTCAAATTCACAAACATACATTAAAGAATATTTTAATGTAGTCGATATTCAAACTAGCATTTTTAGGATTTTTGTGTAATAGAGAAAGAAATTTTCCTTAATGAACTTGAATTAAACACATACTAGAAGCTAAGTTATTCCATGACTGGTTACAAAGACAACGCTAAATTTGGTATATTATCAGTCACAATTATATATATATATATATATATATATATATATAGATGGGTGTTTTAATTACACCTTTTGGCATTATTAACTATTGAAATCTGTAAGATAAAAATAAGCCGAACCAATGAGGCATATCCTATAGCAATTTGTATCAATTATTGGAGAAGTAAATAGATGTGACGCTTCTACAACTTATGTTTTGATTATATGTATATATCTATTAATATGTGTTGTTATATGATCAAATTTAACTGTATAAAATTATAACCCGGCAATTGGATTAAATGTTTTTAATTTTTTTAGTTAACTATTTTTCTTGGAGAGTAATCTGCGTCCTGGATATATTTTGGTTACATCTTTCAATTAAGACTCATAAAGTGAACTGAAAAATAATTTTGATATATTTTAGTCTAAACGAATTCCTACACCTCTGTATTGAGCAGTTCTCTTATACTATTTAGTACACAGTTCCTGTGCTGGCATAAAATTTGAAAAACTTTTGATGTCGCCAAATGGCAGAATTTTACGTCCACTAAAATTCATCAAATTTATTTACAAACAACATTCCGACACAATTTTTACCATGTAATATATGTATCTAATCACTCTGAACGATTTCCAAATATTACTTTGGATATTTTTGTTGTTTTAGTACATTTTTTGTAGTTTAATTTTATGATTAACTATCCAATCTTTCAATTTATCCCATCAGAAACTGGTGTTCATTGCCACATACCATACCGAGAACCTTAATCACGCATGTAAAACGAATACATCTCCGCACGATTAGTCTGGAATATATATTTCCCCAATATATTATGCAAAAGGGCTTTAGGTCAACGTTTATCAGAACGAATATTATTTTCTGCCCAATATAAAATAATGGAAAAATTACAAGCTAAGTCTGTTATATCGTGTATTTATTTGATATAGTTAATTACACAGTTCAACGGAATTTAATTTCATTCAATTTTGTATTGCCTGTGTTAATATATATTTATTTTATCCATAATTCCCTCTGTTCCGATTATTTCAACGGAACGGTAAATATATAGTGAATTAAAACGTTCAGTTTTTTGCTGCAGGCGTTTGTAATTGTGTAAACTGATAATCTATAATTGTATATTTAACGTCTCGTTTAGTTCCATTGACGCATTAAATAACTGTGAATAGTTTTTGAATATTTTTCTGACCTAGGTTTTATATTCTTGTAATCATTTTTATTAGCGTTTATTTATCAATAATTATTGCTGAAAAAAGTGTACCTAATAAGGTACTCAATTGAGAATCAAAAATACCAATTATTATCCACAGACAAATTATTTAATATTTATTCGTATAGGTATTTAATTAAATATTTCATTTCACTCTGATTGCATTCACATACTGTAAATTTAGTTGACATTAGTTTTGTTTAGGGTACGTTTTAAAAATTAATAACTAAACTATCATGTAACATTAGTATCCTATTCCGTCAAATGAAAGTGCGATGTACTTGTAACTTGTGCCAAGCTTCATTGTTACAGTTAACAATTATATGGCTGAGCTTCAGTTGGAAGAAATTTCTCTCTCTTTATATTCTTTATATTTTTAAAAGTGAAATGATGCTATTATTATAAAATTTATTTTCTGATTAGTCTTCTTGTTGAAAATGTTGCCACAGTTTTCTCTATGTAATAAAAAAGATAGATTTTCATAAATAATCTAAAAATTCTCCACAATTATTAAGCTGGCTTTTACAACTAGTAAATTATAATATTGTTAATATACATTATTATTATCATCATGAAAAATTAAATTTTTTATAACTTGTGCTGCTTACTGACATGTTTTTACTTTATATTTTCAGTAAGGTACTTATATAGTTTTATTCCGCAATAGTTAATATTTGATTTTAAATTCCTATAGGAATCAGTTGGCTATTTATATCCTTAAAATTATTAACATCAACAGCAGTATAAGAGAAATGAAACAAAGTGAAGCTAATTTCTATAATTATTAGAATTGCTATTAGAACCTTAATATTCAATAGACAGATCAGCTGCTGTATTTGCCCGTATATACCATAATATTGTGTTCTTAAAAACTAACTAACTGTAAAATATTAACATGTTCGAAAATCAACATGGGTTCGTTCTTATCAACGGTGCCAGTGTATGACGTAGAGCGCCTGTCCCATGAGTATAGGCAAAATCGGGGGGACGCATGTGCAATCGACAATCCCAGGTCCGTAATGACACTCAAAGCTTTATCATCAGCGCCATTGTAAAAACAAAAACCATTAAACAAATCAAAAATACGCCATTCCCATGTTTGATATTAAAACGCCGATGTAGAGTAGCGGGAGGACAGGTTATTTCGGACTGTGACTCTAATAATCTGCTACCACCCCCTCCCCATCTCTCACCCCGGTGAATAGAGTTGGTAGGTAAAAAATAGTGAATCAATGTGTCCCAGAAGGAAAAGGTTTGTCCCCCGCTACCTCTCTCTAATCGAGTTGACCTCTTCATCGCTTTGCAATCCCCTCCGAAATCGCAATTGCGGGCTACCTAACCATCATTACGCGACATTATCAACACACAGCAGCACAGTGTAGTTGCCCAATTGACACAATCACATTAAACTCTATAATATACTCACGCGGCGTTCTTTATTTAGCGGGCCGTGTTCTCTGTTTATAATCAGCTTTATGCTTGATGCATTGCCAATCTAGCTTTATCAAATGCGCACATGCGGGACACACATCATGCTGTATGTTGGCGGCAGGAGTGTGGGCGCCCCGTGATTGGGCGGCGGGGGTGGAAGAAGGGGTGCGGGGGCGGTGGGGGTCGCGTTGTACAGTAACTCACTTAGGAGCGACCACCGGCCACATTAGTCTGGATTATTGGCCGGCAACTACGGATCCGAGCTCTTGGTAAAAACAGACGCCGGCCCCCCACAAACGTTGTGCGCAGTCCGCAGAATTATGAGGTACGAGTTTAATTACCTCGACTGTATAGGTCCTTAACGCGCTCGGATACATAAACAGGCCCGATAATTTCTGGGATACGGTCCAGTATCGGTGTGTAGAGATTTCGGTGCAGGGGAAGCTATGGTTTTAGGGCTGATGAGGGGTTTGTGGTGTAGGTAACGTGGAGGGGGCGGAGGTGAGGGGACCAGGAAGCTGTATTCCTGGAGTTGACCTCAGCAGAGAGCACGTGTCTGGGAAGACTATGAAAGAATTTGAAATTTAGTGAAGTTCGAGTTGTGAAACTTGTAGATAATTTTTATGAAGAAGTGAAATGAAGTCAAAGGCAAAATAAAAATCAACAAGCAAAGAGAAACAATGCTATTGAAATATTGGGTAATATGGTAGTCTGAAGCTAAGTATATATTTATGAAATATTAAAGTTTGTAAAGCGAAACACTAATTTGTTTCAAACAAATGGCGAGTTTCATGAATACGCGACTAGAAATCGTTCAGCTCTAAGGTCGGACAAGCATCGCCTTGCTCTACACCAGAAAAGTATTCACAATACCGGGATAATTTTATACAACAGCCTTCCGCCAGAGGTTAAAAATAGTACATACAAAAGCTTCGTGAAGCAGAGTAAAACTATTCTTTTAAATGGCGCGTTTTACTCGGTACAGAATTTTCTTAATCGTCCTTCTAGTATTTAAATCAAGGTTCCTGCAAAAAGTGTTGAATGAACTGCCTTATAAAATAACACATCACATATCTTTAAAATTTCTATTCAGTTTTTTCTGCTCTTTTGTTTGTTTGTTTCGTGTATATAGCTGCCTGGAGCAAGGACAGTTTCCTGGTCCAAGTAGTTAAAACTCCATTGCGTGTTCCTCAGTGTGTGCTTGTTTGTGTTTCCTAGTGTGTGTCCGTGTTGTGTTTATATTGACTTTTGTCTATATACACTTTCTTTTACTAATTTATTTTAAGTTTATTTGTACTTTATTTTGTTCATTTTTAATTTTTAATGTATGACGTATCCTATTTCCTCAATCGAGGTTTAATGGAAACAACAATAAATCATCATCATCAAATCATTAAGTAAGCCAAAAGAAATAATCATTTACAGAAAAAAGGCAGATCTTGTAATTCTAACAGTTTAGAATAGAAGACCAAGAAAAGAAAGCAGAAATCAAGAAAGGAATAAGACAAGAATGCAGTCTGACATACACGCTGTTTAACTTATATATAGAACAGGCGATGAAGAAAGTTAAAATGGAATATGGAAAAGGAATCATACTGCAAGGAGAAGAAATAAAAACCTTACGCTTTGCCGACGATATTGTAGTATTAGGAGAATCAGAAGAAAATTTGGAAATCATAATAAATGGTATGAACGTAGTTCTGGAGAAAGAGTTAAATATGAGGATTAATAGAGGGAAAACCAAGGTAATGGAGTGTAGTATGGGAAACAGAAGAATAAAAAAAGTGTGTTAGATTGGGAAAGGATATTTTGACAGAAGTTAAGGAACTCTGCTACTTGAGAAGCATAAACTAGTGATGGTAGAAGGAAGGCTTTCGTGAAAAAGAGGGATTTACTTACGGGTAATATAAGTGTGAATATTAGGAAATTATTGCTAAAAAAGTTTGTATGGAGCGTGGCGTTATATGGGTGTGAAACGTGGACGATAGAAGTTGGGAAAAGGAAAAGAATGAAGTCTTTGAAATGTGGTGCTATAGGCGAATGCTTAAAGTCAGATGAGTGGATAGAATCAAAAACGAGGAAGTTCTAAACAGAATATGGGAAAAGCGAATTAATGTGGAGGACGTTGACTAAGAGAAGGTATGGATTGATAGGCCACGTTTTTCAAGACAGGAGGGTCTTGTAAAATTAGCATTAGAGGGAAGTGTGTGGGGTAATAAGAGAAGAGAGAGGAAAAGGATGGAATACGCTATACAGATTAGGAAAAATGTTGGGTGTGCTACTTATAAGGAATGAAAAGGCTTGCGCAAGATAGGTTAGCATGGAGGGTTTCATCAAACCAGTTTTAGGACTGAATACTACAACATCAACAACAGATGAAAACTTTCGCTCCGTAGGAAGAGGTCACTGTAGTCATAAGTTTCGTTACTATGGTCCGTATAATAGATAATGGGATAGTATAAGAACTTCTCTACGAGAAGTAATAAATACTTATTTAATTTACGCACGTATTGACAATTTTTCTAAAACATTAAATAAGTAAACGAAGAAATAAATTATTTTCTTTTTTATCACTTTCTGAAAGCCTGACACCCATACTAGCCTAGAAAGGGTTTATGTTATTATGAATCACTTAGCATAGCAATCAGAAATGTAACCCCATATTCTTGACTGTGTGCTCCATTACACTTTCCCTAGACAGCGTCCATCATGTTTCTCCTTCCAACCTTCATAAAGTCAAATATTTACTGGTCTTTTGTCACGTAACGTGCCAATAACTTTGGCCACACTTTTAAACATTTGCTATTACCCTCCATTTTTTTTGTCTAACGCGGCCCACTTTCCTATTTTCCCCCCACGTTACTCGCATATTGTTCATAATAGTTAATTTGTGATTAAATTTATTACAGCTTTGTAGGATATAAACCATATCAATTGAAGAAAACTACAGACTCTCAGACAATAATCTCGTAGACCATTTCATTTGTTACTTTGTGTGTTCTATTAATTTTTATTCATTGTTATAAGATAATGTTTAGATGCACTAAATGTATTTTATTTTTATTTTGTCCGAGTGTCCATATTTAAAATTCATACGGGGCAATATTATAAACTTTAAAGGGCTTTAAATATACTGTTGTTTATGTATTTTTACTTGTAGCTGAATTGTTTTTGTGATGTTATTTTTCTTTAAAAGCTTTTATTGTTTGCATTTATAAACAAATATATACTTTTTGGATAGTGGTTATGAATCCCATCATCTCAGCCTTATATTATCACTCAGTAAATGGGTGTTGCAAGAATATCGTACTTTTTAGTTGTATGTACTTCACTTTGAAATACTCCTTTCATAAATAAATTATTTTTTCTATTAAACAAATTAACAATAATTCTACAAAATTGAAAAGAAGAATAAATAACAAACTCCCTCCACCCAAAGATACACGCATTTTCTTTAATTTCGAAAATTCATTATGCCTTGGGAATTACTTTAACCAAAATATGTAATATATTTTTAATGATTATAGTTTATTTATTATAGTTAACAAATTTTCTAGCACCGATGTAAAAATGTTACATTGTGCTGAACTAACAATTAGCCTTCTATTGACTCGCTTATTAAGGTGAATTTATATCTATTTAATTCAGTACTAAACTGTTATTTCATTTTTGTTGCCTATCACGTACGTCCTTTTATTAAATAAACTGACATTATTTTTGTTTTCCAATGTCTACAATGAACTAGTCTGTTTCACCTTAGAATTCAGTGAGCTTCCCCCAATGAATTAACTCCCTTATTAATTACCTAATCGCGAAATGGCATTCGTATAATACGCCACGATAAATTTAGTATAATGTTCCCTCACCCTCTCCAATATTCCAACGTAACCATTCTTTACTGCAAGTTCTCGATAATAGCTTCTAACGCAAAAACCTACTAATTCTTCCCTCCTCTCTTTTTTTCGCTACCCCTTCCGTGGACGACACGGACCGTGTTAAATCAGGCTGAGGGACGCGCCTTCCTTCCCCTCTGCTGGTCCAGGAAGGGCTGGAGGCTGGAGCTGGAGCTGGAGAGGGCGCTCCATTAAGAAGGTCTGGCGCTGCTGTTGTCCCGATTGGCCGGCAGAGCGCAGCCTTGGCGCTATTTATGTGTCGAGGAGCGATGTTAGGTCCACCTGGTGCCTGTATCGTTCATCATTAGAGGCCATTTAGCACAAACCTTTGCATGTTGAGTCAAGATATACAGCCCCGGGATAGTTTACTGCAAATATGGATATAATGACCACGTTGGAGGGAGGTGCTGCATGCCGCTACGCCAGATGTTACCAGCGAAAGGGGTTAAGGATCCCGGCCCTTACGGAATCGTAACTTTAACACAACCACCAGTTCGTTTGTGCAGTCATGACAATTGACAGTTTCTTTGATCGTCAAATAATTACGTTACGAAACTTTTTAATTCCACATTATTTTGATATGTCCAAAGGCCGTTCCGGTGTTTGTAAAGTATCATGAATATTCAAAAACGGGGAAGAAAATAAAATAGATTCCCTTAATACATATAATGAATCGGGGGCTTCGTTCACGATTTTCTTTTATTTTCTTACGAATTAAATTCAATTAAAGGTGATGAGTTGAATTTTTTTCCGGGTAAAAGTAAACTATTTCTGGTGAGCAAATAAATATCAAGACTTGAATAGAACATTTAAGTAAGAGAATGACTCTCAATATCGACTATTTGAAGTGTATAGATGAAACTGGAATCTAAACGAGAGTAAGATATGTAGTCAAATGAAAAGCCAAATGTGTCAAAACAGGCACATCCATAATAAATAATAATGTATAAAATGGACAAAAATAAATTTTTAGTAGACAATTTTTAAAGCGTTTGATTATTAAAGAAAATTGCATTGAAATAACGGCAATTTATGCTAATAAGTTCTTTTCTCGACATTTCAGAGGTAAACAAATTATAACACTATTGCATTAAAAAAGTGGATGCACTTCAGCTATTTTGAAGAGAGTATGTTTATGTATCTGACTTTCATTAAAAGTTTCCCTTCTCTGAATAATAATCACAGGTGGTAACCGCTTTCTTGTGAAATTCTGTCACACAGGACAAAGGAGGAAGGAGCTTACTTGGGAGGATTTTTAAACTGATTATCCCCAGAGCTTCATTTGGTGGCACATCCTTCATTGTTTGCTTTTAATAAATATTCCATGATGGATTGACGCCTCGAAAAGATGCGCTGCCTCCTGTACTCTTATTTCTGCGGGGGTGATTAATTGCCGTCATTCTGCGCGAACCCCTGCCACCACTCCCTTTCCTTATCCGTCTTCTTTTCCTAGATTTTTCCCTATTATCTCTCTGTCCTTCTCTCCTCCAGTCCTCGGTTGGCTGAGGGCGGTGATTTCAATGGTGAGGCTTGTCACCGCTAATTGTGGAAGGCGCAAGTTCTGTAATGAGCAGTCCCTCATAGTTGGGCCCGAGGCTCTTGACGCCTTGAGGGAAGGCGAAAGAAAGTGCGGCTCTGGCTGGCTCCATTACCTAGAAGACTCCTAATAGAGCCACGATGTCGAGCTAATCTCTGTGCTGAAGACAGGCGAGCGGCGGCAAAAGAAGGAGAAGAATTACGGCCCTTTCACCATGTTTAAAATACGACGGGAAATGTGTCATTAAATACTACGTAGTAATAGATAACTCGGAATTACTATATTAAAATATCATGAAAGTTACCTTTCCTTACATTTGTAGGAATGGAACTACTTTCTGTATTTTGTTATACAATGCAAACCAGATAATGAGCTTGACCCTCGTCAGCGTCCTGTAATGGAAGATGGAACAAGCTGAATAAAATAATGTGTTGCTACTGTAAAAAAATTAGAATGACGCATTTTATTCAACGAAATTTAAGTTTTCATTTTATAAACAGTATAAAAATTACCACTAAACGAATTATGATTTATTGTTTCATGTCAATTGCTTTCCTTAGAAGAACATTAAATCTTTATTAATTTCTTGTATACCATCAGAATTTATAGAACAATGAGAAAAATAATTGTGAGATCTTCTAAATTCTGTAAACAGTCTCACCAACGATTTTATAGTAGATGGGCCACACAAAAGGTAACTTACAACCAGGAGAACGCGAAATTAAACTAAGATTCTTGTAACTTTTATACATGTTTAAAGATATGTATATTGATATATTTACACAATTTACCATTATAAACAGTCTCTTGTTAAATTTTAATTAATTTGTCAGTGAATTGTACTTGGTTCCATAAATAAATTACCACATCGCGAAAAATACTCAATAAAAACAGGTATGTATATTTTTTGAAACCAATACGATATCATATAATTTTTGAGAGTGTATCATTTTAAAGTATTTTTTTTATAAAGATAGAAAGATTGAACACAATTTTTATAGACTTGAACAATGTACTGTTTAATAGAATAGACATTCAAGTAAGGTGAAATATAATTTGTATAATGTGAATGTATTTTTATTTTAGATGAGCATGACCCAGCAGAGGGTCGTAATATCTTGTAATTAAAACTGGTAAATTTTAATTGAATTAATTTGATTATAACAAGAGACTGTTTAAATAAGGTAAAATAATTTTTTACAAAGATTGTTATTATAACTTTGATTCGTGGGTTAGACGTGTAGCAGGTTAATATATACTTGTGTTTGAATGGTTGCTGTAAGCGAAAGTAAACGTAACAAAGATCGCAGGTTTTCCCAGTGTATTTGTTGCATTAGGGGCTCTTGGGCTTCCGACCGGGTGAGAGCAGTCATTGGCTACGACGTTTCGATGACGTTCACTTTCATCGTTATCAAGTGATATCTGGCCAGTCCTTATCAAGTGATATCCGACCAGTCAGATATCACTTGTGTGGTGACTCATGACCCCTACATTCAACGGGTAAAGCAAAAATAATTTAGTTTTTGTTATTTGCGTACACAGGACGAAAAACGAGAATAGTTTGGTGAGGCCGAGTAGGCGGGAAACGTCTCCGTTTACAACATTATTTATTGCCTGGGGTGCATTGTATTCGACACTTGGTCCCAGGAGCTGTGCTGAGAAGGTCCAAAGCTTGGAAAGAGCCTCTTTTTTATTATTGAATTTAAGTATCTACATGGACTTTGAACCGATGGCCTTCATTCCTTTAAGACACAGTATAGAGTTTTTTACAGTTCGGAACATTTGTGTATCCATAATTTCTTCTTTTCAATTGCCTTAAAACCTTGTTCATTTACAATTTCTCTCCATAACACTGTCATTTCATACATTTACTCTCGTAATCAGTTAATTGATCAATATAAGTCCCTATATTTGGAGTGAGAACCACGAGTAAAATTATTTACAGCTATGGCATTGTTGTAGTTTAAGACTGGACACGCTGTCCTGGTTACACAGCAAGAGCCAGAGCGCCAACGATGCCATTTCAGGTAATTACAATTTCTTTGCAGGCCAGTTATTCTCCCCACCCTTTCTCCTGAATCCTTTCGTCCTCCTTCTAGCTCTGTTATTGCATCGCCGCTACGTGCGGACGCAGGGACCTTGTTAAACAAACCACACACCGGCCAAGAGGCAATTAAGCTTAAATGGTTCGTGATACACGAATAACTAAGTAAGTGGACCAAGTTTGAGTCCGAGCTATATATTCCAGACCATTAAGCCCCCTCGGGCGGCGGCGGCGCGGTGCGAGGGTAGAGACACGAAGAAGAAGAGGGGCTTAGTGTGGTGTCTCCTTGACCTCACCTGGCTCGGCCCCAAGAGACACGGACGGAGCCTAACTGCAAAGTGTTACTGCGGTAACTGATTGCTATGGCCGGGATCCCCGACAGAATAGCCGGCCACCTCTCTGAGATACTGCCCAGATAGAGCCGGCCGTTCCTCAATGCCTAATCTCCTCAATAACAATATCTGGAACGGTGCGGGGTTGCTCTTGTACCTTGTCTGCGAATTCCTTCACCAAACGTCGAAATTACACATTCCTTAATCCGAGGTCGTTATTCGTCGGCAAAGACACTAGACATTGTGACAGACTTCCAACATGTCCACTGAGGAGAATTTGTAGGCCTCAACAGCTTTATTACACACAATCATCGTCTGAGAATTTCCTAACAATTTGACGTTATGATAATAGCTAAATAATTAAATAAGATGGAAAAAACTTGGAGCTAACCTGATACTCCACGTCCAAACCAGTTTCCTCAATCAGTTTGTAAATGACTGAATATTAGATGACCATACAATTCGCGCACTAACAGCGGTCCCAATTCTATTCCCTGTCCTGACGACATTTTTCTTACTTCAATCATTCATTTTCACTGCATTTACGAGCAGAGTTTAAGACAAAACATTCATCTTCATATGCTAAAAATATTTAAGTAATTCTAATGTTCCTTTTACTTCAGAATCGGGATTTGGAAGATTTAAATTTCTCGTTGGACCTAATCTCAGAATTAACTTGTAAATAAGTTCAACAGATTGATTAGTCATAAATAAAATTGAATTCAATGAAAATAATTGTATTTCATAGTATTGACAATGACTTGTCGTTCCTTTCATTGGAACCTACTCATATATTAGATATAAAAATACAATAAAACTAGATTTTAGAATTATATGGAAATTTAAGAACATTACGAACAATGTATATCAATACATATAAACAGATAAAACTTCGAATTCAATCAACGCACGATTAATGTGGCCGAAATGACAGTTATAAAAGTTCAATTATTAAGTGTATTGTTAATATTAAACTATAGAATGGAATAATTTATTATATTAAATGATGAAAAATCTCATAATAATAAGGAATCATGAATTTTATTTTTATTTCTGGTATCATTGTTCAATTTATTGTTGGAACTATTCGATCTAATGCTTAAAATATCGTTCAATAATCTGAAATAATAATTACATTCTACATCTAAAATATTAACATTCTGAAAATTTACGGTTGCATAAAAAATATGTTTGAAATGGCTAAATAATTTTTCCTTAACGTGATTTTTGACCAACGTGACAAACTTTCTAGTCGAATAAGGTAATTTTGTTTATAACATTATGTATATCTGAAATGTTAAATTTTTCTTTAATACTTTTGACTAAGATTACATTATTGGAAGGTATAAAAATAGCAGGTATATGATAATGATTATATGAGTAAACACTTTTACCACTTTAATGTTTTTATTGGTGTAGTTCCTTTTAGTGAGTTTCGTTACAATTGTATAAATTTTCTACTGAAGCGGAACCTTGAACCGCTCATGCATCTCAAAATTAAATGTTGAAAAGTAATAATAACCTGGTTATTAAATTTAATGAAATGAAATAATAATCGATTAATTCTCCTTTACAAGAATTTTAGAAATTGTATATAAAGTACATTACCCAATTTTAAAATATTTTCTTGTGTTGCCTTAATATCAAATTTTCATTTTGTGTTGCTAGTCTGTTAATCGTGAGCTGTCGTTTTTGTGAAAATAAAACCAATCTTAGGTGGAATAGAATATCAGTTTACATAATGTAGATGAACTTTTGGGTGTGTAGGTTGGTAATTGGCTCGGGTAGCTGAGATGAGGAAATCTCTGCCTAGAATGCGAAAGTCTCGAGTTCAGTTACCGGTGCAGTTGAGGTTTTGCCATTCTTATCTTCTACATCATTAAATCAAGCCTGATATCTAAAATTATGTCTCATAGTAACGAGAAAAAAATAATAGGCCCATATATGAAGCAGTGAATGTGTGATTTGTACATTCTTTATGAATTCACAAGGATCTAGTTTTAAGGAAGAAAATGTGAATACACTAGCAGACGGGGGAAAATAAGAGTTGTGTGTCCATTTAAATAATACGTAGTGAAAGAAGGCGAGACGATCATAAATTCAAGCGCAAAGCAAAAACAGAAACGATTGTAAGCAAATTATATTTTTAAACTGTTATACATATATATAATGAGAAAAAGGGACGTCAAGCATGTTGAAATGATATTATATTGGAAGCGAAGCCATTCAATTAGTTTATTGTTACTTAATTTTTTATAATTATTATTATATTTCATCAATAACGTGGCCCTGATTTGGGATGTCGCTGATTTGAATAATTTAGACGGTTCACGTACACGTTAAGCCTTATTTTTAAAGACGTAATTTAATTCCATTCTCTAAGCCTTTCCGAGCAACTGTGACAATAACTTTTCATATTAACTTGCATATTATAAACTATCCAAATTTCAACTGCTAAATTAAATTTATATATATAATTTATGATTATTTATAATTGATAAATAATATTAATTAGGTGGAGACGTTGATAGTGTAATGTCTAGAGATTTCAAGACGACTATCAGTTCATAGGCCTAAAAATGTATGGAAACCATCATTTTCTAATTTTCCTTTGGACGGTATCACAAATCATTATAACTCTGGGATTTAATGATTGTTTGGCGATGATCCAGGTGTTTTCCCGTTTGCAAGGGAGCATATTGGCACTCCGATAAACTCGGCGCTCACGGGAGGGAAATGAGCCCATTTTCCCCTCAATGTACACAAAGACACTATTGGCTCGAGCAGAAAGAGAAGGGCTACGTGAGCCGTCGAGCAAACCTTAGCGAAATATGGAGATCGATAAGTGACTTTATGAGCCAATTAGCGGGGAGAACTCCTTACGTTTAAAATATGCATGAAGATGCGTTCTATTGACAGAAGAATCGTGGATCCGAGCTGCGCGCAGCACGTCGTCAGATTTACGCAGAAGGAGAGAAAACAGAAAGACATTCGTTGAATTCTAGGCCCTTAAATAATGATGAACTAAGAAACGTTTTGTCTGGCATCGTTCATAGAAAGCATTTCTTACATTCTCTAATAATAAATTCTTCATACGAATTTTTAGATAGACACGACGCTTCTTACTTACTTTTCGACATATTTACATATTAACTAATTATGAGATCTCCCTATACATGAATACTCTACAAATTTGAAACGTGAAGATGTGATTTTATATATGTGTCCATGAATATGTTTATTCCAATTAATAGCAGTTTTTGTGTGAAGCTTGGTTACAAAAATCTGAATTTACTGGTTACAATAATTAGTTTAAAAACAACAAAAACGTCATATATTAAATTTAAAAATTTCTAATAACACTTATAAAACACTCATTTACATAGGAAACGTTCTATCGTATAAATGATTAAATAAACTAGTAATAAATAATGAATAACAACCTTTAAATAATTTGTTTTTATGTCGCTATTCCAAATAAAATGCTGAATTGTTGTGGATATATAATGGTTTTATAATAACATAAAGTAGTTATTAATGACATTTCTTGCATATTTTGTTTGTCAAAATTATCTTCAATCATTTATATACTTCTCATCTATATAAATAAAGGGCATTATTGTTATAAGTATTCCTTAGGCGTTTATATACAATTCAACCGATTAGCACGAAAACTTTTTTTGTGTTTAGCGTTAATCAACCCAAAGTTGATCTCTTGAAGATTTCTGTTGCTTCCGTCTCTCTTTTCAGGCCAAGAAACGTCCCACGCCAATGACATCTGCTCTAAGACTTTCCTGTTTCTTATGATTTCCTGAAACATAGATCCGATTCCGGTGAAATTTTGGTGTCTTGTTGTCCTCTGCCCAGAGAAAATTTCTTTCGAACAAAGGTTCCTTCTTTCCTTCCTTTCAGACAAAATAAGGTCCTACCCTAAAGAAATATGTTGTTGTTGTGGTATTCAGACCCTAAAAATGTTACCCCAAGTCTCTACACTAGGTACCTATACTACTGCTGGTATTCAGCTCGCTATCAAGCCTCTAGGTGAACTCTCAAACTACGATTTTGGCGCCGGACACGGAATTTTCTGTAAATAAGTCATTTATTCAACGAGACACACGAATTTTTTTAAAAACTATCATTACTTAAACGAAAAGTTATTTAGCCTTTAGTAACTATATAATAATAATTAATAGTTCTTTTTATAAACCTCTGAGCAGAGGAATTGTATAAAGACACGCGCCACACAAACTCATGTATATGTATGAATACATAAGTTTTGAGTTCCGCCCTACTTTAATGACACACAGAATTTACAACAGGATTTATTATACCCTTACGTAGCCTGCGTGTATGCGTTTGGCTGAGGCGACGATGACGTTCGCGAAAAAACCAAAATTATCAAAATTTAAGTAATTATATACGTTAATTATATTTAAGAATCATTTTCCCGTGCATCGCCAGGTATCCAGCTAGTTTGTAATTCAATGTCAGTTCAGAGTCGTTAAACTGAAGGTGATTAATGATTTCTTTCGATTATAAAGCTGAACTTACTGCAATAATTGACATTCGTAGCCAAATACGTAGACAGTAATAGGAACAAATCGGTAGCTGCCTCCCCCTTCCAGTCTAGTAAACGAGCGAACTTTTTCTTTTTTCCCAAGTTTGCGGCTGACGATTTGTTTTGGAAAGTGAAGGCGGGGGTGGGCGACACATCAGCTTGCAGCGACGGCAGAAGCCCGCTGAGAAATGGCATCGCTGCGGATTGACGTGGCCAATGGAAGTCATTAGTGAGACATATGACTGACACAAGCACGCTAGCTGCTATATCGCCCGCCTTGATTACTCCGCTACGGGATTTTTCCTCCCTCCCCGACATCTTGAAATGTCCTGCCATCCATCAGCGCCCGCTACTACGTTGTTTCCTCCGGGAACGGCTGTCAGGCATCCATCGCGTGGACGGACGGCGCGGCGCGGCGTCTGGCGTCTCCGCCGCAAGAGCGAGCGCGAATCAGCCCATATTCCTAGTGATCAGTCCGATACGCTATTACTCGTTGCTACTGCCAGCCCAAATATCTCATGTGACAAATTTTGAGTGCCCTGTTGCCAGTAACTTTAAGAATTACATACAACGTTTCAAAAATATTTATACAAAAATTGTTACGCTTAATGTAGTGTCTTTTCAAAATTTATCCTCTCGACTCCAATAATCCGTACTTAAATATACTATTGCACCATTAGCAATAATATTTAAACTGAAATTGAATGCGATTTAAAATTTTCACGCTGAAAAGAATCTCATATAAATACTTAAATATAGAGGAAAATCTGTCCGGTACAAATATCAATAAACTTTTACATTACGTAAAAATTCTTACCAGGCCACTCCTCTCGGTTTTTTATGTCTCTGGGCTTGGTGATTATTACATTGTTCAGTGTTTTTATTATATTTTATAGGTAACTATCTGGGTGCCCGGATTAGTCAAAAATAGTGGATAATTTCGTGTTATTGCCTCTTCCTCCTCTACCATCCCCCCTTCTCCCTCACAATGTTGAAGGACTGAAGTACGGGTTAATTTGCGGTGCCTTTAATAACGAATTAGACACCTTTATCGTTATTTCATGTTACTTATTTGCAGCGTTTATTGCATATGAAAAACTTTCTGCCAATCCATCCCTTTGTTCTCAGGGGAAGTAGCCCTCTTAGGTGATGATCTATAACTTAATTTACATTTTTAATGTCAACGGCTCATATGTAGAACCTAATATAGATTGTTTTCTGGTTATTTCTATCTGATGACCCTCCACCCCCACCATAAAAAAATCGATCATGAATGGAGTTGAAGTTATATGCTAACAGTATTGGAGGACAGACAATCAAATTAATTGACCCATAAATGTATTTATATGATAAAAATACTTGCCGCTTTTGATACTTATAAATTTCCTCCCCCTCCACCATCACTTCTACGGATGGTGGCCGAGTCTTACCCCGACAGTGCTGATTTAAGAAAAATATTGCGATAGTATACGTTTATCCTGGTATATGTTACGGTTACATCATATTCATGAAGATAATTATTTTTGTTTCCCCCCACAGTCTCTCAAGTCGTGTGCGTCTCGCGTAATAACTAAGAATTTATTCTTAGACTCGTTTGTGTTTCTAATCACAGCTTCGCCCGTATGCACATTACCAAACCAATATCACCACTAGGTTCCGAATGGCGTAATTAGTCTCTAGCAAAGCATACAACAGCCTCTGTTTGGAAAATGGGGAGAAAACAAAGAACAAATACGGAAGCATGTTTCGGAAAGATACATTCTTAACACCCCTTCCCCCCTTCGAATGCAAATGAAACCGGGTAAACAAAGCACCCGAAACATATTCTTTTTCTGATTGTGTGGAAAATTGTAGCACATGAGCAGTTTTTAATTTTTTCCCTCCCCCTACCCGTTCTTTCTCTCTCTTTACCGCTTTTAAAATTTTAGCTGTGGTATCTGATACGAGCCACAGACTTGTCTTTTCATGCGCAGCAAAATTAAAGAATTAATTAGTTTAGGTTGAAAAATAATCCGTTGAGCGTGCATGCGATTAATTTTAAAGAACTTATATACTTTACCGTACACTTCTCTTCTGATTCAAAGTGACGTCACTCACTGCGTGGCTGTCATAATATGTATCGTATAAAATTAAATTATTTCCTTATGATATATACATGATAAGGAAATAATTTAATTCCATATTATACGAAAAAAAGCAAGCAGCGCGTAAAATGAAAAAATTAATATCTTGTCTCCATCACGACTCTTGTTTACCTAGGTTGTATAAAATTCATTATTACTGAAATTTCGGATGAAAATACTGTACCTTTGAATATTTAATTCGATATAATATCCATGTTTTGTAGTGTAAAATTTTATTTTGTATTACTTTCATTATGCAAAATATTTCCATTTCCATTAACATTTTCGTATTATTTTGTTTCCTATCATCTGTGTATGTCTCAGTGCCTTGATATACTCTCGAAGATCATTAGTATAGCTAATTAGCCTTAACAAAAAAGTAGTCGCTATTACTTTTGATCGATAGTTCACAATTTTCCTTAACTGATATTTTGGACACTAAATCAAAATCACAAAAGTCTGATTACATTTATGTGAAGTCGGAAAATAATAATCACTCAATTATCAATTTCCAGAAAAGTAATAACTTTTTTCTAGAACACCATCAAAATATATGATTAGATCCCATGACAGACAAAAGTGAAAACTGAAATACGATTTGATGAGGCGCCTGTCAAGTAAATCACTTAGATCAGTGCATAAACGATGGAAAATAACGTGATTCAAATTACTACTTTTTTTCTGAAATCACTTCATTAGCAATTAACTAAACGTAGACATTCTGAGTGATAAAACAAAATATGATTTAATAATAACATAATTGCAAATAATTTTAAATATTTTCAGCGGAGGAACACGCTAGTTGAGATTCTAGTGTTATAATCATCTTAAACGCGGTCGGATAGGAATTAAATCTAATTCTAAATCAAATTCATTTTTCATTAAACGTACGACATCAATAGACGCCAAAGGCAGTTTCACGCGTTCACACTATTTGTGTTTGTCAGTAACGTTAAAAAATGGAATGTGTATTTAAAAATGAACTTTTTTGGTTTATTAGTTAAATGGTTTAAGAACCGTGGCGGTACGCCAAATAGGATTCCTGCGTCAAAACGAATGGAGGATCACTTCAAAAGAACAGCATCTTTAGCCACATGAAAGGATCCCTAAACGAAGCGTTTCGTGCGTCGGATGGTAATGGATCGATCCGATAAACGGTTTGTCGTCCTCTATGTTGCCAGTGAGGCGAATGGACGATGATTACAGGCAACTAGCGAACCGAGATAGCCAAATAAAACATCATTACAGGGACAGGAACAGACGGACCCACAGCAGAAATGAGATTTACCAACCTGTCTGCGTTACGTCCTGGCCCCGTGCCACGTTTCCTAGCTTTGCGTTAGATGTACGGGAATAAATAAATTCTGCCATCTTTGCCACGTCATCGCTGTAACTCACAGAACAAGTTCAGTGAGCTCAAAGTTGTTTTATAAACGTTCAATACACTGAAACAGGCAATTACCTTAAAAAATAAGCCATATATGATATATGAATCAATTATATTTCTTTCAATTTTTTAATTATTTCTTTATTTAAATAAATATAATACTTTCACTCATAGTTTATCAGTCAAGTCAACAGTAATACATGATACTTGTATTAAAATTTCCACTATTATTTATTCAAAATAAAATAATTTAATACTCTATCTGATAAAGTAATAACCCTCTTCTAGTTCAATTTTTTAAAAAGAATATTAGCCCTCTACAGTATTTTATTGGACAGTAATCTCTTGATGAATGGTTTAGGAACGTATAAGGGAAACCTTATAACTCACAGTGTATATAACTCAGAAGTCGGTTGCCTTAACCATGCGTCTTGTTCTTTCTATAGGATCCTCCATTAAATCAGCTTGATTATTACTAATCCTATTGATAGCCCTGAATCTAGCCAGTCACCATAAACAAAACAATAAATATTAATTTTTTTTGGGGTTAACAGGCTACTTGAGGGTGATCCTGAAACAGGCAACTCCCCTTTAATAGCATAGTAAGGGAATTGAAAAGGGGGGATGCGGAAGGTAGAGCAAGGTAGCCAAGGGTTAACTAGGGCCCCCGGGCTATGGTTTAAGGATCCTACCCGGTGTTTCACCTAAAGAGATGCAGGGAAAACCCTAGAAAACCTGCATCAGTTAGGTTGGGCATTGGGTACTATTCTCACGCCCTTCCGAATGACGGGAGACGAGTCTGCTGTGGGGACGCAGCATTCCCTTCTCCGTGTCTCCACCAGTTTCAGGAGGCAGTTGGCCGACTGATCCAATGGGATTAGCGGACAACTCTTGCCATATGCCCAAGGTCTTAGACCCAAGTACATATACCTCCTAAAATAGGTGAAGGTGTCTCGGCATATGAAAACTGATAAAAAGTACCCAGAGAGAGTGCGAGGCATTCCCCAAATATTAAATATATATGCTATTATAATTTATAAAAAAACTATAACAAATCATATGCAAGAGCAGTATTAAGTAACTATTTGTAAGTTATTAATAAGCATTACGTAATATAACGCAATTGTCTGTGGTTAGCCTTGCGTTTCACGAAGAACATTACTCGGGCTGTTATATTGCCACATCTCAAGACCTGCAGTGATGGCAGAGCGGTAGTGAGCCGGACTGCAGACACGTAGACTCGGGTTCGAGTCCCAGCCGACGCAACCATTTTTATCTGTTTAATTTATTTACATTGTTTGCCTTTAGTTTCTAGTATTTTCTGTTTCTAGAATGTTCTGCTTCTAGAATATTCCATGTATGTATAAATAGGACTGGATTCCAAATCGGAGTCAGTCTTAAGCAGTACGAGCTTTGTACAGCACTTCGCCGTTGATTAAACGCTTATAACCTCTACGTGTGTGTGTTATTGAATCTCACGATCCCTAAGAAACGTGACAATATAGTGATAAGGTACATGTATAAAAAATAATCTGTTTGTACCTGATGTGATACTATTTCAAAATTAACTATTAAATTAAAGCTACGCTATTAATATAGACATTTAATATACGCATCACGTTCAGTATAATACAACATTGTAGAGAAAAAATATCACATTCCCAAAATAACTTTTCTAATATTCTCTATTAGCCATTATTTTTCTTATAGCAGTATTCATAGTGAAGTCAGCAATGAAATAAACATCTATTACAAAATTTAAAATGAGGCATCAGGAAATACACACTTAATAGTCAGTATTATTATCCAAATTAAAATGATAATTTAAATTTTATGCTTAGAAAATAACGGAATAGATTGTTTTAATGTCAAGAAATAAGGACGTTTACTGTTCTGGCGCTCTTGTTGGTAGACTACTTATCTTGTTTGAATGTTTTGGATAAGCGATGAACTAGTCTACGAAGCAATTACAAAATTTATTTAATCAATTTATATGATGTATCCAAAAATTAAAAAAGTAGTAAAAATTTTGTACTGTTTAAATTCATCTCGCCATCTACTAACACATTTAAAAGATTTTTTCGGGTAACAGGGTAAATGAGAGTGATTTTGAAACAGACAACTCCCCTTTAATAGCGTAAGAAGGGAATGGAAAAGAGGGAATGTGGAAAAGAGGAAGGCGGTGAAAGGATTACAAGGGCCCTGGCTTATAATTTAAGGATTTCCCCGGTATTAATCTGTAAGGGATGCAGGGTAAACTTAAGAAAACCTACATCAGGTGTCTACGTCCTTCCGAATTATGGGAGAGAAATTTTCTGTAAGGGCCGCAGCGTTCCCTTCTCTGTGCTTCCACCAGTTGTAGCAGGCAGGTGGCCGACTAATCCGATTGGCTCAGGGGACAACTCTTACCGTAAGCGATCCAAGAGCATACGCCTCTAAAGTGTACGGACTCTCGTATTGCTGAATGCTGTCGTTTTGGCTGATGACTAACAGTTTCATTACTGTTTGAAACGTTGGCGTAAATATGTACTTCTTTTTTACTCAGCTTACCTTCTGGATGATTTACTACGTCGTCACCTAATGTTTAGAAAGTGAATAAACATATGCTGATTAGTATGAGAAAATATTCCATGCAGCAAATGAAGTGGTTTCTTCAGCGAAGGTCTACATTATATTTTAAGGACATATGAATAATTATTTATAGCACTCGCAACATTATATTTTCATTTAATTAAAATGTAATATAGAAGGGGTCATGGTTAATAATATTTGTTTTCTTGTTGTATTTCGCCATTTTGGAAACGGTAAATTTTTTATGACCGTTATTCATAAGGTTCCGAGCATTAAAAGTGCTGGTTTTCAGGAATTCTCGGTGGCGAGCAGTAAGGAAATCTTTCTTGCTGGCAGCGCGGCTTGCAGCAGTGGCCTTACTCTCATTACAGGGTTGCAGGCTTTAGCCCCTAATGAATGGTTCATATCGGAGGCGGCTGGACGCTGGCTGGCTCCGTTATTAAATCGCGTCGGAGCTTCTCAGACAGTGGCATTAGCAAGCAGTGCGCATACAGAGGACAGTAAAAGTGATTTGTGACACGGACGCAAAGCTCCCTCCCATTCTTCCCGGGCCGGACCCAAGGATTACACCTCGCGCCGCGCAGCGCTGCGAAATGACCGATTCCAATTATTATTCCCGCAGCAATAATATCAAAATAAACGTGCAGTCCGAGAAATGAAGGTGTAACGGCCACATTGTTAAGCCCTCTCTCCCTCTCTAATAACCATCCCACCCCTGCGCTCCTCACTCCCCAAACCCTTTCTGTCCTACTCACTTTCCAACAGTGCTGTTGTTCTTCCGATCGCGATGGTGAGGGAAACTGGCCAAGAGAGGGGGCGTGGGAGATAAAGGGGGTGGAGCCATATGTGCCGAAGTGCTTATGCTCTTAAAATCTCCACCTTTGTCCAGCAATACCACCCCCACAACCTCCCCTCCCGAAACACACTCGCTGACTGCATACAATTATCAAAACTAAGGTCAGGTCATAAGGAAAATTCCAAGCCCCAGTGTTTTCACTTCACCCCCCGACCCTTCCGCTGAAATGGGGGAGAGGGGGGCGGCGGGGGTGGATTAAATGAAAAGTCATGCTTCTACCTTTCGCCGCGGCGCTATTATAGTCATTTCAGGGACCATTTTGAGGTACAGAATTGTAATGACAATTATTAGATTTTTAAAATTTCGTTAAGGAGAATAAATGAGCTTGTGAATTTTTACCTTCAAACCCCTTGTATTTTCACACTCGAGCCACCCTTTCCAGGTCATTTTATTTTACTTTACAATCACCTCAGAAACGAATCGCGGATAACATTTCCAGGAGGAAGCAGTTACATCTGGTTACGTTGTACGATTAAAGAACATTTACGACTTGTATCTGAGGGTCCCTATAAATGGTAATGTTGCCTGCTTGACCAGTAGTTATTGGATTAAAAGAGAGGTGGAAATCCTCCCCCACTTCCGGACTGCCTAATTGCTTTTAAAAATGCTGCTTTCGGGAGAACTTGATACCGTCCAATTTTATTGCTTCAGTATTTGCAGAAACGAAATAAAAGAAACATTTATAATTTTTACTATAGTAAAATCACGTATATTAAAATAAACATAATATGTTCCATGGCTCTTGAACCATAAAAACCTCTGACAATAGTTATACTTAGTTTGTTTCATTTACATTTTGTTAAAATATGTTAAAATCAGTTTAATTTTTCTTCTGCAGTATGCATTTCCTTATAGGTAAAAATTAGGATTAAATTCTACACACGTGATAAATTTGTAATCTTATAATATATATATATATATATTATAAAATATAATGTTCGTGTGACCTGTGACAGAAAAAATGTACAACGGTGAGTTAATTGGCTCCATCTGATGATTTAAGTGAAAGTAACATATAATTGCTATGAAAAATGGTTTAGGATAATTATATTTCCGAAAAGAGTTTGACGTCAATCGTAGTCTGAAGATGCAGCGTACTCGTTCATTAGAAAGATGCCTTACAACCGTCAGTTAATTAATTTTATCACTGACTAATTTGGTGCTTTCAATTTTCAAGGAAGAGTAATGTAAATAAATTGAATTTTACATAATAAAGTTGAAATTTTCAATGAAAATACACAACAAATTTCCGTTTTTATCCTCCCATTAGGACCTTCTTACGGCGTTTAATCTTACAATCAGAAAAGTTCAATTAAATGATTCAACATTCGAAAAATAAATTTTGTAAAAGGTTAAAATAAGTAACGTACATTACAAACTATACATTATACGAATGTAAGTTACTAATTTCAAGTCTAAAGTTACAATTTTTTGAATATTCAATGGCTTATTTAGGATATCTCTAATTATTCTACATTAAATTCGAAAATAGGAAGAAACTATTGCCACATTTGAAAACCTGCAGTGATAGCTGTTCGACTCAGGTTCCAACTATTTCTATTTGTTTACTTTATTTACCGTTCATTGCCAATATTTTCTGTTTGGAGAATGTTCTGTTTCTGGAATATTCCATGAATGTATAAATTGTACTGAATTCCGAATCGGAGTCCGTCTTTCGCAGTACAAGCTTTTGTATAGCCCTTTTTATATAGCCTTATTCGTTAAATAAACGTCTATGAGCTCTAGGTGTGTCTGTGTTACTGAATCTTACGAACCTATGGAAACGTAACACTATTTTTTAATTGAATTTTTTTGGCCGTTCGTGACTGTATATCAGTATTCTATCTCTTATAAATTTTAAACATGAACTACTTCACAATGCTAGAGTCTAAAAATATATTAGCTGTTCCAAAATATTGAATATAATTTGTTTATCAGCTGATTTTTATTACCCAGTGACCGCAAATGAAAAACAAATATTCCAAGAGTAAATGGATGTTGGTAATTGCTGCTAAATAAATTAAATTTTCCAAATTTTTATCAATATGTTATTAATGAAATTTAAAGTTTATGCTAATTAGGGAGCTTACTGTGTATTTTACTCAGGACGTCGATGGCTGGAATTATTTTTCATTAGACAGGGTACGAAGATTGACAGAAAACTGTTACGATTGGAAAATCCGTGCTGCATTATTTTGATCTAGAGAAAACAATACAAGGAAGTTGAACGTGGATACTTCTGACATTATAAACAACATTGATGCCAAGTGACACTTAATTCTAATTCCTATCGCATTCTCCTTGACGTATATGATCATGGAGATCCCTCTTCAGGTAATCGCGTTAGGTTCGTAGCCTCTCTTTTAAGGTGAGCTTGATCGGTGATTGGATAGTGCCTGGGTCTGATGGAAGGTGGCGTCTAGTTGGCCGAGTCGTAAGACCCAATGGCAACGTCCGTCATCCAGATAACATCAAGCGTCCAGACGCCGCGCCGGCCTCTTAGCTGCAATGGTGTCTGGTAGAGCTTTCTCCCTTCCTCAGCAGCTCATAGACGATGGGACACTTAAAGTGACCGATGCACTTAACGGGAGGTTGTGAATGCGATTCCCCCACCTGCACCCCAAATGGTCACTAACTCGCTGTAAATTGGTACCCAACATACTTCCCCACTGATCGGTAGTTTGAGATACTGAACAGAAAACTTTTAAATTCTATTAACGCGGTAAAGGAAACAACGGTTGCAACAAACTTCACAACAAAAACATGGTCACTGTCAAAATTATAGTGCAGCGGCTAAAAGTATATTTTCACTTTCCTGTTCCAAGCTCATCATATCTGATCGTTTATACTCAAACCCAAATTCCAAATACCCACCTTAAATTATGTCTATTTGAATGGTTTTATAAATCAAAACAATATATGGGCTACCATAGACGTCTTTTCGTGCCATCGTTACATTTCAATCAGCTTTATTCGTCGTAAGTTATTTGACTTCTTTCGGATTACAAAACCACTCTCTGTTTTATTTACGAAACTTTTGTTTCCAACTTAGCAATATCTTCTCATTTCTTAAATATGTGTTCAGAATATGCAAAAATACATCTATTTTATGTAGATTGATTATAGTCAATGTATTTCTAAAGTTGCGTAACTTCAAAGAATCAGACGTAAGGAAAATTTCAAATATATAATCAGTTTTGATTTTCAAGTTATTTAGGTGCTCTAATGAAACAAAATTATTCCCATAGATTATATTTATTGACGACGTTGAATGAATTTATTGGAATTAGAAACAAAAGATTTTTTTCTCAGTGAAAAAGAATTCCGGAAGTGAAGGAAGGTTATTTATACCAAGCGTATTTCGCTCAATCGTACGTCTTTAAATGTTAATTAGTACGTTTTTAGCGACCAATTACTAACAAACACATTTTTGTGTTATATACGATCTTTTTTTCCAATTGCAGTCTTATCATTATTATTTTCCGGCTTTGAAATAAAGAAAATAATGTCCAAATTTATCTGTCCATCAAAGTTTGCTTATTGGATCGCAAAATCAAGGTCAACTCAAATGAGAACTTCGTATCAGAGGAAATGAGACGAAGGGTGGAACGGGTTGACTTGCTTTTAATAAAGCCTTGGTTCAAATTTGCATTTCATCCCTGTAAGCTTGGCTCGTAAGTCCGGATGTGTACACTTCAAATCCCCTCCTCGCCAGCCGAAGGGATATTGTGGCAGCACTGGTGGTACTTGCGCTGTTTCCAGACTTCTTAACAAAAGACTCGTGTTCTATGAACAAGCGGTTGTTCTTGAAGAGGGAACGGGCTGGAGCAGGGGAAATTCATCAGTAATATTGCATGATTTAGGGAAGAAAGTGGAGAGGGAAATTCGAGTAAGGCTGGGAGGTTAAGAGAGAGGAATCACTATTACTTGTGATAGTATATTTACGAAATATCCTTTCCGAGTAATTAGTAGACGCCCGTCGGTTCAGTGTCACACTGGCTCACTTAAGTTCAGGCTGACTGTCTACTCTGTCAAGACACCGATCGTGATTATTCACTTTTCTAAACGCTAATCTATATCCAGTGTTTCTCCCGTTTTAGCGTGTTTTCTCTCGATCCGTATTTTCTCTCTTTACACATATATTAAATAATACCCGTATTTTTAGGCCAAAAGCCACCATTAACCTAAATATATAATACAGAAACAATATATATCGTAGTGAAGAATTTTTTACAGAATTATAAATACTTTAAACAGTTTTGTTATAAATTTATATACCAGCTATTTAATTCTATGGCCGTTTTCTACTCCCACCACTGTATTTACAACTAATTATTAGTGAATAACTGCAAAGCACATTTATGACAGCAAATTACGTTGACGAAATTGTGATGTTGTGAAATGTGTTGCTTGGATACCGACACTCAATTAATGTTTAGCTGGTTTCATGTAGCTCTTCATTTGTAAATGTTAACGGCAATTCGTAGTGAAACTTTGTATGTTGAAAAATGTTAAAAACACGTTTTGTGAACTTCGGAATTCTGTTTTTTCTTTTGGATTCAGTAGCATTTTAATATTATATTTATTCTACAAAGCAACATTTATTAAATTTTAATGAGTTTGAAATACTGAAGTAAAAACAAGCAAATTATTGTTGGAATTAATTTTAAATTTAATGTAAATCACCAACAGTTTAATCACCCTCATTAAACAATTTAAAACCCAGAAGCTTGCGGACAAAAATTTTGCCGTATTCATCTCTTCACAACAAAATTATAATTTTTAAAACATTTGAAGTTTACAAACTCCTATAGACCTATATATATAATTTGACAACATTAAAATTTTCTGATCAATGTAACCATTTATATTTATATAATAAATTTACATACCTTGTATCAGTGCTGCTCCCCCTTAGGCATGGTTCTCAACCTGGTAAAAGAGTGGTCATTTCATTATTTTGTTTTGTAAAGATTAAGAAGAAAAAATTATTGTAAGAATTTTTCCTGTATTTAAAATTTAAATAAATTGTTAATAGTAATCTAACGTAACCTCGATTAGAAATCAGTATTATTAAATTTATAAGACGTAAAGAGTAATTTTTTAATTTGATTTGCTATTCTGATATTCATTTGCTTCACTGTAATTTTTATGGGCACATTTATTTAATTGTCCACACTGACTTTTGAAAATATGAATATCTCTCAAAATGATCTCAGTTCCAGAAGAACTGACTGCTTAGAAAATATAGATCATTATTTGTTTCTATTTTTTTCATTCATTGATTTGAATCGTAGATATTTCTATCCTTTCTTATTACGATCCATGCGACTCTCCCCATAAATATTCTACTAATCGATTTTATGTATCGTGCATCCTCACTTCAGAAGGGTTTCGACCAGTTTTCTGCTTTTCACATCCTCAATGAAAATTTATTTTCATGTACCACTCACATTCTACTGTACCCTGCCACTTAAGGGTCTTGGTAAACACTCAAATAGAAGTTCAATTCGAAATTTTCAAGTTGATGTTTCTCCTTTCGCTTGAGTGTCCATGTTTCTTTAGGTTTTAGGAAATACTCTGATCCGTGTTAATCTCGTTTGATTGAAAAGTTTCTTTCCTTGATAAATGCTTTTCTTAAGGTCGCTACTTTAGATTTGCAAGCTTCCTAAATGCTTGGAGACTGATTCTTTGAATCTCAGACCACAGCTTGAAAAATTAACTTTATTTGTTTGGGTTTCTTTGTTTTTTTTTTAAAAAAAATATAACTTAACAGTCACAGGAAATTCAGTTCAGCCTTAAAAACAGCCGGAAAGATTCAATTTAATTCAGCTGCCAAAAAACCTGTTGTGAACAATTTATGTCTCCATATCACCCGTACACATCGATTTAGTTTTCTAATCTTGCTTTTTTGTGTGGTTCTTCGTATTAATTTTCATTTCATCTTATTTTTCATTTACAACCATGGTTTAAAGAGGTCTTTGACAAAAATTAGCGTTTCTGCGTCCCTTTTGAAGGAAGTGACAGTTTCAGGCTGAGACTGTTGTTGAGCTACATCATCTTTGATACGAGTCATCGCGGTTGGCGTACTGAACGACGAGCTGCGTAGCTAGTATCTCTGGTGGGACAGATGGGTCACGTGGGGCGGCGACTGAGGCTCACCGCACAGTTGTTGTTACCTGCTGTTACCTCCTCCCTCCACCTCACTATGCTTTATGGCCGCGTCTAAATATATAGCGATAATTCCGTGTTGTTGTGGTATCGAGTCGGCAGGCGGCGCGGCCGTCCATCGCCAGGAGGCTCTCCTGTCCCCCGACGTCCATCTGTGGACGGACTTGGCAACACCGTGCATCGCTGTTGCCGTGCTGTCAGTAATTTCGGAATCCGAAGTGGTACCATTGTGTCCCTGCATTAGCCACAGCAATGGCACTCTCTGTAACTTATGAGTAAGATGCCTAAAGAAGGTCGGTTTTCTGTAAAACGTGAAATTGCTAAACAGTTCAAATTTATGAGGTTAAAAAAATTTACTGTTATATGTAGATCCTATATAAACGTTGTACGATTAATGCGAGGGTCTTGCTCTACCTTCCACATCCCCCCTTTTCAAGACCCTTCCTATGCTATTAAAGGGGAGTTGCCTGCTTCAGGATCACCCTCATGTAGTCTGTTACCCAAAGAAAAAAAATGCGAGGGTCATTCGAACAGTTCTCGGCTTGGAAACCGTGTGTAGGTATTGTGTTAAAGACGTTATAAAATATTTAGTTTGTAAAATACTTAGATTCCACATTAAACGAATCTTCATCATTTTCTTCAACTGTAAAGAAGGGTAAAACTGAATTACGGAGACTTCTATTAAGAATGGTGAACAGGTAATAAAACAACTCATGTTGTTGTTGTAGTATTCAGTCGTTAGGCTGGTCTGATGCAACCCTCCATGCTAACCTGTCCTGCGCAAGCCTTATCATACTACATAACTACTACATCCTAATTCCTCCCAAACCTGATTACCGTATTCCATTCTCAGCATACTTCTTCTATTGTTCTTACCACACATACTTCCCTCCAATGCTAATTTTACAAGACCCCCATGTCTTAACGCTGCTTATTAATCTATCCCTTCTCTTGGTCAACGTCATCCATATTGTTAACCCTAGCCCTATTCTGCTTAGAACATTGTTAATAACTATATTCACCCAAATGATTTTCAGTATTCTCCTGTAGCATTACAGTTAAAAGGCTTCTATTATTTTCCCTTCTGCAACTCCTACCGTCCACTCATATAACGCCACACTTCTTACGAAAATTTTTGTCAATGATTTCTTTTATTCACATTTATATTACCCGAAAGTTAATTCCTCTTTTTATGCGAAAGCCTTCTTTGCCTGTGCTATCCTACACTTTGTCAAGTATCAGAATTGCTTAACGTCTTTTAAATATCCCTTCTCATCCTAACACCGTTGTTATTCCACTGTTTCCCATACTATACTCCATGATATAGGTTTTCCTTCTATGAATCATCATATTGAACCTTGTCTCCAGGATCACGTTCATGTCATGGTTTCCAAGTCATCTTCTGATTCCCCTAATACTGCATATCATCGACAAAGCGTAGGAAGTTTATTTTTTCTCCCTACAGTATGATTCCTTTTCCATATTCGGTTTTAACGTCATTCATCGCATTTTCTACATATAAGTCAGACTGCATCCTTGTCTAACTCCTTTCTTGATTTCTGTTTTATTTCTTGGTCGTCAATTCTATTTACTGCTGTCTTTTCCTCGATTTTTTATTCATGTTCTCTTAAAATCCTTAACAGTGTGTTTCTACTTTACATTATCAAAGGGTTTTTCTAAGTTTACAAATACCCTACATCTCCCTAAAACCCAACTGACCTTCTCCTAACTCGCATTCTATTTGTCGTTCTATCGTCCTATATACTATTTTCGTTAATATTTTTCATTCATTATATACTAAACTAATTATCCTTTGTTGTTCGTATCTATCAACTCCAGTCCTCTTTGGTAAGGGTATAATTATGTTTTTACTAAAATATTCTGTTATTCTTCCTGTTTCGTAGATTTCGCAAACTATCCTGAACATCCATGATATTGATTCTTCGCCTCTTGATCGTAACAGCTACTGTGGAAATTCTTGGCGCTTTCAGCTTAAACTTTGACTTTAAAATTTTGTCCACAACTGTTCATCATCCACCTCCTCTTTTTCATTTGCTCCAGAATTCCACTGTGATGCCACTCTTCTAGATATATATTCCAACTTTTTGCGTTTTTTTCTTTATCCAGAATTGACATCCAATCCCCTCTTCTGTTGTTCTTGCTAATATTTTTCCTCTCTTCAAATATTTATTTGATTTTCCTATCAGCTGCGTCTATTTTACTTTTCGCCAAGAAATATTCAAACGCTTTACATTTCTATTAGAGCCAAACGTCTCTTATGTAAGTTTATACAGTTTGGTAAGATTTTATACTTATATATGATTACGGTCCCCAAAAAAATATATTTTCAGTATTTATGGACGGATAACGGTCCCTTCCCAAGAATTGGAAAACCACATAGGTATCTTATCCCAACCCTGTTTAAGTGTTGAAGCTTATGATGTTGCAATTCAAAGACTGTAACCTCTTAAGCCTATTTTCAATATGTTATAGTGTAGTGAAGAAAATAGATAACCGAAGATCTGTTTTTCACAAGAACTATTTTCTGCGACTATTATTTTTCAATCACGCATTGAACTTTATTTAATTTAGATCACTTTTAGAATATAATCTGTTGAAAGTGACGAGGGAACTGAGTAAAAATCGGACTGAACTGAATCAAAAAGTGAAGATATTCCCGACACCCTCGGTTCAGGTAATGAACAGATTTTCTCATAGTTATATAACACAGATAACTGCTCAGATAAACGGAAGGAATGTAACTCGTCTCCCGTCATTCTGAAGGGCGTTAGAATAGTACCCAATGCCCGACCCACCTTATGCAGATTTTCTAGGGCTTTCCCTGCATCTCTTTAGGTGAAACACAGGGTAGGATCCTTAAACTAGGAGGCCCTAGTCAACCCTTGGCTAACTTGCTCTACCATCCGCATCCCCCTTTTCAATTCCCTTCCTATGCTATTAAAGAATAATGCATATTAAATTGTTATAGTGTAATACAAATATAAAATTTATTATTTGCTGTCTAAAATATATCGAAACTTAAATACTAATGTATACAATATAGTATAAATATTTAGAGTTTATGTACAGATAAAATTACTTTAGAAAATTTAATTTATAGAGAAATATCTCAAAAGCTTGCTTTTAAAAGCCCCAGGCGTGTTTATTAATTCATTTTATGTCATCAGTTTTTTTATTTAAGTAACTTTATATAACGACGCTTTTTTTGCAAATATTAACTTTTTGTAAATTATTTTTACATTATATTAATGCATGTCCGTGTTGGTTCTAAATTTATTGTAATTGTTTATTACAACTACCCAATTACCGTCAATGAGTGAATGCATCGATCTGAGAGAGTAATTATACTTGTATTCTGGAATTGACTGACACATTTCACTAATTACACGGTTTTGGGATAAAAAGGCTTCGTCTTATATTATTTTTAGTATTCATGTATCAGCGTTAAATTTTTTAAAAGTGTTCTGAACAACTGAACTATTTGATCAATGATTAAATATATCGTAATATTACAAGTAAAATACAAAGAATGGCCAAACGTCATGAATAGAAAAATTTAATTCGAATTGAAATATTTCGTCTCCAACTTTCGGGACCTTTCTCAGTTCGTTAATTAAATGGTTTAGTTCAAATTAAATTTTCTAGTTCTTAATTTTGCCATTTATTTGTATTTTACTTTCAACATTTTATATTAAACAGCTTCACCAGCATGCGTTTAATGTTAAATGGGCTTCGTTTGATTGAGACCTATACCAATAAGTTGAAAAATATTTTGATGCGAATTATATTTTCTCCAATTGACGAAATAATAAAAGAAGAAAGGAAATTAAAAAATGCAACATTAAAAATAAAAGTATTATTAGTTAGCCTTCAGGAACTGAACTGAAATATTACGCTTATTATAGTGGATTAACATCTTGTTCTAGAGCTCAAATTCTTGCTTCATTAAACCCAGAAGGAGTTTGTCATTTTCTCTTTGATATTTTCCACTGTTAGCGTTTACGTATTGATTCTAAAGCGTGTGTACATATCACTTTCTGTAAATTTGACACAGTAACATCGAGTCTTTGATTTGCAATTCAACGGTTTTGCATTTGTTCGAGCTCTTTTATGTTTCTTAAATTATATGTTTGCATCCGCGCCGCGGTTCGACGTGTCTGAGTCTCAACGCTTCTTTCTCCCTTGCTTGGGAAGTGAGAAGCGCATTAATAAACATACAGGCCGCCGCGTAATAAAAACCCCCGAAACACTATCTGTCACCCGACCGGGGAGCTGAGAAATTCCACTCCGAATCTCCGGGAATTGCATCTTAAAGAATCAAATCAACGCAGTTGTGAAATATGTTTCTTAAGCTAGCGGCGGCGCGGCACATGCTATTACATTCCGAGGAAAAGGAGCAATTCACTGGCTTGAGTTGTGTTCGAATTTTCTGGGACAATAACCGAGTTTAAACTTTTGTCACGTAGCCGCCTCGTCCTCACTTGTCTGCCTTTGCAATGGCTGCGGGGCGGAAAGGGGTGCATGATGGTGGGAGGGTTGCGGGGGTGCGAGAATCTTTTACCCCTGCCTGAGGGGCGAGATTGTTGTTTACGGGGTGGAGGAGGGACAACTGTTGGGAAAGGAGATGGTTACTCTTCAGCTTTGCAACAACGCCCCCGGACGGGAAGAATAAACTTGCTCACACAACTCCATAAAAAAAATTACTCTTAAAACTTGCTATTGTGAATTAGACAACTCGTATTTCATTTTATTCCAGGAAATTTCACACACAGTTTCTGATTGACGATAAAAATGTTTTACAGTCGAGTAAGATAATTGTTGTTAGAGTGAAAATTTGATTGCGGTGAATGGATAGCAAAGAAAGTTCTTTGCTTAGAATATAGACAAGTTTTTTCACTTAATAAGTATTTTAATCAATATTGTTGCAGATTTAAATTAATTTATCTTGGGAACTGTGTAGTTCATGATTTAAATTCTGTTTAATAAGTTCAATTAGGCAACGGAACCATCAATAACTATTTCCAAAAGTCAGTCGATGATTTTGTAAGAGCGAAGACTGAAGAGCGAAGTCTGAAAAGCCAAGCTTTTCCCGGTGTATCTGCTACTTCAAAACTTCTTGGGCTTCCAACTGAGTGAAGGAAGCACTGATCAGGACGTTGCGATGGCGAGCACTGCCATTATTCTCAAGTAAAGACTTGACAACGATAGCAGTGACTGCCATCGAAACGTCGTGGCCAATGCCTACTTTCACCCGGTTGGAAGCCCAAGAACTATTGAAGCAGATGTACACTAGTTCTGTAATTTCCAATAGTTAGTATATGAATACTCTTTGTAATTCTTCTCCAATAGTTTTGGCAGACTATGTAGTGGTTTACTTTCCAAAACTTAACGATGATTGGTATAAAAACCCGACATTACTTTGTTATGGCTAGATTCTTTAAAGAAAAGCACTTACTAAAATAACATCAAAGGTGACTTTCAAAAATACGAAAGAGAGAAAATATTTTTGTCTTCTTCTATGTACAGTGAAATATTTTCCAGAATCCCATTACATTCACGTCGGAATGAATCTGTGCAAAATTCTAAATGCAACTATTTCATGGAATATTGTTGTTCCATTTTATACTAATTCCTGTGACAGTGTTACTTGATATAACGTTCATTTTCAATACAACATGGTTTCCTGAAATCATATCTGTTTTCATTGTTTTATGCTTGTTATTTAAAACTTTTTGTGTAGTGTTATTCGTTGTACTCTTTCGCAGTGTTATTGGTACAGAAATTCTTTTGTATTGAATTATTTAATGAGTTTAGTGGAAATAACTATTAACGTGGAGTATAAATTGCTTATAGGGCGATTTCCTATTTTATATTCACATTGGCGATCTCATTTTATTGGCGATTTTCTGTTTACATAGTCGATTTTTTGTTTATTATTTCTTGCAGAACAGTTTTTGCTCTTAATGTGTAATCAAGAGAGACATTCATTTGATTAAAGTATGAGAATTTATTTTTATTGTGAGTATAGATTGATAATTATCTCTGGTTGAATGTTTATGGACTTTGCTAATGATGTTCCCTGCTCGTATTATTGAGATCTTTTGTTTTTGATGTAAAGTTGAACATCATCCATTGCTTGTTTCAAGGCGTTTCCTGGCCCTGAACGGCTATTACTGAGGGTTTTTCTTTTCTCGTTAGGGCCTAGTGATATCTGTTGGGTGTCTTGAGTAGGCTTTGTATTCTTGGTTACATTAACGAACTGTTTCGATTTCGTGCACTGTCATCGCAGACGGACAGGCCCGTGGGGGACGTGTTTCCTTTGCTATCGACAGCGAGCCCCGGCTTATAGCCTTAGCGACCGCGCCGCTCCGCTATGGACTAATTAATTTCCTTTCATCAGGCCGACAATCATCCTTTGTTGAAAGTCCTCTATATATTTTCCTTTGACTGACAACGAGCAATTGGGCCCCGAGAGGGAGGTGCAGAGAAGTCCGGGGGAGAGAGAGGGCCTTTTCTTATCCCTAATTAGTTCTCCGTCTCTGTCCCGACGATGGCGGTGGAAAAGGGGAGGGGGACGAGGGGGTGCGGAAAGAAGCGCCCAGTGACGAGGAGCCGACGCCTCGAGGAACCGGGCAAGAAGGAAATTTGCTGGCTGTCAGGACCACGTGGTGGTGGTGGTGGTTGGTATCTGGGTTTTGCTGAAGACTGGGACAGTCGGGACGTCGGAAAGTGCTGGCACCCCCTGCGGAGCTGGTAGACGTATCCCGGTAACGGAGTGTCACGGCCTTTGTACGCGTGCTTGCGTCTCCGGGCTCTTTGATTACAGAAGCGCCGTGCTTTGTTAGAGACGTCGACAATATCAGCGCCCTCGGGGGTCAAGCGTGAACCCTGCAAATGTCAACTGCTTCTGAGATCCACTAAGATTTCTCAAACATTCTACAAGTTATAAACGCCCAGGTGAAGCCCATACATTCTTCTGACGTATCGTTTCGCATTAATCCATTGTTCACATTTTCCGTTTGATATCATCTAACATATACTTATTGGACGTGCCTATGAAAGTGTCTCGTGACAAATATTAACTGGTGGTGCTGTAATTATTAAATACTCAAGAAAGAAAATTTAACTGTAGTATATACGCTTTTCATTTAAACAGAACTATTTTTCGGACAACAGAAGCGTTTTAAACTAAACTATAATTGAAGGCGAAACTAGATTTTACCATGAACATGTTTTTAGCGTAGTCGTGATAGAGTAGGAGTACAGTAGAGCTACTACTTATGCTATGGGGACGTGATCTCTATCGCGGAGAACGTAAAACTATTGCCTTAACGGGCGGTTATCAATATTTTTTTTTACAATTACAATCAAATAGGAATACTTCTGCGGTTCTTGAATTAAATCAATTTGCACCCAATATGCATTCGTCAGTGGCGGTGAATAAAGTTATTCAGTAAATCATATGAAATCAATATAACGGATGTTCGCATCTGACAGGGAATCAAATGTGGATAGTTCAGTAGTTAGGACAACCGCTTACTAAGCGGTGATCATGGGTTCGATTGAAGATCCTGTCAGGATTATTACAAATAAGTTGGTAACCCTAAATGAGGTTAAAAACAAATTCGTCAGTCAGGATTATCAAACTCTTGATATTTATCTAATTTCTTAATATTATTTCTACGATGTTTTATTTCTCATCGCCACTCATTTCACCAATTTTACGTTCTTTCTGGTTACTTTATTGTTCGATATTTCACTGTTTTTTTTCTCCCACTCCATTTAACATTTGTGAGATATCTCATCCCAACATGCATATGAATTTCCAAAACCAAGGCTACCATTAAAGTGCCACGACACCAGTTTCAATAAATTTAAAAACGTTAAAATTATTAAACGCAATGAATCTGAGTATACTTTGAGACTTTTTAAGGAAGCCATATTTGAAGCAAATCATATGGAATTAGCAGAATTGGAATAATTAAGACAGATTTTGATCAAACCATTTTCTCAAGAAGCTTAAAATTAACTGAGCCCCTCGAACGCCTCATTCTTTAAAATAAAAATCATGAATAAATCTAGAGTAATTCCAGAGATTCGCCAATCACCAGGTGTATTATTGTGCGCGCGCCGCCCCTCGCACCACAGACCTGCATTTACGCAATCTTAGAGAAACGTAAATGTTTCATCTTTATGATAATCTCCGGGCTGACTGCTGCGAGCTCCTAGCCAGATAACCATAAACATTTGCATAGCTCCACCGCCTCTAATTATTGCAACAATCTCCAATTTTATGGTGAAAGAATGAGCATTTTCGCCGAGCGAAGAAAGAGTGGGCGGCGAAAGGAGGGGGGAAGTGGGACGAGGAAGCAAGGAAGAAGAATGAGAAAGGTATTATCAGAACTTCTTAATTTGTAAAGATTATCATTATTTGCGCCGGCCTATCTTGGCCTCCGCCTCAGTAGTGAGATTTTAGTGGCTCCCGTAAATTCATACTCGGAGACGACGCATACACTGTAGACTAATATCGCAGTGCCGACACAAAAAAAATACCGCGAGTTAGATGCAGTTTATGCAAATAATCTAGATGAGAATTTTTCTCGGCGTAATAAAGTGTGGTCTTATCCGCGCCCAGGGCCTATATTACAGCTTTAGTTAGCAACATTTCCTTATTAAATACCTCCAACTAATAAGATCTCATAGTTAGCTGAGGGAGGGCGGGCTCCCTTCACAGTATTTTAGCCCCGTAATTGCCGAAATGTCGCAAGCCAGTGTGTAATGCGGCTGGAAGGAAGGAAGGTAGCGAAACAAGACGCGTGTGCGTCACTCACTGAAAAAAGTAACAAAAAATATACCATCTCATTATATAAACAAACTAATAGGTTCTGACTTGAAGGAATAGGTCTTTCTGTCCAGTTATCTAAACCCAACCCCGTTGATTGAAGAGGGCTGAAATACTGATACACTCCCTTAAAAAATAGGACACTAGAATTCGCTTTGATTTCACACGCAACAAAATTATTTATAACCTATAATGGAACAAACCAATCCTATTTCAATCAATCTTACCTGAGTAACATTGGTCTGATAATACGAAATTTATATTCAAAAATGGACGCTGCCATATTTACATTAAAAAAGGTTAGTTTAAAAATAAGTTGTAATAACTATTGTAGTTTTTCACAGTATTGTTTGTAAGTTAGTTGCTGTGATAATAGATTTAACAAAAACGATTCAGTAGATAATAGTACCTGGTGTTGATATCTAAATTTTTTACATTTTTACAATAAGAAAATTTGGATGATAGCCGAAATGTTGTGTGGTAATTATTTTAACAACTAATTTTATCTGTTTACCTACTGATTTAATACAGACGTTTCATATTTATAAGAACAATTAATATTTTCTTGTTAATTTTTTAATACATTGTGGCCATTTGTATTTTATTTTACCTTTAATTTTAAATTTAGTTATTATTGTTATACACGGCCAATCAGATTAGAAATATTTTACTAAATTGAAAATTACATCTACGAATATAAAAATTATCAATAAACTGTTAAGTAACTAAAAAAATAAACTACGTTTCGCTAACATTTCTGTGAGATATTCAAGTATTGTAAAAAGTAAATATTCATTGTTGAAATAAATTTTTTTAATTTCATAATTGTTGAAATTGCTTTTAATTTACAAATTCACTGATAATTTCATAATTGAATTTAATTATAATGAGAATAATGTAGTTCATCGTCCATAAATTAAATAGCATAAATGACAGAAACAATTTCAATTAATATGATTTGTATCGTTGTTAGAATATCCCAACATAGCCAAAAAACTAGGGGAATATTATAAAAACAATTAAGGTCTGTAAATAAAATATATAAATCAACAATTAATGACCAGTTTATATGAATTTTCACAAATTTTGACAAGGACCACAATAATGGTCGAAACGTCTGTAGTTTAAAGTTTAAAACTCTCCAATTTTTTTAAAAAAATGTCTGTTATATGAGGGATATTTATAAAAGATAATGTTCGTATCATTATAATATATTCAATTTAAAATTTGTATCGTATTTTTAATATTAATATTGTAGATTGGAATTTTAACCTTTGTTCTGTCAATTAGATGAATGTGTTTGGTCAAGACAGATTTGTTACAGCATGTTTAAAATTACAGAAATATTCCAAATATTTCCACACCTACCTCCGGTACTATCATAAAATATATACATAACGCTGAATTAATTTTGAAAAGAATTGAAACCGTAATTAATGAAAATTTCCTTCTTTCTTCAATTGGTGTTTGCCAAATATCACAACTACAATTTTCTACATGCAATAATTTTTTTTTGATTTTTAACTTGATGGCATGGCACAACTAGAACAATATTATTTGTTCTTGAGATGATTTACTACGTTCTGATTAATTTTTTGAAGCTTGCGTCATAGGTCACGGCTTCACTTTGCGTTTGCTTTGACAACCGGGAGGTCTAGTTCTTTTGGAAATCGAGGAAGTAGGTCTTGAAGGATGAGGCATCTCCCATCGTATCGCGAAAGCTCCAGCGATTAATATTTTCTTGGTCCCGTGATCCACGTGTCGTCGTCCCCCCTCCCGTTCCCCCTCCCGAAGGAAAGGGCGGAACGTTTGAAGCGACCGTAGCAGGCGAGGGATCAGCTGATGAAAAACAATTGGCGCTGTCAGCTGGCTCTATTGGAAAGTGTATCTCCCGGGATCACAGGGCATTTGTCTCACGAAATCCTTCCTGTGAACAAAGAACGCCAACCACACATCTCCATACATCACTGTCATTTAACACCATCACTCGTGACGTCATGTGCGTTTGAAAGAAGGAATAAAGGAACTCGATTCATGTCTGGATTTCAGTCATAACCTATGCTCTTCGTCTTCTTTAGTTGATGGAAAATTTCTCCAACACTTAATTTCGCACTATCATTAGCTAATCAATCATTTAAATTTTATAATGGTGGCAGAAATAATCAAAACCAATTTACTTACATTTATTACTTTGATTTACAATCTTTTATGAATTCTTTGAATTACATGGGTGTTATTTTATCATTGAAGTATCCTATCGGTTCCAAGTGATAAATTAAAATTGATAAGTGAGCGTCATTAAGTATCCTCTGCCCGGCATACGAGCTCTCTGAGAACTGTTTTAATTTTCTAGGTCATTGTACCATTATTATTATGATTTTAGTAGATTAAACATGATTCTTTTTTTATACTTTAGTTCTTATATGAAATTTCTTTTATTTTTAATTATTAAATTATTCTGACCTCACGTTGGGCGTCATTTATTTAAGTAATTTAAATGGGCGTTTAGTTTATTTATTCAAGAATTTTATTAATATATAATTATATAAATTACAAATATTAGCGAATTAGTACAAATTATTTTGTACAATTTTAATATGAATGATACGTGTACACACTCTTTTTTCGTGATAAAACTTCGTGGCGAGATAAACTGGTTAAGTGGAAAATATGGGAACAATATTCCTGTAATAATATTTACATTAAATTTGCTGATGTACTTCACTCTACTGTTTCTCAGTTTTCTGCACATTTACTCTGCTTTTATATACACTTTTCATACACCACTTCTGAGTTGTATTCGTCGCTTTATTATTCTCGTTTCGCTGTATTTATTTTATTACTTTTAACTTTCAAAGTTTAACTGTATTATTTTCAAATCAGTCACAAAAAAAAAGTAAGCAGCTGCTCTCAAACTGCGCCAACTACTATTTTCTCCCCATGAAGTTTCACAATTTATAAAAATGCGTCTTCACCTCTTTCCTGTTCCGTTGTTCAACACATACCGTCATATACAAAATATTCCATTTTTTCTCATAGGCTTTGAGAGGACTACCGAATCGATGAGATTATTTTTGCACGAATTTATCAGGCGGCATGTTTCTGAATTCTTGGGTGATAATTCATCAATGGACATCAGCTTCACAAGTTGGTGTTGAACACGTCGAGAATGTCCAGGGCGAATCCTAATGGCGCCTGATTGCTTTCGCCGCCTAGTTTTAATTACTGGCTGCGCTGCAGTACGTATCCTTATTGGGAAGCCAGGCTCTAATGACGCCCGATACACATTACCCCTCCCGAGTCCTGTATCTTGCAATGGCAATAAGCCCCTTAATGAAAGAGTCTGGCACAGCCGGGACCATTGACTTCTCATTGCTTGGCGTAGGCTCGCTATAGTTAGCTCCTCCGTGTCGCAGCTACGCCGAGGGCGGGAGGGAGCGGGGGTGGAGGCGGGGAGATCAGCCGGGAATCCCCGGAGGGCACCGTTGAAATGTGGCGCTACCAGTCCATGGGGACTGTGGACAGATACATTATGTGGGGGCTGGCTGGCCAGCATTAGTCTGTAGCATGCGACCGGGCATTTCTTGTCGCTAGCAATGGACGATAAAGTGAGCCAGAAGTCTCCCAAGACGACTTTGCTTCGTCTCCCTCCACTACCTTGTTTTTCAATATCGCTCTGTGGCGACCGTACTCTCTTTCTCCCCGGCCTTGTATGTGTCGCGTTTGTTTATTGGACCAATCCTGGCGCTTGTGTGTGTGCCGTGTTTCTTGACCGCAGTTGAATTGTTGTTTAATGACTGCCTGCCACAATAACCGGAGCGGGCCTCGCGTCGGCCCTCCGAGGGAGCGCCGAGAAGCGAAGAGGCCGGGGATTCCCCAGGTCCCGCCGCAATAATGGTTCCGAAGCGAATAGAGCGTAAGTTACTTATCCGAGGTTGGTGTGGCAGGCGACGGCGGGGGCGTCGTCGAGATACAAACGACTCTAAGTATTCCAGAAACTGAAGACTTCCGCTCCCATTCTACACAGAGGAATTTGGCAGCCTAAGAATCTCCAGAGTGATTGAACCAAAAATCTAAATTTCAAACAACGCACCATAAGTTACTACTTCTACCATTATGAGCCATTAAAATGGAAACCTTCCTACTAAAGCTGCCGTGTGAGACTTCTGATCGCAATCTATTAATTACTGACACAAAATAATATATTTAATGACATTTCTATGAATTTTAAATAATGTGCTTGACATTTGACCAATTCCAGTCAAATTATGGTAGTAATAAAATAAAACAAATTATTGATTATTGGAGCTATTTGTTCGAATCAGCTGTAAATACTTTTCTGGCCGACGATTTACCTAATATGCTCATTTGATCTTCACTCATTTGAAATATACAATATATTTCAGCTAAAATTTAAATTATACTCCCAAAAATAGCAGATTAACTCGTTATTTTCAGGTTCTGCCCACATTTTGTACTTGGGACCGCAATTCGGGCATATAATATGCAAAATTATACATGTACAGTTCATTGTCAGTCGACAGTCGTTCCAGAAAATAATATTTTGTTAATTTCAAATAATCTTATATCATATATCTTTAATAGATGTATTTCCACCATTTAATTAAGCCCTATTTAAATTTCTCGTCCAGTATTTGCTATGGAAAAACATAAGAAGTCATGTGAAGTGGACTGGGAATCCAGATGCATATATTCCAATATCATAGTTACTGATGAATAGGACGTTTAGGCGGTGAAGCGAATAGTGTAGGTGATGTAATTTGACCTGATAAATGTTGCTATGTGCTCTACCTTTTATTGTTAATAGGTTTCCAATTTATTGCTATGGTGCCATTGATATATTCAATTTTTATGCCAAAATTAATCAAGCAAATGTTTTTTTTGCGAGGGCAGGTGAAAATCTTCTAAAGACACTATCTCAGGGTCCGCACTGGATAGTAGTGTGGGATTCTACCCATTAAAAACACCTCCCTTTCCAACGATGACTGTGTGTATCTTCCTGTGGGACCGTCGTTAGACATTACTTCACAGGAAGCAGTCGTAGCGTCAAGCTCTCTCTCTGTCTCCTTTAAACGTTATTATTTCTCTCTTTTTCTTAATTTCTTAATCTTTGAATTACTGTAGAGGCATATGCGCTTACTTTATTCCAGGTATTAGGTGAGAGCAGCATATTGGGTACCAAATTATCTGGTGTTATTGAGGTTCCAATATCGCTTTCTAATGCTCGTCTCCCATATGAAAATCTCGAGCAACTGAAAAACACGTGTTCTGGTGTCTCATTAACTCCACATTCAGGGCATGCAGGTGAATTATCTATAGCAAACCTGTAGAAGTATGCCCTGAAGCAGCCGTGACCGGTCAAGAGTTGATGAACATAATAATTCACTTCTCCGTGTTTCTGATCAATCCAGTCTTTAATTAATCAAGCAAATGTATATATGTAATAAAAGGTCACTCTCTACCCAAGATGTAAATGCTGACCTATTGCTGCGTGGGGTCGCGGCTTCGAGCCTTCCACAGCGCGCCGGGTCCCGCCCTCTTCCCATTTCCCAAAATACAGCGGCATAATCTGCATGCAGAACAGCATCAGCATTATAACAGGTGACGGATAGCACCCGACTCCAGAGATTATACACCAGGGGGCGTCCCAACGCTGCTGCTGGATTATGATAATAGCGTCCACCCCCGCCCACACCTACAACAAAACAGCGAAAAGCCAGCAAGCGGAGTTTGGGTGTCGTTTATACGTCAATATTTCGACTGTATTGTTACGCCATGGATATATCACGCAAATAGCTTCCAATGACACAGTTGCAGTTGCGTTAGCCACCTCCTCCCCCCCCTCCCCCATGGGGGGCCGAGGGCGCATATTTATTACCCTCAAGGCTTTCGTATAAAACCACAAAACAACGCCACAACAACACAACGGCAGCAGCATTGATGGACCGCCAACAGTATGATGATCACGCCGGTGGATGAATTCAAGTACCCCTCAGGGTGCACCAACTCATGTTGGAATTAGTTTAGGTATTATTATGATGACTAATATAGCGGCGCGGCCAGCTTTCATTCGTTATTGGCTCAGCGGCAATCCAAAAACGGTGAATGATTGTAATTACTCAGCCTGGGGAATGAGCAATAATGTAAGGGACACGCGGGACATCACCAAACATATCCCCGCATTTGCATTGCAAAATTTTGTGTATAATAATTAACAAGTAAGAAAAATAACTTCGACCGCAAATCATTGGGAGGGTAAATTGTTTCGCTCATAACTACTCTGGTATCCAAATAAGGTGTCCTAAAGAATTAGAAGTGTAGTGCCGGAGGAGGATAGAAAAGGCAGGTCAGTGAAAGAGAATCAATACTGATAAGAGTTTCTTCTGAGAAAAAAAGAACTGGATGACTGGACATTAACAGAGAAAGTTGTGAAAAAATAACAGGTATGACAAATTCTGGAAAACTTGGAAGCCGACTTTTGACTCAACACATCGACCATTTGACAGAAATAAGAAAATGTTTCTCTTTAGAGAGATGATATAGAAGATGTTATAAACGTATTACTACCTAGTTACTGTAAAGTTCTTGTCTTAGAGTTTCATAAATTCATAATCTAGTTATACATACATTTAATTCACTGAAACTCTTAGTGTTAGAAAAGTCATCATATCATTTAACATTATTTCTTCTCTGCTTATTGATGATACGGAATCCCTTTATCCATATGACGTATTTGCATATAATTAATGTTTCTTATAAGGTTCTGTCCCATGACGTATTGTCTAAACATAAGTGCTTATCTCATTTGAAACTAGTAAATGTACCAGGTGTTTGTTTTTCAGGTATTCTTCATTCGCAAACCTTTTATTATACTCTATAGTCCATAGCGTAATGTTACCAATGAAACTGAATCTTAGAAGTATTTCGCTTAACAATGAGGCATTAATTATAACAATAAAAGATCGAACATTCTAAATTTGAACAAAAATTGAATGATATAGCATCTGAGTAAATTATTCAGCAATTAAATTTTGAAAAAAGGCATCCATCTGAAACACTTGGACGGAGGCATAAAAAGCTTATTTAAAGACATCATTTTTATTTATTTAATAAAATTCGTAATCTTTTGAGCTATATAATTTTCTTTCTGAGCCAACGCAAGCAAAATATAAAATAAAAATTTGAGTGAAATAACTTTTTTTCCCTATATGATTTCAGGCTTAACGTGGCATCAACCTGGGTGTTATTAAGGAACTTCAAATACAGTTTCGTCATGGTAAGTTACAAATTTCATAAATACGTTATGTTTAATATTTACATCTATAAAATTTGATCCATACGATTTCAGTGCAGGCAATTTTAATGTGTTTATATCTAAGTAATAAGTAACGTCTTACGTAAAATACGAGATGGTTATGCCAATTCTTTTTATTGATTTAAGTTTTTTTGACAAATTTATGTAAAAAGTGAGGAGTGTTTATGATAGATTTAAATTTTGTAACAAGCCACTTAAGACATTGAGGTGAGAAAATGACTTCATGAGAAGTAAAAAGTACCTTATAAAATACCGCATTTAGAGACCGAACAGGTTAAAACGCGCATTATTTTGATTTATGGGTAATGTGCTAAGATTTACTTCACACTGATATTTTAGTTAGTATTTTAGGCGTATTTGAAAGAACGGGAAAGGAATACGCGGATATAATTACCAGCCAATACCAACACTAAAATATATAATTTTACTGTCTTCGAAGAAGTATAATTATAAACGCCATTGTTCGTACACATTTCAGGATTTTATTCCTGTTTTTAAATTAATCTTCCCTCCATTACAAATTTATATACAAAACTAGTACACTATTATAGCCTTATTTGCTTTCAAAAATTTAAAACTCTCCCCACGACTGAATTTGCTTTTACTGGACCAACAATTTCTAAATTTCCAACTTTTAAAACACCGCCAGAACTTGCAAATCTTGTGTCCCTCTGACAACTCTCTGGCTCTATTATAAAAACAAGACGAATGACGAACGTCCATAGCGGTTGATGCCCTATGTCAAAACATCGTCGTAACGTCAGTATGATAAGGCACGGGCACATCTGCTTAGGCCGCCTGTCCTCTCTCGAATGTTAAAAGTTGGTTTAGATGCCACTAGACAGAGCTAGCGTCGCGGCGCTGGCGCCCTTCACGACGCCGTGGCCCGGCGCATCGCTGCCTACGAGGACAACAGAGACCACTAGGAGGTGGCGAAAACTTGGCGCCCACGTGGAGGGGAGGCACCTGCTACCGATTGGTTAACTATCCCTGACGTCATTACATCCATACGATTTACTCAGAAACAGTAATTCTATTAGAATTTATATCTCGGGTTCACAATTCCTTCAAATATCAACAGCAAATTACATACAGCAAAGATAATAATTAATGATTTTTTTTCTAACTTCCTCAAGAAACTTGAATTTTTATTTTACACAGTGGAGCTATGGTCTATTTTGCCTCAGATTGATGGATTCAATATTTTCTAGAAATTTATTTAAAAATAAACAAAAGAAAACAAATGAGTAAATCATCGTCGAGACCCTCACATATTATACCAAAAATAACAGTCAAAATACATTTATAGTTTTAGTATATATTTTAACTATTGTCAAATTAAAAGTCAATTAATGTATATTTTAATAATATTATCCTACAATTTAAAATCATTAAAAATATATTTTTTACCTTTATGAATCCTTTATATTTCAAGCATAGTCAAATACTTCCTTTGTGTCAGTTTGAGGATAATTCCCCGGACGATTTGAAATAGTGGGGCATTTTATATATTTAATCTATTTGTACTTTTATTTTTATTTATAATAATTTACTTGACCTGTTTTCTTGATTCAATAACAGGTCTGTTTAACAATATTTTTCTTTTGTTGGTACATTTTTTACATAGATATAAATATGTATGAATACAATAATAAATTATATGCGTATATTTAAATTTGTTTTAGCATGTAAGATCTTCATCTGTTACACTATAACTGGGTTCTCGGCCATTCCCTACTACTTATTTAGTCCGGTACAGTATTTAATTTAATCTGAGCGGTATAGAGCGCGTTGTCAGGCCACTCTATCCCCTAGTTCTCACAACGAATTTAGGAAGTCTTATTACCAGAGGGACTTATATATAATTAAACTATGCTAGTCTCTTCTTATTTCCCATTTGTACATACTCATCATGATTCCAATATCCGTAGTTTTTATTCAATTCCTACTCGTAAATACGGAGATATCTCACTTTGACGTTACTACTCACTTTGCTACAATCTCTAGACCTTTACATGGTAAGCACTCAACCCAAAAGATAATTTCTAACCTCAATATTTTGTTTCAAACATATTTGCAATGTTATTATGATATCAAACCTTACAATTAAAGAATCATAAAATTTAAAGTACACACACAACCAAGTTTATCGCAAATTCTCACTCATGCAATTGACAAAAATAATATTAAATTATAACGATTAAAAAAATTTAACTTTGTTTTATAAGCTTGTCTTAGGCAATTGTAGTGTGAAGTGTACCGTAGTTACTTGAAATGCGGGAATAATTTAAGGATTTTAAAAAATCTTTCGTATTTATTATCATTATCCTTCCATGTGTTCATACTTTGGTTTGAAATATTATGTTCCACTTCATAAAATAGGTTAATTTATATTATATAATTTATAAAAGTAGAAGTAACACTAACTTTGAACTCAAGAGTACTCTTTGTACCGTGTTTTCTTTGACGAAACTAAAACCGAGCGATACATGAAGAACGTTACGCAGGGATGTTTATGATGATTAGGCAACTGATATGAATTAAAATAGTCTTTGCTAATGATGGAAAGAAAACGCTAAAATTTGTGTAATGAAATATCGAGTTCTTCTTTCACTTGGAGTCATCTGTTGAAAGAAGCCTTTGTATAGACTTTCTTTCTAACATTAAGGAAAATACTTGTTCAATGTACTTTATTCCGAATTAATATTTTATAGAGATTTTCTAAAATGAACTTACATTTGATATTAAAGAATAAACTGCTTATGATATAAAAACATAAATTTTAGTTATTGATCAACATTAAAAGGAGGAACACAATAAATAACTGTAGTTTCGTAATGTAGTGAGTCAGGAAGTATTTTACATCATGCTATGAATATTTATATCATAACCTTGAAGGATATCGAGATTTATTTATGTGAGTTTGAAAGAAACAAGAATGCATTCTAGATGCCACTCGAGAAGAATAATTATTGTACAACTTTGAAAGGCTTATACTAATTATCAAAAAGAAAGTAGTGAGATTCAATAGTCTAGAAATTACAAATCAGTATGTTCATTGACATTTCGGTCGTGATGTATCTCAATTATGGAACGAAGAAAAGGAATTCTCATTTAATAATTAATCCACGTGAAAGTATAGTTGAATAATATTGAATTTATTTTATTTATGATTATAATTTGAGACTAGCATTTTATTTAACAAACATATTTAATATATCAAATTTTATGAATTATTAATTTACAATCAGCACATAGCCGTGCCATTCATTCATTCCATATTATTTATCACACCAATGTCCAGTATTCCAGATATTCTATTAGAATCCGAGCAAAATACATGGGAAATCAACGGTTTGTATATATTTGTGTTCTTGATTATCCTAAATGAGTGAATAACTGGAAATTAAATAAGTTCTGTCTTTGAAAATCGAATGAACTTTATTTACAGTTATTTAAAAATATGAGTACTATTTACAATTTGTAAAGCAAAATATTTTCCACATTAAACTTGATTTGGAACTTAATTATAAAATTTCATTTTAACAACACCTTTAGATGCAAAAAATTAAATTGTGTATTTATCTACGAACTTTAAGACACATTTTATAATCAAATAATTATTTATTGTTAGTAATAAGTTTTGATGTAACATGGCCTAAGTTTTTGTAATTATTTGTACCGCTTTTGGCTGTGGTCTATATGAAAGTTTTGTCTTAAAGCTATAAAGGTATTCTCAATCCGGTTATGAAGAGGGTGAGAGCCGAAACGCTGGTAAATAATACAAAAAAATCAGTTATAATAAGTCGTTAAATATAAATCGTTATTGAAAAAGACGTTAAAACAAAAATGATATTAAAAATATATGAATACATCAACATTAAGCTGTTTTCAGTTGGTGTAAGATAATAATCTAAAAACAATTCAACAGTACTTAATATTATGCTCCTTTGACTAGTTTATTTTGGCGGAAGTCTATAATTTAATGAAGTTGGAAAGGAAATATGTCAATATAAATAGGTTACTAGCTGCTTTTCCTCTTCTTTTGCCCACTACGATATCCACTTTTTTCCCATTACTATTCATCGCCCTTTGCACCATACCTTCTAGAAGGTTCTATAGAGTTGTATTTGAATATAACCTTATAGGGACTGTTCTCTTACCAAGCCATAAGACTGTGGGTTCGACGGTAACATCCATGGCTAACTCATTAATCTAGCAAGCTATACTTTATCCCATTATTGGGTGTGTATAACCCTAATAGTATTATGGAATTTTGTCATATTTTACCAGAGAAGTTGACAGATTTGTTGAAATTTAACCTAGAGGTTCAGCCTTTTGTTAAAATACACACACAAACATATATATATATATATGTATGTATATCTTTCAGTGTAGGTATCGAGACGATGGCTTTCGGGCGTGAGTCTTGGACCTAAACAGCATTTCTCCCCCACGCCTCTGTATGCTTACGGCAGCACAGTTGATCTCGGATCCCTATCCTGGTCCTCATCCTCCAGTCCTCCGGCACACGGCAAACGTGGCGGTCTATATTCAGTTGCAAGTCGGCCCCCAGAGGCTCCAACTTCTTGATGACTCCTGGTAGTGTAATCATCATTCCAGTCGCACAGACATCCCCGGACTCCTGATGAAATGTCGTCGTCCCCCATTGCCCGTCCACGCCCAACGACTTGCGTTTTCTCTTGTTCTTACTAGGGACTGCCTACGACGAAGTAAGAACATTGCCGAGGACTACTTACAAAAGGACCCATTTAAAACAATTTTTCCAGATGAAAATAGAACTGCGGATGGAAGAAAAATTAATTTATTGAATGGCCTTAAAGTAAGAGAGCGTAAAATATTTTGCTAAAGGAATATTTTATAACATTGAGTTATTCACTGGTCATCTACAATATTATTTATAAAACGTAAAATTTATTATCAATAAAAAAACTGACGTAATGGCCAAATGCCTGAAATGTTCATTTATTTCCATGGAGAAGCTCGACAGGTATCGCCTGTGTTTCAGGCATCACACAGTACCGTACGGTAAAGAGATTGCCGTCTTTCAGTAGATTTTCCATTTGCACAAGTTCAATTTTTAGATTATATAATGTTTTTTTTATTTAACTACTGCATTAAATTCCGTAAAATAATAATCATAATATGAAACCCTAGAATACCTTGTGAAGTATGCGACTTATACTTATTACAATTTTGCAGACACCACAGGTAGAGAAAGTATAAAGCCGAATGAAACCGGAAAATATTTTGAAGCTAAATTAATTGGTTGTGCCATTGTTTCGAAGTGACTTCATAAAAGCATTAAATCTGAAGAACCATAATTTTTAGTTGAATTACAGACTTATAATTAAATACTTTCAGGCAATAATCGCGGCTTTGACATGTCTGTTATCATACTATTCGAAATTGTTGCATTATTATTTTAAAATGCTTAAAATGACACGTTAGGCACAATTGTCATATTTACCTACAATTATATCTTAAGGTATTTCTACACTGATCCAGTAATTAATCTGTAGGTTGTCAATGTACATAACACAATTATACTACTGAGATGAAAATATTCTTCGATAAAGTATTTGTATAATTTCCAATATACACGTAATGCCTAACGCACGATAAATATTATATGATGATGACTCGAGTGCATAATTTTCGTTCAAACAGTAGTTCCTCGGGACAACTTTACATCGCAACATTGCAAAGCAAACATGAGATGACGTTGAAACCTACCACAGGCGAATGTAAAAGTACCATCTAGCGGCTGGTCAGCACACGAAGCCATAGACGCAATATAAAGGCAATTCGCTCGTAGGTTTTGATCTCTGTACATGTCCAATGGGTGCAAGTCTTTGCCACGCAGCATTCACGCTCTCATATGTCGTTCAGATTTGGAGTCAGTTACAATTTTTTCCCGTATGCCCAACTTTTGCGTCCTTGATTCTTTAAGATCTTTTTCAACAAGAATTTCACATTATTTTGTTAAAATGTTACATAAGGGTGATCCTAAAACAGACGGCTCCCTTTTAATAGCATAGGAAGGGAACTGAAAATGGAAGATGTAGCAAGGTAGTAGCCAAGGGTTGAGTAGGGCCCCCGTGCTATAGTTTAAGGATCCTACCCGGTGTTTCACCTAAAGAGATGCAGGGAAAAGTCTAGAAAACAGGTATCAGGTCGGTCGGGCTATTGGGTGTTATTCTCACACTCTTTCGAATAATGGGAGATGAGTTTTCTGTGGGGTCGTAACATGCCTTTCTCCGCGTCTCCAGCTGTTTTATAAGGCAGTTGGCCGACTGATCCAAGGGAATTAGCTGACAACTCGTACCGAATATCCAAGGTTTTCGACCCCATACACCACCCAGTCAATCTGGGGAGAAATGCCTGCGAGAGAAAACTCCCAATAGCCTTACCTTTATTTAGCGAATAGGCTACTGTTGGGGTAGTCGTTGATAATTCTGCTATATAATATTTAGAAATAATTTACACTAGTAATTGTACAATTGTCTTGAACAGTCCTTTACAGTACTCATATTCTATAAGACTGTCGTTGTTTACATCTCATGGACTCTTTTGCTTTTATGTATTATTTTACTAAACTAATGTCAATATTTTCTCCTCAAATCAGATTAGGATAGCATATTCGATTTTTTGTATTTTTATCTTATATATATTTATATTTGATGTGTTTAATTTTACTCTGTCTTTTGCCAACTATTCTTCAATCTGTTCGGTTTTTGTTCTTACTTCCTTAGTGTAATGATATTTAACAACTATTTAAAATAAAGGAATTCATCTGTTTCTTATTAGAAAATAATTTAGCAGCAAACATACTAAAGAAGTAAGAAATATTTTGTAGAGAAAATATGTTTTTTACGATCTCTTTTATGGACACGAGAGTTTTTTCAATTCTAGTGATTATAATATTTATGATAATGATTTGGAATATTCACGCTGATGTCTAACATTTTGCAACTTTAAATAATTCATAAGGTTTGGTACATATTTTTAGTTTATTTCCTCTGAGACTGGAGTTAAATACCGGTGAATCATTCGTATTTGAATTCCTGATGGTCCCTATAAATATTTTTTAAAAATTCAGCTTGAGCTATTTATGAAAGCATTATTAAACGGAACTGCGGGGGAAACAAAAGACTCTCCGATTTGAGACTGCGGCGGGGGTCGTAATTTTTGCCTCTATTCCTGCTCGGCAATTCCGGACAGAAAGCGCGTATCACAGATTTGCAGCCCAACAACGACACGGAGAAGGAAACGAGACGAGAAGAGGCGGTGCAAGGAATAATCACAATAACAATTAAGATTCGCTCTGCGAACGGCGGCAGTCGTATTCCGAGTAATAAAGCAATTACAAGATGCGATGACAGTGCTTACTGTCAAGGCCACAGACACAGAGGAAAACACACACGCACGGGCAGAAGTAGGAGAGAGTAGAAGAGACAAGTCTGGCAGTTTGCGCTTCGGAAGGCCGGAAGGAAGGGGGTCGTAAATAAAGGGGCAGACCAGCAAGCAAGAGCAGCAGCGGAGAGAGCAAGAAACTGTGATGCATGGCGCTGAAATCCAAAGCACATTAGCGCTCCCGAAAAATGTGATCTATCGGGCGGCAGTCCGCTCGGCCGTGACTAGAGCTGTCGTCTGCGTCGCAGTGTCATAACCTCCTCCTAGAGGCTCCCTCAAGACCTTACGTGATTATCTCACTGATATCGCCAAAGACTTACAAGAATGCGAGTTAAATTGTGAATACATTATCGGCTATCCATCTCCAATAATTGGGCCTTTACTTTTTATTCTATACAAACATGCTCTAAAATCGATTCACTCTGGACGTTCTAAATAGTTGGTTTAAGGTGAATAAATTATCCCTCAATCTATATCAAACTAAGTCAGTTCAGATTAGTGCTGATGTTAGTAACAAACGCTTAGACAAATTCTCAGCCAATGCGCCTTTCCTGGGCCTTCGGATTGTTGATAAATTATAGATCTGCTTTCTGAGAAACTAAGTTCAGCTAAGAACATTAATACACAAAATACATAAAAATGGTGTACTTCGCGTATTTTAATTCAGTTATGTTCCATGGCAGCTCTAATTGTGAAACTGATCCAGGAGAAATGAAATAATTATGTTGCAAAAACGAGCCAATTAAAAAATTTCTAGTGCGAATTCCAGATAAGGTTACAAGCCTTTCTTTAAGAATTTTCAAATACTTAGCATATACTCTCATGAAATTTGTAAAGGGTAAAATAAATTTGTTTCAAATGAATGACGAGTTTCATAAATACGCGACTAGAAATCGCTCAGCTCTAAGGTCAGGTGGACAAGCTTTTCTTTGCTCTATATTCACCATACCGGTCTGTCGAGGTTAACAACAATCATAACTAAAAACGTTTCGTAAATGAATGTAAAATTATTCTATTAAATGGTGCTGCTGCTTTACTGTGTACGGTAGTTTTTTGATCGATTCCCTAAAAGTTGAATTTAATGTTTCTGCAAAAATGTTTACTGTGTTGATTTGCAAAAATTTTTCTCTTATATAACTTTAATTAAATTTTCTCTTTTTTTGTTTCATTTACTGCCCGTAGCTACTACTAAAGGTCAGATTGCTCGTCGTGCAGTTCCAGAAAGTGAAATCCCCATTGTTTATGTATGTGTTTGTGCTCTCTAGTGTGCGTGTCAATGATTTTATACTATATCTTGCGTATTCTAGTTATGTATTTAAAGTTCTTTGTAGTTAAATGTTATTTTATTTTGTCCTTATAATTATTTGTTACTTGATGTAATGTATGATGTATGCTACTTCCCAAACGTAGGACGAATGGAAACGACAATAAATATAAATTTAAACCCGCTTAGACAACGTTTACAAGGCGTGCTTAAGTGGCCACGTACACTTGTTTATGATACTAATTAATATCATTATGCTCACTGATTATATTTCTATACGTAAGTATTCTGTGGACAATTTCTCATCCGTTTACCACATTTTCCAATTTCCTTTTCCGTGGAAAGGAAAGTATCATTTCGGTATTTATTATCCTTATTATTTTATTCTTGTTGCTAACGAAAATAGTTGCAGCTTGATTATCAACGCATTTATTGTATAAAACCCACTTGGCTACTTTTATTTTTAATAGGTTTCCTACGTTTATTGAAATTTATGTAAAGCTTCTGGCATCAAGTGACAGTAGTAATGACAATCCAGTAACTAACATAAAAATTATATATCTATATATTCTTCAATTTCACCAATTGTAATAAAATTTTAAATAATAGTTAAACGATGGCTACAGCTGATAATTTTTCGTAATAATTTCTCAACTGTGTGTAAAATTAATTAATTATGGCGGTAAATCACGGCGTTCTTCAATATTTAATGATATCAATGAAATTTTTTATGAATAAATTATTAATGTGACTAATTACTGTTTCAAACGACTATAAACAAAGAAAAGTTAAAAAATTATGAATGTTTATAAGCGATAATTGAACATATTTGTTTGTCATTATCTTTGTAGTTCCAAAATTTGGCATAAACACTAAGTTACTTTCATTATTGATTTATGTTATTACTAACGACCAATAATTTCCTGAAATACAAAAGACACTTTAAAATTACTTCGACCCCTAAGGTCTACCGTGATCCATGAGTAATTTCCTAATTTACATCTTTGTCCCAAATTCTGTCTTTCTCTCTCTCTTTCTTCTTTATTAGACGTCACATGATGCTTTTATAGATTTTTTATTGCCCCCAACCAATAGTACCTTATGGAAACCGCAGTCTTCGCCATAGAAATGCAGAACCCGTATTTTTCAAGCAAATACAACTAGTAAACTTTCGTTCAGGAAATATTACGATTAATAAATATTTGTTGTTGGTTCACATTACTGGGCTTTAGAGGCCCTTGATGGAAATCTACAATGAAGTGCTATTATGACGTGAACCACATTCAACAATGCTAACGGAGCGACACACTTTTTATAGTACCATTGTTGTGCGGGAGGCTGTAGAAACGCAGAAGAGAGTTCCTGGTTATATTATTTTTCATGTGAGCTTTTTTCTCCCCACTCGCGAGTACGACTGCTGTTTATTTTCGCTTTAACGCGTGCATAAAAGAAAATTGATAGGCTAATTATGAAGATGAACTTTTTAATTAGCTGCGTTGGGGACGGTTGAAGGGGGGAAACGGGATCCGGGCGTGGTCAATCTTTTGTTATTTATTGGATAGCCGGCCGGCTCCCATACAGAATGCGTATTGGAAACACTTGGTTTTCGTTTTAGCCTCGTTTGTGTATCGTTCGGTTCGTGTGTAGGCGTCTCTATAATATGACATAACGGCTATGAGCATTACATCGCATTCCGCAGAATCAATACGAGCAACATTTCAAAATAACTCACTTCCTCTCTGTCTAATTTTGTAATTTACGTGTTGTCATATTGTTTCCTGGCCTGTTCATAAAATCCTCGCCTGTCCTGGCCGTGGTGGCTCGCCATTGCACCCTTTATTTATGGTCTTCATTATGGCTCATTGATTCGTGAGGATCCGCCACCAGTACACACATACATATACACGCGAACACGCGTCGACGAATGTCGCACGTCCGCCCCCACCCCCGCCCCCGCCAGGAAAAAAAATTAATAATAAAAACTATGCCAACAAACAACGACTGCGGCGTCGCTTCCACAACTTTTAAAAGGGAAATGGAAAATTGCGGGGGATAAAATATATCGCTCCGAAACTGTAATTTATTTACTGGCGGAAAAATATTGCGTATTAGTAATTTTCAATAACGGCCATGCCGACGGGCCATCGGCCATTAAACTACATTTGAGGTACTTATTAAGAGCGCACCAGCCAGGGTTTTGCTGCAGCAAGAGTGTGAGAGGGGTGGAAGGGGGAGACCGGGGGCTGTTTTTATTTTCGGGGGTGTGATTCGGCAAGTAGCGTTTGCCACAACACCAATGATGTAATTGGTTCGGGACAGGACGGGCATAAAAATTTAAAATATTATTGAATTGAATGTTTGGAAGCAATATTTCATCAGCCGACGAAGTCGTAACTCATTGTTATACGCTTTCATTAGGTGCCCATTTTTATTATTTTGTAAAAAAGTTTATGTCACAACAGGACGTAGAAATCAATCACAGAGATCCAGTTTTGTTGGTTTGTGGTACGATACGTAGCTATATAATTCTAACCTTGGAATGAATTTATTAACTTTGACTTTATCTGTGCGGAATACAATCATAATGCAGATCGGACATTACGTTTCGGCCCGAATAAGTATTATTTTGAAATATTTATTATGAGGCAATTAAATGCATATGAGCATACATACTAGTCACAAGAAAATGAATTGTAACAAGAAAAATTTAGTACACCACGACATTGCGTCCCTTTCACAAGTGCAATAATTAATCACTGTCAAAAAATTAAAGAGATTCATTGGAATGTATCTAACGCAAAAACCATTTGAAATACTTTGAATTTATTTATAGTAATTTATTATTGCACTTGAATACGTTACAATGAAGGGAAGCAACTCCGTGATGTAGTCCTATATTGTTATTTTTAAATTGAATTTTATTTCTGATGAACTAGACTGTTTACTCATTTATTTCCATTGAAATTAGGTCAATTAAATTTAGCATTGAATGCACTTTGTAATGATAACGATATGTATAATATTGCAGATCTTAATGGTAACGATTGTAGGAGTTTAGACGTAACGTTCGTTGAACAGACAAAAATGTGAAACAATGAAATTTTAGCAGACTTTGCAGCCAAAACTCGGTTTCGACTGACACGAATTTCGATTCTGAAACATTGCCAGTTGAAATACATCGTAAATTGCCGTAGTTAAAATTATAATTCTGTAACTGCTACTCTATTTATAGCTTACTTTACATTATATTCACGACCACGAAAATAGCTGGATGCCGTTTCCAAATATGGAAGTGTAAGCAGAGTTGTGCGTTTCTCAGAACTAGCGAGGATTGAATTAATCTTTTATTGCTGGGTAGACATAAATGGCAACGCCGCAAAACGGTCAGACCCAATTCATTTTGTGGCTGTCAGACCTAAAGTTAAATATTTCTGACTAATAAGTTATATTAATTATTTTTTGAATTTAATTTCTACTTATACTATGAACAGATATCCACATGTTCTACTTTTTTACAACGAAAAGTTATATAATATATAAAACTGCATTGGATGCTTCTGGACTTATTTCATTTGTTAGTACTTATCAATACTGTAATGTAAATAATAAATTTAATTTATAGAACAATTAGTATTAAACAGATTTATTGGTAGTTATAACTACCTTAAAGAGGTTTTCCTGCTTCCTCTTCAAAAATAATTTGTTCTGTGCGAAGGAATGATAGGGATATACATATTATTGTGTCTGTTAGTATTGGCAACCACGGACTACTTGGAGTAAAATAGACCAGTCTCGAGACAATAGCGAGCTTCAGAAACGTGAACCACACTGAATTTATGTCTACGAATCCATTTCCAGCGTCTGATAAATTGATCGTGTGACAAAAGAATGAGACCGTGGAAAATATTGGCGCAATTTGAGCGCTGGCAGAAATATCCCCGCACAGAGCGACGCGTTTCGCCTTTGGCATGGAAAACAGTGCAACTATTTCACGGACGACATTTATAAGCCAAAGAAGCTAGGAGTGGTGTTTTGTATATCAAACGCTGCTCCGCCATAATACGGATGTCGAGTATTTATAGCCATTGTCCCTGTGTTATAATACAGAGTTGGCGAGATTGAATTGAGGGTGGAGTGGGGGTGGATGGGGGTTGATGTATGTTACGTCGAGACGTCCACTCTGGCCCAGATATTTCCCTAGCAAAGACCGCTCTGACTTCCTCCGTCGCTGACTCAACGACGGCATTAATTTAGGAATTATGATTATTGCAAGAGATGTGCGTGGGAGCAGCCAGACTAAGGCGTCGTAAGTCACAGAGACGTCGCCAGTTAGCGAAGCGATGACGCGACGCCTGGCGTCGTCTTTCTACCGGCGTCGCTCCGATACTTGTATTTCACGTCACACAAATGAATCGTTTGTAACATGCGAGTCTTGCCAGTCTGCATAAATTAGATCTTCATCCAAAAAGTTTGTATCTTAACCATATTTACCTACGCGGAACTGAAGTAATGACTGAAGAATATCAGAAGACAAAAGAGAAGAAGTTAGCTATACGTGGTTTGTAATAGCATCAACTTTGCTATTTCAAACCTCATTTGTATTACCTACGTTTACAACTCCATTTTTTTAAGTTCACATCAGTATATGTGTAATAGAATCAATACATAACTCTGTACACTAGCGTTTGCATTGAATTTTTTAAAATTAAAGGAATAGAAACCGAAACGTCGTTAAGATATTTATTTTACCATATTGTAACAAGTAGTTTTCGGCATCTATTATATATAGTGATAAACGTGTAAAGTTAAAAGCTATTTGGGTGCCCATATGAGCGATGAATTCACATTCTCTTTATTATGATATGTCTATATTGTTTTTCAAGTGATACATTATTCTCCACTTACATATGTTTAATTATTTTGCATTTTAGAGATAATTATGGTCCTTCAAAAGCTCCTTGTTTCAATCTGGTTATAAATATTTAATATTAAGGGAACATCATAAATATACATGAATATTAGCAAATTTTTTATATTTTCTCTGTATTTAATTTAATACATTACGAATTATTTGATAGAAGAGGGTAGACGTTGCAATTATTACTCGTGATTCTTGTTCATACTAAGGTCACGTTAACTGATATATTTTTCATATAGTTTATTTCCTGGTTTAACGTATCGTTACGACAGTTAAAGTGACTGTACTCGCTCCGAAACAATATTTTATTAATGTTATTTGTAGATGTCCTCATCAGAACAACGGATTCTCCTGAGGTCAGCGTTGAAAGAGATTCATGAGTATAATCAGACGCATATTTACGAAATATTGTCAATAATGAAGTAAAAGATATAATTTCTATTACTCTCGGCGTTGTTTGCATTTTGAATGGCACAATAGGGCCCACATTGTGCACTATAGTAAAAATCATTGCCTATAGTGGGTTCGCTTGCGCACGGGTAAAATGTTTTGTCTGCCGTTTCATGAATGCACTGCGGTTCCGAAATAAGTGCATATTTCAGCGTATCCCCGCGCGCAACGCAGATGGGCCATCCATCTCTTTGATTTGCGTTCCGCAGCGGAGCAACAATGATGATGAATTTGCCGGCACGCTGACGCGTCGCCCATCAATCAATAATATGGCCGGAGCAGTTTAAATCCGATTGGGATAACGTGACGAACATATTGGCCGCGCCGGCAGACCATTTTCAATCTCGTTCCGGTCTCTCGCGCTCATGTGGCCCCCGGTATCAGCAATCACAACAACTACAACAACGAACGAGGGCAATAAAGTGCTCCCCGGCTGCACCTGCAATTGTCTGGCCAACTGCGCAAAACTCGGACCTCACTTGTGGCACAAGCCAATTCTTTGAGGAGTAAGTTATCACTCCCCTCCCACTTGCAACAATTAAAAAAATTATACCTGTCGGTGGACGCGTTACTGACAAGAAACACGAAAATATGTCGGAAATTTTCTGGGATTCGTTAAGAAATAGTTTGTTTTTCTCATTTTTATTTACGTTTATGGGACTGATAACTTATTGTATCACTAGTAGTTTAAAACTCTAAAATAAAAAAACAATAACTCAAATTTTTTACTATTTATTCACAATTACGTAATTGAATATCCGACTGAAACCTTCATCAAATTTGAAACATTTTTAAGTGGAAATATAAAATTACAATACACTTACTTGGCTGAAATTATTAATTCTCATATAAAACAACAATTGTTTTCATTAATTTTATTTAAAATTTAATTAATTGTGTAAAATAACCTATATTTTACCATAATATTGCGTTTTGGATAAATAAGTCCAAACCACCCTTCATATATGGGAATTCCTGATATCCGACTGAAACTAAGCTGATTCGGAAATCATGACCCTGGTCCTATTTATGTAAGAAACTTTCATTATTGGATGCAGTACTAAACAGTTAATGACTGAACACTGTATGTATAGCAACGTAATGATTGATTTATACTAATAGAAGGGGCAGTCGATTCTTTTAGAAGACTACTAGTCGCCAAATCTTTCTAATACGTTTTGGAGGCATATTTGACAAATCATCATAATGTTTACTCATTTGAAATTCAATATTAATTTTCTTTTGGGATCAGGTCTACAAATATTCGTAATACATTCCGTTTTTCGAGCTTGATTTTTTGAAGTTTTTTAGTTATTATATGATGTATTTTTTCCATGCATAGGTAACACAAATAAAACCAGTTTTAACAGGCATAAATTTCTATTATTCAAGCTCATTCATAAATCCTGAATGTGTTTGAAACATCTATCTTGCTCCTAGTTACCAGTATATTTAAATTCATTATTCAATGTTAAGTCATGGTTAATTCATCACTAGTTGATCACTAACCGTTAATATTTATTAATTAAAATGTCCAGTACATTAAGGTTCTGAAGTTTACTTTTTTGAGATTCTTTTAAATAAGTTATATGTTAATCCCATACTGCAATTTCGTGATATTTACAAAGCAGCAAGACTTTTGTGTAATATATATTAAATTGAAACGTTATGTGGTAATCCGTAATTGACAGGTAAGAGTGTGACGTAACACTGTCCCATGAATTATTAACCCCTTCATTCCTTAAACCCCTGACAGTAAATATATATATGTATATATATAATGTTTAGATTAAAAATAATTTATTAGTATACGATATAGTGCTGATGAGAACGGAACCTAATTTTATTTCGCCTCCAAATCGATTATATGTGGAAGCGAATTTTGAATATTTTATATAAATACGGAAACAAGACAAATGTATATTTTGTATAGAGGAAGTAATTCGCATTGTATTTCTTGTTTTGAACCATTTCTTTCGTTATAAGTCAATTACTTCTTGTATGTAAATTTATTCTTCAGACATGACTAAACGTGCATTTTAAATTTTAGTTATCTGTGTTTTATAATTATAGGTGCGCACCAAAATAGTTTTCAATTTGGATTTGAAAATTATTATAATTTTGATCTTGAATTACTTAATTATGAATAACTTACTTTGGGGGGGGAGGGATTTAATAATCATATTCCGTAGATCCTGTAAAGAAGCTAAGCTTCAAGGATGTGGAATGAGTCAGGGTGTACATTTATTACATTATTTTATTGTATAAAAGATAAATATACTTATAACAAATATTTGTATTATAAACTAATTAATTAATTACTCTTCTCCGATTCTTCTATAAATTCCTTTATTGAATAGAAGGAGTGGCTAAGCAAAAATGAGCGTAATTCAGTGTTAAATTTACCTTGATTATCGGACAACTGTTTAATTCTGTGCTGACTGCAGTCTGTTGAAGATGGATATCCCTGAATAATGCACACCTTTCTGTGCAATTGACAATGTTTTACATTTTCTATACAGATTATTTTTGTTCCTTGTATTTAAGGGATGAATATCAGTATTATAAAAAAATAAGTGCCTATTTGTGATTACAAATAACATCAATGAATAAATGTATTGGCACGTTAAAGTGAAAATGCCTAACTTTTTGAACAGAGTTCTGCAAGAAGTTCGTGAGGAAACCTGACATATTGCTCTAATAACATGTTTTTGACTAATAAAAATCTTATCTATGCCTGCTGAGTTGCCCCAAAATATAATACCATGTGATAAAACAGAATGAAAATATGCAAAGTTTTCAAATCATTGAAGGTGGACATTGCTCTTACAGCATATGTAGCTGAGCTGAGTTTCTTAAGTTTAAGGGTCCTACCCGGTGTTTCACCTAAAGAGATGCAGGGAAAACTCTAGAAAACCTGCATCAGGTATGACGGGAGACGAATTTGCTGTGGGGACGCAGCATTCCCTTCTCTGTGTCTCCACAAGTTTCAGGAGGCAGTTGGCCGCTTGATTCAATGGGATCAGCGGACAACTCTTGCCATATACCCAAGGTCTTTGACCCCAGCACATATACCTCCTAAAATAGGTGAAGGTGTCTCGGCATATGAGAATTTTGATAAAAAGTACCCAGAGAGAGTGCGAGGCATTCCCGACATGATCAGGTGAGCCCCGCAGTCACTCTGGGCTGAAGCGCCTGCGAGAAAACTCCCGCTCGCCCCTAGGATCCTGAAACCGTTACATGTTATTATTAATGCTGCGCTAATGTGTTGTGACTGAGGGTGCCACGTTAAAATCTGTTAGAATTATTATTTCGTTTTCTTCTGACTTATTTAACTGCTAATTCTGAAAGACTTTCTTCTTCTCTGGCACAACACATTAACTAATTCCTTCCATCCTACCAATATCTACGCTACCACCTGCGTAGCTTCTGGGATCATCAGAACACCCAAAACCCTCCGCCAGGATAAGGCGAGGATAATTCGAAGGGACATTAAGACCTTAATGTAGCGCAAATGGATTATTTTCCAGTTAAATAAATTTAAAAAATATGATAATTTATATTATTATTCAACGTTATGTTAAATTCCATAAGTAACATTAAATTATAATTAAATATACATATACTACGGGAATTAGACGCAATTTAAGCTATTGTTGTACGAAGAACGAAATATGAAAAAATTATCTAATTCTAAAATATAAGATGCAGTCCACCCTTCTCCCGAAAGTGATGGAAAGTATTGTAATGTATTTGGTTTGAACAGAAGACAGAGCAACTTCGAAAAATTGGCAGTGCTAAACTGTGCTAAACGAACCAATGGAATTGTTAAGAAAAAGACTCTCCTGCCGCGACGAGCCGCTTGTATTTATTTAAGTAGTTGATGACAAGGTTTAATTGAAAGGAGATAAGGCACAACGCGGAGAATGGTTGTTTATTCAAAACTAGATGCTTTTTTCGCTAACAATACAATTTAATTAGTTGAATGTAGATGTCAGGTACACATATACGTACATATGGAGAGGATAGTTTTCAAGTCGGTTACCATTTGGAAGCAAATATAGTTCAATATCGCAGGATTTATTTATGCAGAACACAAATCCAGTTAAAGTGAGTGACACGCTCTGTCTGATAGCATATGGCGTGCATGTTCACCATGTTTCGTGATAACCTTTTATTAATTACTCCAAAACGTTAGTTTTCATTAATTTTTATAAGTACTCAAATTATGTGTTATATTGCCGACAGTGAAATATGAATTTTTGAAACATCAGAGACTTATTTAACTTTAATTATAGTAGAAGTGAGTGAAAATATTTTGAAAAATCAGACTATTACTTAATAAAAACGTGAGTGAAATTTTTCATAAGACTTGATTTATTTCTGTAATACTTTAATTAAAATTTTCCATTTTGTTTTTGTTGAGAGCTGTTTTAGAATTACACTTAGTTGCATTAGTTTATTTTTTCTCTTTATACATTAAATTATAAAGCGTTGTTATGAAAAGAAGGATAATTTCCTGATCAACAAATTTAAATCACAGAATAGGTTTCTTGAAGTACTATCAATCTTGTAGAGCGTTGAAAACCCATCAAATGCCACTTTCCTAAAATAAAATCCTAGATTTATAAAGATATATCAGCTTGAATGCCAGGGTTATTTTTTTCTTCTCGAAATTGGGAAGGAGTGAATAGGAAGAAACGTACACATATAAACATATTTAAAAGTTCAGAAATGTTGAAAAATAATAAATTACAATTTAATTGATGAAGCTGCAAAAATTAATTAAATAAAAGATAGGAAGGAGCTTGTACGCTTTCAAACTATTGAAAAGCATTGATGTTGGTATTTTATATTATATTTTAGATTACAGCGGTATTTCCTAAGCGTACCTTGCCTATTTGTGGGTTCATAAAATTTAAGGACTGCGATCCCATTAGAAGTGTATAGTGTTGACGATCGTGCCGTCAGGGATGAAAAGTCATTTTTGTTCATGGCAAGCATAAATTAGAAAAATAAAATGAGAATGCGGGGTTCCACGTTAAAGACAAGAAACTGAAAGTAGTACGCGGGTGGTACTCGGTTCGAGTTCCGTCGCTGTCGCACGTGGCAACACTCAACGGCACTCAACACTCTCTCACTCACTCACTCTCTCTCCGAGGGGCCCCCACGCCGCGGCAAAATGGGCTCGCCCGGCAATGAAGCCTGTCACGAGAATGATGGACGTCCGCGCATAAAACTGACGAGTGAGTCATGGCGCCTTCACAAATGGCCCTGCAGAGCCTCGTATATCACTTTTATTACACCCATCTTCATTTTCATATTTCATATTTGCATTTTCTGTGCCGTTATAAATCAGAGAGTTTATGGCTAATTAGGCCTTTGTTGTAGAGAGAGGAGGAGGGTGGCGCGCGGGGGCGGGTGGCGCGCGGGGGGCGGGGGGTGTAACGGCTTATCGGACGGTGCGGCGTCTATGGCGAAGAGGGAGACACGGAGGAAGCTGGAGAGACGGTATGGACTGAACGGAGACGACAAATTACGGAAACCGAGCGGTGGTGGACCACGCAGAAATTGTGCTTATGGCGATAATGCCGAGGCGCTGGCAAATGGCGGACAAGGAGAGAGAGAGAGAGAAAGGGGTTGGAAATTAGCTGGCATGTACAATACGCCTAACGTATATTACAAAAGAAGGAGGGAGGCGTGTGTATGTGTTTGTCGAGGGGTAGGGGGATGAAACCGTGGTAGGGACGGGTTTGGTGTAAGAATTAGGATATGTGTTGCTCGGGGAAGAACCAGAGAAGAGCAGGGGGAAGTTTAGAAAATGCTGGCAGCAGAAATTCTGTAGCTGGCGCAGGAAGAAGGGCCGCTCTTTATTTGTGTAAGAGTGCAATATATGCGCGCATGTGTTCTTGCATATTATGAGACGACGCTGCTGTGTTAGGAGCAGTATTAGATGTAACACACACAAACTAGACGGGGCTCGCAATGGGCTCACTGTATAAGCAATAAAGAGAGAACGGAGGGAAGAGTTAGGAATTTATGGAGCATCATCGGGAAGGGCAGCTGAAGGAAATTGCGCATTTAGCGAACGGGGGAAGAGAGAGGTTCTTGCTCCTCGACGAAGCCTGTATAATTACTTCGTAATGTGTTAGTCTGAATTTCCGATTATCTGCGGGAATCATTGGCTGTACAAAATACGTCTGGCGAAGAGCAGCATGAGAGGGAGGGAGCATATCCTTCGCAAAACCTTTCTTTGAACTATTTATTCACAATTAAATTTGTTCAATTACAACAGTTCATTACGTAGAAAATAATACATATAACACATTAATCAAAATTGTATAGTAAAAGGTTGTTAAGTAGAAACTGCTCGTGCGATGTTCACATTCATAATTTTAATTTCTGTGTTCTTAAAACATTAAAATTATTTTCATGCTGCTCGTAATTGATTAGGAGGGACATTAGTTGAGTTGAAGGCCTAAAAACAGAACTACTTAATTTATAATGAAAAAAAATTTTTTTTTTCTATCTCGCTTAGGTTTACTTAAATAGTCTGTGTGATGGAGAATAATATTTTAACCATCTCCCAACGAACCTTTTTTCTTCCAATGTTGATACCGACGTGCCATAGATTTCAAAATAATATTCAATTAAGGGAATAAGAAATTAGAACTTTATTTGTTTTCTCCATTTTATCACGGCTTTTTGTGATAAAGAATCAAGAGTGCCATCTATTTTTATAAAAGTCAACTAAAATGATTGTATTCCGCTTGTGGAATATAATACAATTAATAATTTTTAGATTTTCAGTGAAGATAAGCGCTGGTAAAAAATTTAAATTTCATAATTTAAAAAATAAAATGTAGCCGAAAAATTAATTTTTACTGTTTAGTAAAATTTTTGTTTAATACAGGAGTGATATTTTGGAATAAATATTTTTCTATGCAACTTTGTGGAGTGGGGAGGAATTTTGCCAGGTTTTTGGACACTGCTACATTTATAAAGACGCTTTGACCTCAGAAGGTTCATAATTTTACATAATTATATTTAATATTTTTTTAAACAAACATACCATAGAAATAAATTTTATGACTTTGATTTCTTATGGAATAATATTTGTCATTGCTTATTTATAGTTGCAATATTATTTTATATATTTGTATTGGCATATATTAACAATTATGGAATGTTAAAAATCGTTTACAAATTTATTCATATTTAATAGGCATGACTAAATATAATGTAGAGGTGTTTTATATTCTGAAGTAAAATGAACATACAAATATACCAAGACTGTACTGAATTCAAATTTACTGTGGGAGAAAACGGGTCTTTGATTTCAAATGTTCGAGGTTACACAGGGACTTCACAGTGTGTGTTTTGTTTTCCCATCGCTGATCGGAATATTGTTACATTAATTTACTGTGTGAACTGCACAGTGACACAGTTTATACTGAAACACAAAACTCATTTAATAAATGATCATTACATCCTAAATTATTTGAAGCTTGATGTACAAGGCTCTTCTCAGAACAAATCTATCTAAAGTGGTATATTGGGAAATATAATGTATTCTGATACCAATCACTGCAATTACGGTCCATCTACTTTACCACTTTGTAACTGAAATGAAATGGTAATTACAATTTTGAAGTGTTTTTATCAGTCCTCCAATTTTTTAATTAAAGATCCTGGGGGAGTTGCTGGGGGAGAACGTTTACCTTGCGTTGTGCGGCAGCCTTAACGTTGAACAGATGATTTTCGCCTTGCAACCCCAAGATGCTGCGCGCCACCGTAACGTGTATTATCTGCTAGACAACTAGAATCCCCCCTTAATATTCGCGCCCGCTCACAAGTTGAATCTTGGGTGTTCCGTGCTAATACCACCCCACGCTTAACGCCGTTAATTGCCGTGCGCCTTGCAAGTTTTGCTTCTTGGCTTCTGTCGGATTCGGTTTATAAAACTTGTAACTGCAACAACATGCCGTTCCCTCCGCCTCCCACACCTTTGCTCTCTTCCGGGAAACAGGAGGCTCCAAAGTTACAGAGACATGTTCTCCGTAATGTCCTTCCGAACTTCATTAGAGCAACCGGAAGCTTACGTAGTCTTTGTACAAATGGTTCTGAGGTGCATGTCTCTCTTACGACAAATACAAGCACGGGGAAAACAATCCCTATTTTGAGGATTACAGTAGTGTCTCCCTGATCCATAATACGTTTTAGCTTACTCCACTTCACGAGACTCGTTTTACGTTACCACCCAGAACTGATTTCAAACGATCTTGTGTAATTTTTTACTCAAAATATTTTCATTCCCAAGACCGCAGTTAAGAAGATGGCATCGTGGCTGATATATTGAATACAAACTCCCCTAAATAACTCCGAGAGTGGATTGCAAGATAGGTTCCTTTACTGATGCTAAAATTAGTATCCAATCGACATTAAAAACCTATTTACTGTCGGATTTTCCTTGGTAATATGTGATATATATTGTTAATAGAAAGCATAATCGAGAAAAACGTTTAAAGAACTAAACTTAAAGACAAATAAAATTCAAATGAAATTTAAAATTTAACCAAAAAAATTCTACAGTACCACTGAATTTGGCTCAACTACTTAAAATAGTTCTACAAAATTTAATTAAAATAAATCCTTCTAATTTTGAAGATGATGGCAGTGACCGCCGCAGAAACGTCCCGTTTCTACAATGTTTTCATCCGATTAAAATCACGAGTTAATCACACACGCCGGGAAAGCCTTCGTATCATAATTACTGATAATTGATATTCAACTAAATTAAACAAATCCTCAGAAATTAAATAAAATCCCTGTACTAAACCTAAAATGAACTTCTACAGCAAAATTTACTTTATAACAAACTGACAAAAAAAGTTCAATAACTCTATTTTCCGATTATTAATATTATACATTCTTGAAGACCCAATGAGAACAGGAATGTAACGATAATTCTTATATTTTGAAAGCAGACATCAGTATTAAGATTTTTAAAGATTCCATTAATCCCTTATTGGACAAAAAGAGAACCATTTTCAGAGATAAGTAGAAATGAGTTATACGAAGGCAATAATAATATACATATGTATATTATTACAACTTTCAGCATCAAATGCTAAAAACTAAGCATGCATTATAGCAGATTTTTAATCGTTAAAATGAAGAACATAACACAGTTGCATCTGTTATTAAACTTGTCATCTTTGTAAAATATTTTATGCTAATTACAACATATTTCAATTATTTAGACAAAACGAAAATTTTAAGACAAAAAGTGGTACAATCAATCAAGAAATCTAAACCAATATTAATAACTGTATCGAAAATATTATGTAAATCCCTACTCTTTAACTTTTAAATTGAATATCACTGGACATTACAATTCTTTGAAGTATTCATGTCAATTATTTACACGGTGAATAAATACTGTATTTCATGTCAAAACAACTGTATTATCTTCGGAAAAAGGTTATCATCAATAAATTAATATATGTATATATAATATTGTTTTAAGTAGTGTATCGTTATTTTTGTTACGTTGCTTATAGTAGAAACAATGAGTTTGTGAGGTAGTTTATTGAACAATGTAAGTTACCTGACGGCATCAGATTTTTTCCTGGGTCCCTGAACAAAACTTACAGTATTATCTGTCCTATAGAAATTTTAACTTTAACAATAAACAAAGAAATTTAATAGGTTACTTTAATATACAGGTTCAAGAGGTTGCAAAAGTGAATAAAATGTATTAATATAAATCAGCTATTACTTAGGTATGCGTGGACTCGTCAACGTGAAAAGAGAAATGAGACAACAGTGAGATTAATTTAATTTCTATTGATATACTACCATGAGCAGCAAATTATTAAGAGTTAATATTTTATGTAATTAGATTACTTTGTAAAAAAGTCGTTATATAAAAATTGATTGTTGGGATTTTTTAATTTTTCGTTATCTCTAAGTGTTTATACAGTTTTCTACGTGAAGACTACTTCGAGTATTTGAATTTATAATTATCTCCGTATGACTCAAATAAGTTGGTAGAGTGTACTTGTAAAGTCCATAGAGAGAAAGGCCGGTTTTTTAAATGGCAATAAAACTGTTTCTATTCGAACGGCTCAGATTATTATTTAAAACTTAAGCAAACATTAGTGCTTCTATTTTAGATACGTCATTTATTATTTTGTGAACGGTTGAATTTTAGTTTATAAATAAGTTTATTTATCTTCAGAAAAGATACTTTTCCTGGAAGACGATGTGATAAAACGTTAAGCAGAAAGTTAGTAGTTGTTTAAGTGTGTTGTGGGTGAGGGGTTGAGGGGGAGAAGGAAGCAAGGGCGGACCTGTGCCTACTCGAGCGAGGGCCGCAGGAATTAGACATCGACGTCAGGATCTTTCTGAGTTTGGGAGAGAAGACAGATTTACGATGGACCATAAAGCTCCATCTTTGCCTCCCACAGCTCTCGTAAGAAGAGCAGCGGTCACTTCCCAAGTGCTTCTCTGAATCAAATGTTATTTCATTCCCTGAATAAACTTTCCTGAGCCCCCGCTGCAACTGAGTCATACACTCGACTTAGGTTGCAAAGTACGCCATCAGGACGACGGCAAAATTATGCACGCCTGAGGAAGAGTTTATTGCATTATTACCGAGATTCCTTATAGCTTCTCTTCTCTATCTATAGAAATAGTCTTATCATGAAACGATCATGCTTTAATAATTTAATTATGCAAATCGGTGCATTTTTTTTACAAATTAATCCAATATATTTAATTTTATACGTCAAAATTTCAAAATATCAATTTTATGTTTAATTGAATTAATTTTACCTTCCATGATGATTAAATAATTTATATTGGTTATCTTCAGCTTTGCTGTGGGATACGATTCGTCATGAGGTTTGGCCGATTAATAACTTGAACACATGGGTAAAATTAATATTTAATAATTGTCATTTCATATGCAAATGTCGCATTCAACCGCGGGCTTAGGAAGGGCAATGCATGTAATGCGGGTGGAGGAGAAACTGGCTTTGGTCCGTTTGACCTGAGGTCAGCTATTGTGAAGCTGATAATAGAGGTAGGATCTAGTTTTGTTCGAAATTTTCCAGAGGTTTGGGTTTGTCCTAAATGTTTGATAGATGTGAGGAAGCACCACCCAATAAATCACTGTTTGTCAAAAATATATTCACTGAACGCTTTATCCCTATTATAACCATGTAATCGTATTAGAATATGTTTATGCAGTTGCTGATAGTGTTCAGTTCTCTATTTCCTATTCAATAAATGTAAATAGTGGCATTTATAAAATTTGGACATTATACATATTTTTATAAATTTCTCTGATGCTATGTTTTCTATTGACTTTCATTTATTCATAGGAATTGAAGAAATGCATACTCATTGCTTAATTCACTGTACGTCTTTCCCTGATAGTTCGGCGTTTTCTTTCTATTACATACAGGAATTCACAGAATAGGATTGTTGAAAACTTTTAATTTCATTTTCGTTTGTATTTAATTTACTACGAAAGTAATAGATCTGTATGAAAATTGCGTACAGAAAATATAGAAACGAATTAAGTGAACAAAAAATTCTGATATATACTCAAAATTTTTAGATTATAAATGGTCCCGAAATTTAACAACAAACTTTATAAACATATAAATTAATTAAAAGCAATCACAGCATTTTTATGGTTCTTATTATATTTTTAGCCAATGAGAATAAAAGCAGACCATATTACTAAATTATTTAGTATATACAATAATTTAAGAGGAGTTTCAATATATTTTCGTTTAACTTATAAAAATACATAAAACACAGGAGGAACATACATAACCAACTTAAAAAATTTAACCTAAGTTGTTATTATGATAAACATAAATAACGTGCATGTAATTATTTGTATATAATTCATTACTGTGTACTATAATAGGTTAATAACAAGAAATGGGAAAAAATTAAATTAACAAACAAAATACTTTAATTAAATTAGTCTTTTCATAGTCGGTTAATTTATAATTATTTTGATGATGATTTTGTTCTATATAAAGAAGCTTATAAACTTATGGTGACTCAAAAATATTTTAGTCTCAGAAACTATTATAGAATCGGCACTGAAATTTTTACAGCATATTTTTGACCTTATTTTACGTGTGTGGAACAGACTAAATTATTTGAATTTTAGTTATGAATGAAAACTTAGAATGTCTTCAATAAAACTGATTATTGAAATAAATAACCAATTAAAATTAAAATAAAATATTTATTGTACTTCCATACAAATGCCATAATGCTAAAAATGAGCTGTGTAAACTTCAGTGTAGTATCTATAATGATTTATATTTAATAATCACTACTTTAATATTGGAAAGATACGGTCTTCCGATTCGTCTTAAACTTTAGCTTTGGAAGCGTCATGAATAAACAATAAACGAAGATGTATTGTCAATATTAGAACAAAGTGCTCTCACCCAGAACTCAAGCAGGATGGTATAAATATTTAAGAAGTAAAACAAGAATGGAAAAATACTTCCTTAGATTAATTTTATTATTATTAACAATAATATGTAAATCTTCAGAAGAATCCAAAATAAATACATTGAGACTGACCTTTTTTTCTATTTAAAATTATTGAACAGTTATTAATGAGCAGAATAAAAATATAAGGAGCTAAAACTCTGTGATTCTTCTTGTTTTTATTTACATCCAATTTTTGAGGACTATATTTGATATTTAGTTTATGAACTCCTCTCCTGATTTTCCAAATGATCACGTATTTCTTTCGAACATATCTGGAGAATAAAATTAGAGAAACGATTTTAATTTTAAATCCTAATGGTTTCTAGATCGAAAATAGTTTTTATGGACGAATTCTGAAGCCCTAACATAGAACATAGGGGTTGTTGGATATAAACCACCCACAGCCGTAGTAACGACTCGGATGATACAGTACAATTGAAACATTTGATCACTTGATTTGAACACGACATGACGATCCTGTTGTGCAGCCTAATCAAGGACCTGTAAATTTTTTTTCATCCCTCCCTCGCAACCCTTTCGCGGCATATTTTCAGTGACAAAAGGTCGCTCGCGACGTAGCGTCCATGTTATTTGCAGACTCAAAATGTCCTCTGCGTAATTGCCGCGTTGTAATTCGTCGACCGCCACTAATACAACAAACCACATCGATTTATTACACAATTTGAGTCGCCGCTGGCGCCATCAGATAGTGCGACAGTGAGGACACATCACCATTACGTCACAGCGTCCCCCAGCTTTAATTACTCCGGCCCGTCCGCTGTTGCCAACGCCGACAAACAATTAACATAATATATAATGGATTAATCTGAATGCTGGTCGCCACTGTTGCCTCTCTCCCTCTCTTTTTTTTACGCACGCGTGGGCTTTGCCAGAGGTATTCCTATATTTTTTTGTGTCAAACAAATTAGCGTAATATCGCTAAAATCGGGAAGCGGGGATTTACAAGTGCAGCGGAGGTAACGCTGCCTCATCCAGACCCGGAGAGACGTTAATGGACTCACAAAACAAACTGCAGGTAACCGCCAAGGATTCCACAAATATTTCATAATTCTGTTACAACATTTTCTGCTGCAATTGACTCGAGAGACTCCGCAGAAGTCACTACCAAACAGCGGAAGCTAAACATTGAATCTGGGATAGTATCAATGCCCTTTGCTATGAGGAATTAAATAGTCAAAAACACCAATGCCCATATAATCATTCTGGTACTTAAAAATGCTTCACTGAACCGTCATCGAAATTCCAGAAAAGTATCCAGTGTCTGATACAAAGATAAATAATATTCGGTATGTATGATGTGTTATTCCGCGAAACATAAACGTGAATTAATTTACTTAATGACTGAAACGATTGTTTATGTAATTGAGTATACTCGTTAGAAGTTACAAAACATAAGTTTGAAAGACTAAATAGCAATTAAATACAATACTATTAATTAAAAATAAGATGTTCCGTCACCAACCTCTTCAGTTCTTTAATTAGCGAACATTTTGTGTTACTATCTCATTTTTTCCACCCAGGATGTTGCCTTAGTAGCACAAAAATTATTTTAAATTTTTATGTAAAGATCAGAAGAGGTCCCAAAAGTTGGGTACGAAACGTCTTATTTTTAATTAAAATTCTTCTATTATGACTTTTGGTAATTGATTGTATGTTATTTTTAATATTAAGTCAAATTAATATCATTATTTTATTTATAAATAGCAATTACGTCAAAATACAGGTTGGCCGCGTTACCTGAAGGCTTTAAAATATCTTGAAAGCTACTCATCGTGCTATTCGACTTTTTTTTTAAAAAAGAGTGAGATTCAAAATATGAAGAAAATTAATGTAATTTATTTGCAAGTATTTAAATTACAGTTACAAATTTACTACATTATTATTAAAGCAAAGTGTGACACCGTTTTGTAATGTAAAATAATAACTTTATCTATGGTTTTTATAATAAATATTGCGTATTTGGGAGAATTAAGAAACTAATAAGTTGAATTCCATTTCATAAAACCGTAAAGAAAGCACAATTTCGGGAGGGGGGAGGAGGAGTTAATACGTAACCTTGCACATCCTTCTAGAATATTCAGAGTGATTTGCGAGTTCAGAAAATGGGATCCAGCTATCTCAGTATCGAACGTCATTCACACTTCTACGTTTTCCTTATTGCAGCTGAGATACAAAGTACAAAAGATAATACTATCATCTCCACGCACCTTCACCTGTTATAGAAAGTTGTATGTACTGGGGTTGAAAAGCTTGGGAATACTGTAAAAGTTGTCCGCTGATCCCAAGGGAACAGCCTTCTATAACTGGTTGTGACACGGAGAAGGGAATGCTGCGATCCCACAGCAAACATCAACCGTAATTCGTAAGGGCGTCAGCATGGTACCCAAAAGCTCGACCAGCCCAATAGAGGATTTTTAGGAGTTTCCCTTCATCGCTTTAGGTGAAGTTTCGGGTAGGATCCTTAAACGCGCCTTATCCATACATTTACTTTTTTCCTTCCGGATCCTTCATTAAATCTGCTTGATTATTCCTCTTCCTATTCATGAATCTATCGTTAGAAATGTGTATTTTTCTTTCTACGTACCCTCCTTTTAAAATAGGTTCAGCAATAGAAGCAAAATGCTGATATTTATTTTGATGGCCCAGAGAGTCTTCTTCATAGAAGTATTAAGTAACCCTAGCCTTTAACCACCTTATCAAAACAATAAATTTTAAGTATGTATGTTATTATAATTTATGGAAATCTATTTCTCACCACATGCAAGTGAAGTATTAAGTAACTATTTTGAAGTACTTCAATCACCTTAACTAAATAATAAATATTAAGTAATTTAACGTAATTGTTATGATGACCGGTTTGAAGTGTAATTTCTACAACGTGGATTCTCTGGCAATCCTAAAGCCGAATGTTTCCAGTATTCACCAAGATTTTCACGGAGAGTGTTACTCTATGTATAGTGACATTTATAGGTTTCTCTAGTGATACGCTTTACAGTAGGATTTCTGTGACGTGTCACTGGAATATGTTGTTTTATTTAAAGATAAAAGATGATGATGCCAAATAAACATTTTTGGAGGAATCATGTTGTTGTACTATAACGTCAATTTCGTTGCGGTGGCTGCAATATTCACATTACTAATTTACCCAACATAAATTAATATTTTAAAAATATAAGTAATGATTATGATAATTTTTAAACAGCCTTTGTCTATTTGTGATTGATTGTGCTGGAGTTGTAGTAAAGGTTAATATGAGAAAAATTTCTTTTACTTGTCGTACTTACACTTGGAGCTTAAGAATCAATGCAGGAGGGATTGGTCTGGTGTTGGTGGTGGTGTTTTCCAATAGGTCAGACGTGGGTTGCCTCCTGGAGGCGTCGCTGTTGTTGCAAGTTTTCTCGGGGGATTTGCAGCACTTGTGAATATTCACACACACACTCACACAGAGACGCACGGCAGCGCCCTCCCCGATAATGGGTTTGAACTGCTGAGCCTTGCCATTGCGCCCCCGCCACCCTCCGTGTATAAATAACGAACAAGACAAGTCGCTGCAATCCTAGGGGGGAATTAAACTGGGGTTTTCTTACACCGGGCCAACTGTAAGCCCACTCGAACGAGTTGGTCTCATAAATGTGTACGGCGAGTTGAGCGGAAAGGCGGAGCTCAGAATTGAATGTTCCTTTGTCTCGAAAGATGCCACCACTAAATAGACTTAATCACAATCCATCCTGTCAATAAAAGTATTTTACAACAAAATATACTCAATGAGAAGAACATATTATAATCGACTGGAAGAAACCGCGTATGTATTCTTTATCAAGTTAATATTATCATTCTTAGCGAACTATAGTTCATTTCATTCCCGTTCAAATCCTTGCCTAAACAGTAACTTAACCTTCGAGAAAATAGACGACTGGTGGTGCAACACTGACAGTCTGAATACTTTTTGCGTTTAATATTTGGATTTATCATATAATTTTATTTACTCTATTACGACTAACTGATTGATTATTGTACAGTAGAAGGATAGCTGAACGTAAATTTGAGCATTTTCATCTTCGAAAATCTCTCCAAAATTTCTGATTCTCTGATTGCAGTTCGTTGGTTGGGCAGAGACTGATTAAAAAGTTTATATTTATGTCCAGGATTAATGGTAAAGTCAACGTGGCTATTAATACACATCCCATGCCAAAATTTAATTAATTTTTTCGATTTCTGACTGAAATACATTTATATTTATGTAGTATAAATGACCCATGACTAATAAATACACAAAAATGAACGTTTACTATATAGATAAATAATATATTTACTAATAATATATAAAGGGTTTCAATAAGGACGGTTTAGTGTTGTAATGGAATAAAAAAAGTTGTTTCTGAGGTTCTAACGTTTTTTTTTAATTTGAAAGGTCTATGTATATGCTCCTTTTGAATAAAAATAATTTCGTTAATACTTCAAACACAGTTTATTTCATTGCATTTCAACATTTAAAACATTGACCCGCCATTATTAAAAAACATATATGGAAAACTTAAAAAAACCTATATTGTTAGTCAAAGTGAGCAATGATGATATTAAAAAAGCTGTTGCTTCTGTTGAGTACCTAAAGATAAGTTTGTTGCATTTTGGAAAATAGGGCGCTGGTAAAAGCAGATTAAACCCATAGCTGCAAAAAAGAAGAAAAAATGTCGATCCAAAAAAGGCTAGAAAAGAGTTATTCGAAAAAACAGGGAGAGAGAAACTTAAATGTATATGACGTTATTGAAGTACAGATAAAATTCAGTAAACATGTAGGTGTAAATAGGCGGAGGATTATAGATATCAACGATATAGCCAAGGAGAGGAAGACATATTGGATTAAAAGATAAAACTAAAGAAAATAATTATAATAAGCCGTTGTGTCGTTTCCTAAATATAATGTACTTTAATAAATAATGATAATATATCAAACGCACAATTTTAACTTTTTTTAATTTTGAAAAATTATTTACAGCTCTACAGTATTACTTATTTGTTCTCTCTTCAAACTTTGAACTGAGAAAACATGAAAATGGTTGAATTGAGAAGCGAAACGAAGCGCTGTTATATATATATATATATATGTTAATAAAATTTTTGAATTATGATAAAGTCTGTTAACATGAAAAATAGTCTTATAAAATAAAACATCGTGTAAACAATATTAATAAGCTGAGAATAGCCTAGCTGATTGTCTTTATACTAATTATACCCTATATAATTATTTCTCATTTCTTGTTGTACATGTTTTATAAAATATGATCACCGCAATCTTCTAATTTTTCAAAAGTAACTGAAAAGAGACCAAGAATTAAAGCGTAATGATCTTAATTTTATTTCATGGAAATATGAAATTTTCTTATGTTAACTGTCTTAGCTTTTATTAATAATTAAAAATTCTCCATTCACTTTATCGTTAGGATACTGTATATTGTAACTTGAAAATAGTTATTTTGAAACCCGTACGGTCTGTCAGTCGCTTTTAATTGGAACCCGGAGATTGATTTGTTGTTTTATGGAGACACGAGTGACGAATACCTGATTAAAAGCAAAGTCACTGATTCTAAACGCGATCCCTGCTTCATCCAAACGTGTAGAAAAATAGCAAGCTGCTATTAAATAGATTTACGAAGAAATTGTGGCTATATTTCTAACTAAAAATTTAATAATATTGTTCTGGTCAACGGGTTTTCGTGTTCAGTGTCCGTCCCAACGCGGAAAGCGTCGCTGAATCCATTTTTAGTCGTCCCATATTTCAAGCGACTTCTCATCGATTGATTTCGTTGCTTACAAATGGGTGCCGATATTCTATTCACAACAGACCTTTTCCGCATCCATCACGCGGCCTATTTGCCTCCATTTGCGGCATGACGCCAGCCAGCCTGCAATACCTGCGTCGATGCCACTCGTAAATCAAGGCGATGAAAGTGCGCCGCGACGGGATTGTCCATCAGAGTCTATATATCTTTGCAAGCGACTGCCCTTTCAATCCGCGGCACTCTGCACACGTTTCCCCCCCAGGTATATGGCCGACGGACATATCACACCAATACCAGATTCGCTATCAGGATCCAATTACTTTCCGCAACGCAGTTGCAAAGCATCAGGGGTTTATTTCTGTCCCGTATTTGCGTTCCTTTGACTCATACCATTAATAAGGACAAAACCAGAATATTTTATATCAGCAATTACATTTCAATTTTCTTCAACACTGAACTTTAGAGTTACCAAATATATCACAAAATTAATATTTTGAAAATGTGTTAAATATATTAACGTTACTCTCATTTTCTACAATTGTCTCTAGGTTTTGGTGCATCAAGAAGCCTGGATTACTGTGTCCGCATATAAAACTCTACCTGCAGTCATCAGAAGGGCGTGGGACACATACAGAGAGCCCGACTCACCTGATTCAGGTAAATTAGAAATTTATTGATGTCCATGCCAATAGATTAGCTTAGGGCCCCATTTCCTATATCGTTGTCGTTGGTTGAGACAAATTTATCTAATACCTTTGACTCACGTACCAAAATTATTTTCTTTGTCGGCTATGTTTACATCAATAATATTTTTGAATGATATACTGATATAAAATGAAAAAAATAAATTTCTTTCTTAGTGTTCACTTGATAAGATCTACCAATTGGTACAAGAAACGTTATTTTTTTCTGTAAGTACTCATAGTTGTCGGTTAAGATTAATGCCGTTTTATAACATTCGTTAATATTAATGATCAGATGTAATTTTTGTTATGAATAATATATTTGTATTGCTTTTGCAGATATGTAATTACATTTTTTGTCTGTTAGGGGCTTCAATGCGCCATTTCCTTTTACGTTATTATTAGTTTGATTTTCCTTAACTGGCATGAAAAAATACAGTATTTTTTTAAAATTATTAAATTTTACATTGTTTTTTTAACGTTCCCATGATGAATTTGTAAATGGATTGGCCACTTGGATAAAATAAATTTCATTGTTTCATTTAAAATAATGATTTTATTACGAAGTATGACGTAAAGAGTAATACAAGACTACCAATTAACTAATGGTCTGATTGGTGTTTCCGATTTATTTGTTTAATATAAATTTTAAAATTATTTACATAACATTATTTAGATTTTAGACGTATATTTGTTAGTTAAATATTGTTTCATTTTTAGGTTTAATGAATCAGTTAAATGGCATAAAATCAGTTTCTGATCCGTATTAAATAAGCATCATTAATACAATTTAAGTGCTAGGTTTGTCTATTATTAGCTCTGGAGTTGATTTTTATGCCACACTGATATATGATAGATTATTAACAGCAATCCAATTCATAGTTTTAAAATACCTATAACGTTTTATCATATTAATTTTAAATTTTGGTAATCCCTGGAATTTAGTTTAATTGCTTACTTACTAATTCCATTTCGACCTTTTTATAGACTCAGTTTAGTCCTTGTTAAATAGGCTCTAGCAGATATTTTTATTTATCACATTATTGTGTTTTTCATCATCTTAAACCACTAAGATTATTGTACCTGATAATTATTGTTTAAAGGATCTTAATAAATGAGCAAGTATTTACAGATTAATTCATACTATTAACTGTCTTTCTCAGTATTTTTCTGCATCATGGCATTATCTTCTGATATAATTTATAAACTATTGAACAAAATAATAATACTTTTTAAAGTTTATTATGAATTTGTGCAGCAACCAATATTTTTTTATATATTTGCTTTACGTCAGATCTCTTAATGTTGTCAAAAAAGGCAATCTTTTAAGTTCCTTGAAACGTTACAGTGACTTATAAAAAATAATAACATTCACGAGATGAATTACAGTATTCCATAAGACAAATCATTCACATCGTAAATATATTTTTCTATTGAATCATGAATTGTGCCAGTTTTTGGTTTTCAAATTGCAAACAAACGAACAATTATAACTTTTTTCGACTTGAGGAAAACAACTTTCCTTGTCAACCCCTGAGTGACATTTGACCACGAAAATAAACGGAAAGTTAAACTGTTTCAGCAGCAGTTTTGTAAAACAATGGAAATTTTTTTTAGGTAATTACATTGTCCGTCCCTTCTGTGTGGCGTCCTACAGGTCTCTCTTTTATTTTATTTTTTATTCAAACTTCTCCTCTCACTCAATTTCCCTCACTTGTAGATTTGTCAAAGAGCTCACACAGATGCGCCACACAGTTGTGCAGCTGCTCGCTAGATGGCAGCAGCGATGTTCCTATTTCCTTCTTTTCCTCCGGGAACACTTATTAGCGAATTTTTGCAAAAAATATACTGTTGTGATGTCCCCAAACAGATAAATTATTTTCTCGCAAAAAGAATGGGAAGCTCATACTTTTCTTAGTGTCAACACAACATTTTAACACTTTGCAGTAGGGGTTATTTTCTCCAGGAATTATTGGCACTGCAACATTCAAATAAGAATTATTCTTAGTTAATTACATGCGTTTACAGTTAAAAAACTGACTTTATATGTTCAATAATAAATTTTGAAAATATGTTGCACAATGACCATTTATAGGGAATTTTGAATATATGTGTATTTTCAACTGAACATTGATCCATATTAGTTTTCAGATTAAATTAAAGAATGGATTGGCTAATAATTTATGTTATAGGTCTCAATAATACTCATTCCCTGAAAGCTACGCTTATCAAATTTGCATCGGAAAGTTACTATCATTTATTGCTTATTGACCTTTGAACAATTTTCTACCAAGACATTATTACATTTTAGATAAATATCAATTTGTTTGTGGAAAGCTGTCTGCCACTGTCGTAATGGTCGATGCAAATGTGTGAGATTTGAACCACTGGGTATTATAATATTGAACATGGGGAACATAGCGAGTCGCCCCCCTTCCTGGGAGTAGATGACCCGCAGCACGCATTTATTTATATCTACTTATGTACGTCTAGGCTGTTTTATGAAAATGTATTATTTACAAATTAGATTGATATTCAAGTAATCTGTAAAATAAAATCATTTTTCTGTATTAGTTTCTTAATTTCATGCAAATTCAACACAATAAAAATGAGATAAGAGAACTTGTAAACATTGGATGATTTTTCGTAACTTGAATTTCGTTTTTACGTTATGGTATTACAAAGTAAAAGTTAAAGTGTAGACCTAAATTATATTATAACAATTTCTTTTTTCTCTTAGTCTCTCTCTCTCTCTCTCTCTCTCTCTCTCTCTATATATATATATATATATATATATATATATATATATGTACTAAGACCACGATGCGAGGGGAGTCTGCGGGAGTTTTCTCGCAGGCGCTTCAGCCCAGAGTGACTGCGGGGCTCACCTGATCATGTCGGGAATGCCTCACACTCTCTCTGGGTATTTTTTTTATCAAAGTTCTCATATGCCGAGACACCTTCACCTATTTTAGGAGGTATATGTACTGCGGTCAAAGACCTTGGGCATATGGCAAGAGTTGTCCGCTAATCCCATTGGATCAGTCGGCCAACTGCCTCCTGAAACTGGTGGAGACACGGAGAAGGGAATGCTGCGTCCCCACAGCAGACTCGTCTCCCGTCATTCGGAAGGGCGTGAGAATAGTACCCAATGCCCGACCTACCTGATGCAGGTTTTCTAGGGTTTTCCCTGCATCTCTTTAGGTGAAACACCGGGTAGGAACCTTAAACCATAGCCCGGGGGCCCTAGTTAACCCTTGGCTACCTTGCTCTACCTTCTGCATCCCCCCTTTTTCAATTCCCTTCCTATGCTATTAAAGGGGAGTTGCCTGTTTCAGTAGCCTGTTAACCAACAAAAAAAAGGCCACGATGCAATTTAATTTTTGGCGTGAATTTATTACTGAAACTCATAAACTGTTAACTCCTGGAACACATTTATGTGCGTCTATAAACTAGATTCACTTTGGGATGAACATTTCATCCAACACGTCAGTATTTCGCAAAAAAAATTCAAATATTTTCTAAATTTATAAGCTAATGTAAAGCCGATTTTTATTCCTGTTGTTAAGAATTAAATTTCAAGTCAGACTTTCTCTGCTGCAGTGACTAAGACATATTTCCTTAGGAGGAAAGCCGTGGTAGTGTTGCAATACGCGGCTGTTTTGCAGCTAGAGCCAAATTTTGGCAGCCGGAGTTTATCTGTCGAGCCTGTTGTGTGTGTCGCACAAATCAAGACGTAATGTCTTGCGCTCATAATGGATCGTGACTGGCGGCCGTTTGTTACGGCACTCCAAAGTGACCTGAATATGGTCCCGGGAAGACTTCCTGCCTGCGCGTGCAAGACATTGCTCTACTCCGCTCGACCTACTTGTGACCGACACACGGCAGTGGCCATTGTGCTCATCACCATTTGCACGTCTAGCAAGTTCTGAATCGAAGTGAAACGTAGTGAGACTCACCGGTAAGCAAACTCTATGCGACGGAAAATCAACAAGTCTCCGCTGAGGCTAATTCACGAAACCCTATGATATTGTTAGGATACTATGAGTTATACTTCAAATTCAGTTATAAATAAACATTTTATTAATGTTATAAAATCGCTGAGATGTTCCTGCGTTATAAATCTATTTTGTCCTGTTAATTTTTATAAATAATATATTTTTAATTATAGAATTTTGAGTCGATTTCACACCAACGAAGTAGCTGCTCTGAATGCGTTTCTAGAGAAATTGCAGTACACTGATTCATTCAAAGAGTTTTCTCTGTAGAGCTTTTCTTATTTATAATAAAAATTCTTTGGATTTCTCCTGTGTTTTATTTTGGGTAACAGGCTACATGAGGGTGATCCTGAAACAGGCAACTCCCCTTTAATAGCATAGGAAGGGAATTGAGAAAGGGGGGATGCGGAAGGTAGAGCAAGGTTTAAAATTCCGATGTGCGTGTGTTTGTAATTCTTCTACTCCTAAACGGCTTCCTCGATTTTTATTTTATTTTTTTGTATTTATGGGTCACCAGGAAGGTTTTCAGCTGTAGTTGCGCTTGGCAGGTAACGCGATTGTGGAGATCCAGAATTTTTTTTTAATTTTCCGCCCAATTTATTTTATGTTTTTTGGATATAATACACACAAAATATGTGGCATTTGACTTAGGCATCAATACATGTGCAAGTTCATTGCATCGTAGCTTGACATTCTTTGGACATTTTCATTTCATATTGCTGAGTTCTGATATATTCCGTGTATTGTACTTGCGTTCATACTGAGTGAATTATTTTTAAGTTAATTGGACATTGAACAGATGAATTTTGTCAATGTGGAAGGTGAATTGTTTGATTACGATTCATAAATTTGTTCATTCGGCGGTATTCCATCTAACTTATTAAATCAAACATTTAATTTTCAACGTTCATTTCTGCGATTTTGATTATACAGAGGTAAATCTTCAAAAATGTGACGATGTGTCTGATGGTTTTATTACGTGTTTGAGTATTAGTAAACCACATACAGTCTCAAATATTATAAATTTTCTCGGACTATTTTCACGTCCTTTATCATTATAATAGCATACACGTTCACAGTGTATTTTACTTTTTCCAGTGAGCTGTGTACGAAATCCACTCTGGTACGGTATAACAGCCACTTGCACAACGTTAACAAATAAAGATTTATAATTTTTAATGCACTGTACATTTAACTTGTATTTATTATTTATTTTAAATGTCAAAATGTATCTTATCATAATTTAGTAAATGAGAAAAAAACAATTATTGTAAACGTCATTTGAGGTGATGGACAGATAGAGCAACTTTTGAAGCACGTGGAACTGTATAGGGCTTCTTGTGAATTTTTAAAACGCACGGTTTTTCAGTATTGAAAAAATATTTGCTGAAACACTCATTAGATATATTAGTTCACGCGTATGAAATTCAAATTCATGAATATATCATTGGAAATTCAAAAACATGGGTTTCTTTAAATAATTGATTGTAATGTGTAACGCAAAAGAAAATAGTCTCAAGGGACCTGTTTAAAGAACTACACGTGTATAATAAATTACTGGAGAGTTTGTTATCGGATATTGTACTGGGTGGCTTCTTCACGATTATCATACGAAACGATAGTCTACGAATGAAACTAATAACGTCAATAGCAAAAGGAAGTTCCTATTTGAAACTTCTGATGGCTGATTCATTACGTATTCATTCCTGTCAACAAATATATTTATGTAGAATTGCTTCACCGTCTACAATATTTAATCGGAAGGTAACAATATGAAAAAGCACATGCAACATTCGCGTCTTCCACAACGGTAATACTCCAACCCATCCATAATGAATTGTAAAAAGGACCCTACCATATACAATGTTACAAGTCCTGAATACGTAACCTACGCAAGAAACAGCCAATTTAAATATTTTTACCCGGATAAAACTGTACTTCAAACAAAAACGTTTCACTGAATCTGAACATACTATGGAAATCGCAAGGAAGTACCTCGTGGAGCTCCGAGAAACATTTTTCAAAATGTTGCCGAATTAATATTAACGTTGAAGAATTTTTAAATGTAGGAGGGGAATTATTTGAAAGTGATACCATTTATTTTCTGTTACTCTGACAAACAGACATCCGATTGCGGAATCGGCTTTACAATTTTGTAGAAAATTTCAGAGATGTGCAAAATATTTGCAGCTCAGTACAGTGTGTGAAGTGGAAAGATGAGAATGTGAATATAAATAACGATTACAGTGGACTTAATTTTACCAGTTGGTATTTTATTTTGGTTTTACATTATTATTGCTAAAACTAACATTCAGGTTACACCACTTCAATTTTATTGACGAATTTTTTTTACTTTTCAGAGGTTTTATGTCTAAATTTTAAAATACAACAATTTACTTTCTGATTAAAGCTACGTCTAGTTTATTGTGTATAAGGAAACAAATTAGTCTTTAATTCAGTGCCTTGCGAAACAATGCCACATTTAATGAATTCAGGAAGACATTATTTTGAGAGATAGCGAGCTACATAATTGAAAACTCGAAAAAGTTGTCCGCGAGAAGTGAAAAGACGAAAACATCAAAACTTTAGCCAGATTGCGAAACAATTTTTTTTGAATGGCGCAAAAGTGCGACGGGCTTCGTTTGATCTATGCACACGTTGTATGGATTTACTGTTCGGTATTCGGGGAGTTTGTGATAGCGTGTTGAGCAAGAAAGGGGCGTAAATTTCATTTAATTTATAGGCTGCGGCCACACTACATCAAAAGTTAGAATCTCAGCTTGGCAAAACGCAAAAGGGACAGACGGGCTTTGGGGAAGGCGGACAGACTCCCTGCGAAAATAATTCACTTTCAAAAGACGGATAGGGCGGGGGTGGAGTGGGGGCCACTCTCCTTGGTCAGATTGCACGTACAAATATGCTTCTGTTTCGTAACGGGAAGCAGGGAACACAGCGTCACGGATTCACGAAGTATTCTAAAGACTGGGACAGTAGTAGTGTTGCTTGTGGGGTAAAAATGATATAAAAGCTACATTTCTGCATTTCCTGAAAAACGTGAAGGTAAATCTTGGGTTCAAAAATTCTGATAAAAATACTCGACCACGATTTATTAACTTTCTCTGTAATTAAAGCTGGAGAAACTGTGAAGTTGATAATTGGAATGGTACTGTATTACGCCGTTGTCAGAATAGATTAAACCCATAACCTTCTAATTAAAACAAGGCTGCTTCTCATCTCAGAACATTCATACTTTTGTAAGTATAATGGTCTTTATATTTTCAGTCACATTAATATTTTACAGATGTGATTAAACAAGTTTTTAATGCCTTAGAAATTCTTACTTATGGACCATATATTTTATAATTTGAGAGTTAGATGATAAAATACGACCAAGAACGATCGGAATAAATTGATTCAGTAAAAGAACTAATACATGATAAGTTTTTTAGAAGAAAAAATAAAAAATCATTCTTCTATTAGTTGTTGTTGGCCATGAAAATTGTCAAAGAAAGTTAAATTATGCATTAAGGTCTTAATGATTACTGTTCATATTAAAATACTCATATTATTATTGTTAACACTGTACATAAAATTAAACGACGTTATTCCGATGGTCCATTGCCTAATTATTCAGAAGAAAATAAGAGTTGCAAGAATGAAAACTTCCTTATAGCGTCTGGAGGAGAGGGAATTCGAAGAAGAAAAGGAATGACACGTCGACGTTTGGAACTGAAAACAATCGCTTACGTGCTTTCGAATAGAAGGAGTGGCTAAGCAAAAATGAGCATAATTCAGTCTTAAATTTACCTTGATTATCGGAGAACTGTTTAATTTTGTTCGGCAGTCTGTTGAAGATGGATATCCCTGAATAATGCACACCTTTCTTTGCAATTGACAATGTTTTACATTTTTTATACAGATTATTTTTGTTCCTTGTATTGAAGGGATGAATATCAGAGTTATTAAAAAACAAGTGCCTATTTGTGATTACAAATAACATCAAAGAAATAAATGTATTGGCACGTTAAAGTGAAAATGCCTAACTTTTTGAACAGAGTTCTGCAAGAAGTTCGTGAGGAAACCTGACATATTGCTCTAATAACACGTTTTTGACTAATAAAAATCTTATCTATGCCTACTGAGTTGCCCCAAAATATAATACCATATGATAAAACAGAATGAAAATATGCAAAGTATACTAATTTTCTTGTTTTTAAATCACTGAAGGTGGACATTGCTCTGACAGCATATGTAGCTGAGCTGAGTTTCTTAAGTAATTGATTAATCTGATCAGTCCAATTTAATTTATTATTTACTAAGAGACCTAAGAATTTAACAGAGGAAGTTTCATTTACATTTTTGCTGTCGTATTTAAGTGTTATAGATTGTAAAGTTGTGTTGAGTGTGTGAAATTGCATGAAATGTGTTTTGTCACAGTTATTTGTTAGTCCGTTCGCATTAAACCATGTTAGCAGGTTAGTTAAATTATTGTTACTTGCCTCTTCTAGTGTGTCTTTGTTACTTTTTACTATTACACTAGTATCATCTGCAAAGAGGATAGCTTTAGTTTCTTAAATATGAACCATACGTTTTCAGAAGTAAGTTTATGTCCTATCTTGGCCTGACCCGTGCCGAATGGAGATGTACCTGCATTTTATTTGTGTGTGTTCGGTGCAACGGCCAGGGACCAAGGAGCCCGTTGGTGCGTGAGAGATGCGACCTCTCAGAGGACCCTCTCTCTCCCTCCCGCTTTCCCTTCCGTCCGGGGATCGTGACAGCTGATGGCGGTGACGTGTTGCCATGGCGACCAGGTGAGCTGCTGCTGCTTCGGACAGTTCATTAGGCTCCACTCTGAGCGGGCCTCAACGGCCAATTTCACACATCAGCAGGCCCCCTCCCCCACCCTTTATGCACGCCCCCTAAGGGTCACGCTGGTATCTAGCAGACGTCATCACTGTGTCATCATCGTTATACACCACATCAAGAGAGAGCACCCTGCCAGACTGGGCACCGTCACTTGAAAACAACAACTATTTTTTAAAACTTTCTCTCGACAATTTATAATTATCATTACTTTATCTTTTGATTTACATACATATTACACTTCATTTTACTGTTTCAATTAATAAAGATGAAAACTTTCGGCCAAATTAGTCAGAATTAAAATTATTTATTAATTAAATTATATCACGACGTTTCGTTCCATTATTTAGAACCTCCTCAGGTGTGAAAACAATAGAAAAAATAATCCAAAAAGTTGTATAATCTCAGACTGCACATAGATTTATTTATAAATTTGTTCTGAAGCACGAACTATTTCCGAGGCTTGTTGTTGAACGTTCAACATTGCCTCTTACATTAAAAAATATAAGTTAGGCAACAGATATGTAGAGAATTGTAAAAAAGTCTTTATAATAATTTTTCTTCAATAATTTATTGAAAAACTCAGGCAGCAAGTATGTTCAATCTAGTTTTTTAATTTGTTGACAATTGTGAGGTAATATTGTTATAAGAATTTTCGGGCATTACACTGTCTTTTTATTCTTCTTTTCGTCGTTAATTTGTTATTTTATATATATTGTTTTGTTTTTTTGCTTCCCTTTTATAATCTTCTACTCAGAAAATGGGTTAAGTGAAAAATTCTAACAAAGTAAAATTACGTGTGATAATCTTCCTTGTGCGCTTACAAATATAAAGCCTCTGAAATGTAATATACAAATATATATAAGGGTGCTTGTGTGTGATGACTTACCTCCATATTCGTAAGTCTTTCTTCCCTTGTTGCTAAGACCTTTCTTCCCTGCTTCCTGGACTGATCGAAGCATGGTCACTCTGCCACCTCACAAAGCTCCTCTCTCCACCACTCTGCTGCCATCTCCTTTCACCACCACCTTGTATCACCAGCAATCTCTTTCTCCACCACTCTCCTTCAATATCCTCTACAAAAATCTCCTGCAAAAATCTCTCTACCACTCTCCTTCAATACCTTCTCGCCATCACCTTGTATCACTTGCAAAAATCTGTCATCAAATTGTCTCCGCCAGCCTCTTTAAAGCCTTGTCCCCACTTATCCGACACCTATCACTAAGGTGGCAGGGATGGATATCCTCCAATCATATCCCTTGTTTCATTTGGGGAACACACGCCACCCGGTCACCAAATTCCCAGGCAGATTAAGACATTCCGAAACGGCGACGAGGTGTCCGAGCTTTATGGTCCAGGTGTCAGCCGCAGTCCCTTTGTTATTATTCCGAGCCGCCAAGACGACACGCGGAAAAACCCCCTCTTTCTGACAAGCGACTTTCTCATTCCGGAATATTTGGTATTTAAGTTCCCGTAAATTATAATAAAAAATTGGACGCGGGTTCTACTGCGCTACCATTCAACACTTTTGCAGGAACCCTGATTTTAAATATTAGAGGGACGATTAAGAAAATCCTGTACCGAGTAAAACGCACCATTTAATAGAGTACTTTTACTCTGCTTCACATTATTTAGTCATTCCAAATTTTTTATTAATTCTAAATATTAGTGACTTCCTGAGAATCCGTTTTCTAGGTATCACAAGATGAGCATTGGTGCCCTTGTTAAGCAATTCTGCCACGTTGCTCCTTGGATTACACAATCACTCTACCGTTTTTATTTTTTTATTTCTGATATTATGAAACAACCCAATCTTTGCAAGCTTGTGTTTTTAGTATAAATTTTAGTTTGTTTATATTTACTGACAACTGACCAGCCAGACTAGTGTTTCCGTCGTCATGGAATACTATTCCTTTGTCAATCTGAATTTGCGTCTTATGAATGGTAAATTGTGCTTTAATATCAAACGTGCAAGAATTATACTATATTTTAAGTGAGGAAGTCGTAAATTCGCCATAAAATATTACTTGCGTGAGAAATTGAAATGAAAATTAAAATCTCACATCTAACGTTATTTTTTTGTTGTTCAAATTTCAGAAAGAATTAATTTCGAATGAAACTCGTATGTGCCTGATAAAGCGTTATGATTAGTAGTCAATAGTCAGCTGTGATTATCTCGTCACAGCGTGCTGCGTGATTTAAGGCTGCGTGCTAGATTCTTCCTAGATGATAATTTCTTACCTGAAAACAGTAACCGTTACAACGTGGTGGTAAACCTGAATAACACTGAACATATTTACATTTTATAGCGCTGTATCTACTAAGAATATCCCATTCATTCCGTGATTCTTGTTTTACTTTTCCTGAATTTGACTACTTGGCCTTACTTATTGAAATATTAGTCTTGAACCATCTATAATTTTTAACCTCATACTTTCATATCCGTCCTCTACATTTGTATTGAAACCGTTATTATCACGTTTAATACTACATATAATTATTATTTTTTAAATATCGAGGCTGTTTACTCCTCATTTTATCAGTAATCTTAATTTTCATATAATATGGCTCTTCGCTTTCACTGCAGTAAGAAATTACTTTCCTTTATAGACATAAATGTTTTCATAAATTGTGTTCTTTAACTATGGATACATTTGATTAGAGTACCTCTATTTATAGGAATTTTGAGAACTTACTAAAAATATTATTCTTATGTACGAGAAATGTAATTGAGATATTACCATGAACTATATATCGAGGCCTCATTATCCTTCTGAAGTTAATACAAAAAATTACAATTTACTCAAGTAACTATTTTTATTTACTTATTTTCATAATTACCTGTGAGGTAATTTATTATAGTCGTTATTATTGTGTTTTATCATTGATTTATCATAATTTATTCGATAATAATTTAAAATATTGGAAATAAAAAGAAACAAAAGTTTTAATGTTTGAGTGCTATTTACTGAATTAAAATAAAACATATTTATATGAAAATGTGTTAAAATTAAATTATTTTCTCTTATGGTTTTTAATTGGTACTGAATTGAAAGAGAGTAATATAAAATGAGTTATTTTAAACTCTCCTGCGTAGCTAAAATAAAATTTATAAGTATATTGATAAGTATCAATAGTTTGTAAATTAAAATTCAAAATATTGAACCTTTGTTAAATACCGTATATACTCTACAGTTCGTTTAAACTATCAATTGCGATGAATTAAGCGTGCGGCGCAATTCCCAGATTTACATGTAGTGCTGTGTTGTCGGCGAAATTAAGTATACTTGTTCTGGGTTGCTGAATTCAGACTCTGGTGTTTTTTGTTGGTTGACTATATTACTCTGTATCCTTCGGTCAATTTTCTCAAAGATAAACTTCTAAAAACTGTAATTTCTCTCTCACGTATATAAGGTTAGTGACTGGAACATCATATGAAATTTTTATAACTAAACCGTATTCCATTACTGAAGTTTTTCGTCTTGTTATTTGGTGACGACTGCTCTGCGTTATCTTATCGTAGCTACCACATAGGGTTATAGGCAATGACTTGAACCGATTCTCAAAGTAATTGAAGTAAAAAGTATACTTATCGACAGATTGGTAGCTTGTTGTTTTCATCTTCGAAGTGAATTCTTGTCTTTAATGAACTAGTTTACTTTTGCATATAGGTTCTTAAAATACAGAGCTGTACTTATTGTGATTTTTCAGCCTTTCCCAATTTATGTGCGGCCAGCATATTTAATCCAAACGTTCTCACATAGATGTCATTTGCGCAAGGCGTTTAGGCTTGCGCAAGATAGGCTAATATGGAGGGTTCCATCAGACCAGTCTTAGAATTAAATTACAGAACAACAAATGCACTTATAGCACTTCAAAAATTATTTCTCTGATCCTTTTTGTATGAATAAATTTGTGTAGTAGATTTTACTCTAAATCTCAAATTTCTTATCAACGCAAAGGTTTCTCGTAGCTCTTTGAAGAAAGTTTAGAAAAACGGAAAATCAATCATTATGATCTTACCTTTTTTATTATAAAGTTCCGGATTTCAGGCAAAACGTAGTGATATATTTTACTAATTCAATTTATTATATTATTATTACTTAAACTATTTATGATTATTTGTATATCGCATTTATTATTTTTAATGTATATCTACAGTAAATATCTTTGTATTCAAAAGAAGTTAATATACTTCAAATATTCAATTAATAGGTCCGGTCGGCATTTTTCCATTCTTGTCTTCTAAGTGAAGCTTTACGCTGTTTTTTGAGCTTCAATTTGAAGCATTTCTTCTCCCATTAATGTACGTATTTATTAATAATGCGGAACGTATTGGAAAAAAAATTATGCTTTTAGATGTAACTGGGTTTCGGAACGACCTGCCAAACATGATGATCAAAGGAGGCTGCTGTGACTGAGGCGACAAACGCTTTCATCACCCGTAAATTATTTTCGAACCTTTGATTTAGATGTTGTCCTTCACGCGAACTGACACACGACAATCGTCTCTTTCACGAGAAATGCGGTTTGAGCCGCCTCTCGCATCCATTGTTCGTCATCTTCTGCTCGCATCTATTCCGCGTTTAGTATCCTCCTCCACCCCCGCCCCCCCACACCCACACCCCCTACATCCGCGCAGCACCCTCGCTCTGTGAAACAAAACTCACTGCAAACCACTTATCTTTTACTCCCGTGTATCATTTAAAAACCTAATTATCTCTTTTTTCCTTCTCTGCGTAAAGGCAACATGTTTTGAGTCGTACTGTCAGTAGCAATAGTTTTTTAAACATGACATCACATGCTATATCCAGAATTTCGCTAACACTTCCTTTGTACGCCAGAATTTTTAATAAAGCCGTATATTTTTTTACCTCTGGACCTGAAAAATTACGGAGATAAATAAAAGCTATATGATGTCTGATACATATCTCCGTCTCCCTTCCCCCTTATATTCAAAGGTGCTCTCGGAATAATAACATAAAAAAACTCAGCCGCAGCCGCGGTACAACCGGGAAGCCTTCATAATCATTCTGTTTGGATTTTTCTCCGTTCCTGCTCTCGCGGATCAAGAAATGTGTCAGAGGCAGAACGCACAGAAATTTTTGCGCCGCAGTGGTTCGCGTTGTCACTACCAGCACACTGTGCTGAGATCGCCTTGCCGACGCTCCTGGACCTTACAAGTCTTCGGACGTAGTGATTAGCACAGATCTTGTTGCCAATACTATCCGGGCGAAGCACGTAAACTAAGAACTGTTACGGTTTAGTAAACACCCTATGAAATCGCGGAAATCTTTGAAACGGTCACTAACCTATGCTTTGTCAACTTCTATTTTATTCAGAATGACTTAAGTATTATTATGTTTGTATTTCATCCACATTTATAAGTCATTTCTAAAAAAAACAACTATTTAATATTTTTTCAATTCTTAATTTTTAAATTATCCTTTAGATATTTTAATTTTTTAAACACAGTTTCAATAGTCAACGATTCCATGTATCAAAGTAATCAACAGTATTATCTATTATTATGGAAATAATCTATGCCACGTTATATTTTATATACCTTCAATTATTTATTCTTTTGAATTCTGTTAAAGAACAAACACATTTATTTTCCTCTGTATTTTCTTTGGTGTTGATATAGAAATTTAAAATACATGACTATCCATAATCTTAATTAAAATCGTTGACATAAATCACAACGTTAAACTATGAGGGAACTTACTTATATTCATTATTTTTTAAATACAGAACATAGGAAAGTTTCTCGAACAATTACTGACTTGCAAACCTCATGTCATGTTAGGGCATATTTCTTTGCTCCACTTCATTTTAATTGTAACGCGATGAGACCTGCAGTGATTTAATGTTCAAATAGATCAAAAATAATTATTTAAAATACATGTTTCCAGTTATAGCAATTATAAACTGATAAAATAAAAGCAGCAGATAATTTTTTCCACAATTCTGAAATCCAATAAAATCAAATTTAATCAAACACTGAATAACTTCAATATAATAACCAAGTAATCGTTTCCCCCCCATATTTCACAAAGGTCTAATCTGGAATGCCCGGTTATTGTCGACGCTGTATCTAAAAAATCATGCAGATTAAAACAGGCAAAATGCCACACACACAAATAACTAACCGCTAAATGCCAAATAAAAACTGTATCTCTGACGAGAAAATTTTGTTGGTTGTTGTAGGTGGAACACAGTCAGCTAAATGCAAATCAAATAATGCGTCTGAAAATGACAAGCATTGACAACGGCAAAAAAGGGCATGTACAATGCTATCAAAGGTCCCAATGTTGAACTCGATGGCTGTGTGATGTCAGAGGGGGATAGAGGCATATGTTCGCTGCAGAAAACTTCTGCTCATTATTATTAATGTACTCGACCTTACTTGCAAAACTCAACCTATGATAACTGGTAGGTCGGCCTTTGAATTGTTTCCATAACTCCATTATTTTCTGAGAAAATGTTAGCAGTTCAAGATACAAAACGTTAGTTCGTATTAAAGATGGGTTAATTTTCCCACCTTATATTCACTGTTATTGTTATCTTCGAGGGTTGTTCAGTAATAATTCATCAGAAATAAGTTTCTTGTCGTTGAACGGTCGAGAAATTGACGCCACAGCTCATCTACCATGGGTACTTCTCAGACAAGAATTCCTTTCATGAAGTATGCACCTTTCTTTGGTAATTTTATTTTCCCTTGACAAGACAATGGAAAAACTATATATAAAGAAATATATAACTTTCTTGAAAACCCGAGACTTCATAATTCATACTGAGGACGTCTTCGCTTTTTATAGTATAGATGACTTTTTAATTTCCAATTTGTTCTCAATTTTTATTTTTATTTTATGCAATTATTTATACAATTCACATTGGCTTGAATTATTTCTTCATTTGACGCCTAAGAATTCTCCGGTCATGGAGAAGTTTGGAGATTCGAAAATTGTGGTTCTGATATGTCAGAAGTACAGGATTTGAGTGGATTAGGCGTTGACTAAGATAGTTCAGTGACAGAATGTCCCGGGTTGGCTGCCCGGTACGGTCAACATTTAATTAATTTATTAATTAATCACTTCGTTTTTAACAAACATCTTCATGAATATGGAAACTTAAAAACTATTTAAATATTTTTCAGTTAAATTTTTATAATGCGTTTTAATAATAATGTTTTTTGTAATTAAATTTTTGATTTAATTACTTATAATATATGCTAAAATAAACATATTTTCAGTGAAAGTATTACGCAAGTGATGTGTCAAAGGAGCTTAAAAGAAAGTATTATTATTTTTTGAATACTGTGTGGACAACAGGCTATTTAAACATGAAGTACGTAAAATGTAATTATATTAGGAAACTAAAAGTAAATTATATTATGTTTGTAAAGTGCGTATTCCAGAAAGTTTTCATAGTGACGGTCCACTACTGCGTTGTCACTTATAATGGACATTTCCTGGAATATTGTATTGGAAATTTATGAGTTGAAAAATTGAAAATATGGTTTCAACGGTTTACTTCATAAAATGGAGTCTTGCAAAGTTTTAGTTGGAGAGAGGTGCATCAACGTAAAAGTCTTCTCTTAATAAAGCATATGTTTTAAGAATAGCACAAAAGTTCGTTACTTAAAAGCCAACAAAAGGAGTGGTTAGGGGGAACCACAGTCCTGATTGGCTAGGAGCGAGAACATGGAGCAACGAAAATATCTCAGGCAGTTCTCGGACAAGACATAGCTTTCTCCAACTCTTTTCTTAATTGAAAACCATTGTCGTCTCTGTGAGTAGTCACTTGCTTCTTTGAATTTTTGTCCAAGTTCTCTAGAATTAGACGAAAAAGAGAAATTCTTTTTTGTTTTTCATGAGATGAACCAAGGACAATTATATCTTAAAATTTCAGTTTCAATCAATAGTTAAAAAATTGTATTCATGAAGTAAGAAAAATGATTCTCATCGTTTTATGTAATTGAATGTAATTATTTAACGATAAGGTTATTAAAATTTAATTTAACTCCAATAATTTGATAAAAAGATAATACTTAGAAATTGGAGTGGTGTTAATTAACACAATATATTCTCAAAGGTATTTCTCTTGGCCTTCACAACGTTCAGGAGACTATAAATATTTTTCTCGTGAATGTGTTTCTTCTCACTATGATATAAAAGAGTAACGGTTGTAAATTATGGCTTTAAAATGTGACCGTCTCCAATTCAATGGTCGTGGAAGGTATTGAGTTCAGAAGCTTGTTAAGTTGTCCAGCTGATTGACTCTCTGGACTCTGTGTCACTAGTTTATTTTGCAGTTATTTCCTTGCCGATGTCATCAAATGTGTATTTGTCAGTCCCCGCGGTGTAACCACCTGCTGCTTCCGAGGGCGACGACAGGGACGATTCTGTGTCACGCAAGTGCAGAAGCAGCCAGCCTTTAATAGACACATCGCATCGCATCGCGTCGGGTTGCGTCGCGACGCTCCGACGAGCGCGTCTCCACCAGTAGACACACCCCTGCCAGCCTGCCAGTAGTAGCTGCGGCGATGTCAGGGTTGAACAAGTGGTGTGGGGGTGAAGAACACCTTGTTACATTATTCATCACCCTGGAGTACATTTTTCACGGGGGCAGTCCCCTCCGCCCCCCGCGCCGCTCCTCCGCCGAGTATAGCAGATACATACACCCCTTCGCGCGGAATTCAGCCACGCTTTTTATGGGGATCCTTTCAGTTTTATTGTCACCCAGGACACCGTGATCCCAAAGCTCCTTTCTTTTCTTTTGCAGTAGAATTCTAACTCCAACGCACTCCCTCCTGGCCCTCTTACTACTAAGGTCTCGCGTTTTAAAACGCTCAATAATAATAAAATAGTCATCCTGAGGAACATAAAATGAAACTATGTTTTCCAAATACCTGTATAAACCATAGCACTAAAATTATCGAATAGTCAACATCCAAGAGTTCTCTAATTATATGACTAAATAAATTTAATTAAATAGTTAAAAATGATTGGAGTTACAATTACCACTTATTTTGAAACTAAAAATTTAATTTTCCGGCCCACGTAATCTACATTCTCTTGCTCCATTATTTATCCTACAACAAGCCTAATGCATTTTGTTTTCATCTATTTTTTAATAGTAAACTTATATTCATTCCTTTTATGCTACACATATCTAAACACTTTTACATAATTTTATTTTTCTGATATTCAAATACAATTTTAATAAATTCAGTTTCTCAGTTTGTTCTTTTATTGGGTTATTTCAAGTCTCGTCAACGATACTGTTCTTGGTGACTGTAATCATATGGATTGTAGAGGATCATTCGTTATAGTATCGCATTCGATAACACTATATGATCATAATATCAGTTGGTAAACTAGGATGAAATCGTACCGTAGACACCGAGTATTCCTAGTGCAAGTGACCTACTAATTCAACAGAAAATTCAGGCAAAACATAATACTAAAACTAACATCGCTTTATCATTTGAAACTAAGACAAATTAAAATTATATATAAATAACCTTATAACCTGAAAATTATGTCACTCGAGTCATTTTGTTGTATGAATTACGGAAAATAAACACTATGTCAAAACTTTAGAACATTGATAGGTTAATTTCCACTGTTGACGCGACTATAATTTTAATTAAAAAATAGGTTAAGAAACTTTTACGACGTCAGTTTAAATTTAGATACTTATTGAGTGTAAATGACGATAATTGCAAAACCGTAGTACACGTTTAGTTCAGCCTATATTATTTTAATATTCTTATCGTGTCATGTATTTTAGAATAATGGAGCAAAATTGACGATCTTTATTTTATGATATTTTTGGCAACAATCTAATCTTGGACAAGATAAAATAGTTGCGAATCTGAAAAATAGATACTTAGTTAATGCTATAGTATTATCCGTAGAACACAAATGTACCCTGTAGAAACAAATACTCGGAAATAAAATCGTTAAATTCGACGTTTATTTATATTTTTTATTTTTTGTTTAAAGTCACTTCGAGAACTAGATCATTAGAGATAACACATAACTTTTACATAATTTTAACTAATTACATTTATAGTTAGAAACATTTGAACAAATTCTCTTTCCTCGAAGAATTCGACGTTGACAGAGTTTTCTTAGCAAATAAATAAATATAATTTTAATATAAAAAGAAACATTTAAATCATTGTTTATTCATGATACTCTAAAAATGATATATATGGAACTAACATGTTGCTATAATTTTGTTCCATGGTTATCTAACAGAATTCCTAGTGTAACCAAGTCGGAGAATGTTCTCTATGAAATTTAGAAATATTAATGAATTTACGAACATATGCCTGTTCTATTTGGAAGATTTGTTATATATTATATTTGGTATGCACTCGTATAGTTCTCGGTTTAATACCTATGTATAAATTTATATATCTAGCATTACATGTTCGGTCTGCCCTTCCAATTATTTTTAGAAATTTTGTTCATTCATATATGAAAAATTTAAATAAAATCTTGTCTTTATTCTCTTTCTTTAACTATTTAATGACTAAGTCAGATAAACACATGCGGACTGACAAAAAGTTGCCACTTTGGAACTGGAGCTATATTTCTTTGTGTTAATAATACAACCGTATGTCATTTATGTCAGACTGTAAATAGATTACACATTAGTAAACAATTTAATCAAAATAAACGCTCGGGGATAATTACATATGTGACGATGTAAACCTTCCCAGCCCAGCGGCAAGTAAGTTGTGAAAACGCATCACTGTATCATTAATATTTGACTGAGAACGAAGCCGAGTGAAAGCGGAAATTATCAACTGTGGTACTGCCTATTTATAATTGCCACCCAGAGGTTTCCCTCCACCCTATATTAAGTGAGTCACAAAAGCATTAGGATACTAATTGTTAATAAAAACGATTTATAATTCATTTTCGTCGGTTAACGTCGGTTTAGTGACTCAAAATGTCGCAAGTTATAGCCCTACTTTTTTTTATTACACATTATTTAGACCAGTTTCATACATCTCACTCTACTTTCAATATTTACTTTAAATTATTGAATTCTATCTGGGAGCCCAACTATACTCGGGATTTTACCGCTTAAATATAACTAATATTTTACTTAAGTTATGATAATTTTTGTTTCTCGGGAACGTCGTCGTCTCCCCCGCACGGATACATGCAGGTTACGTATGGCATAATGTATGCTGTACTAAGTTATATATCATTAGGGTAATTGGTATTTTTGAAGACACAATTTTTTTAATTCATTACCTGTTTCTTTATTCTTTATCATAGCTTCATTACTTATTTAAACGTTAATATTTTGAAAGCCGACGTCATTGCCGCCTGTGTGGATGACAAGTCTTTAACTTCTTCTTTAACCTCTTCATCTGAGAATCCACTTATAGTCCCCTGAAAAAATATTCTCTAAAAGTTGAACACGTTCATTATGACATCAATTCAAAAAATCAACAGCTCAAGCCATTTAATTTGGTAATTAACTGTACGCAGCCTCGGAATCCAACGTGTGCACAAATTGCGAAATTACATATTTTCAGAAACACCTTTGTGACATTTTCACTTTTCTCAAAGTTATCTCTGTCTCTTTTCGAAATAAATAGAAATGCATTTTTCACAATAAAATGTAACCATAAATACAATATATATGTTTTAGTATCAATCGTTACATAGATAAAGAAAGAAGTGGAACCGGAGAAAGGGAAAAATGCTAGCAAAGAATGCAGTTGTAATAAAACCTCTTTGAGAAAGGAACAATTTTAAATCGATTCGCCGTACGAAAAATAAATATGAGAAAGAAACATAAGATATTAGGATTTTTCTTAATTTTAATTTACCGTATAAATTGTACCTCAGTTGTGGGGTAGAACGGGAAATTGTAAGTTTCTGTTAAAAAATGCACCAAAAATCTAAATTGGTAGTTTTAAGTTATATTATTATTAGATTAAGTAAATAATAAAGTGAACTATTGTTTTTTACCTTCATAAAGTAATTTTTCCTTACCGAAAATTTTACAAAGATTGTTAAACAATAAGTGATCCATTCCGCCCCGACTTACCCAACAAACAATCTTATGATAATTGAAGTAAATAATATTAGTTAAAACAGAATGATTTTAACAAAATGTTTGTCGTTTCTAAGTGTCTTTAGTTCTCTAATGGAATTTGATTAAATTAATATATTTTTTGGTGCTAATATTTGAAAACCATCGAATTACTATACACTTTACGACTAAATTCTTACCAAGGCATGTAAATTAAATTTTTATAATAAATTATAGAATTGAAAATTCTGTTCACGCTCTGAACATTGTTTGAATTTTCTGCATATTATTCACACAATATGGTTCTTTATAATATATTTGAATTGAGGTTGTAAGAACACAGTTGTAAGTGTGTATATTTTCAATAAACCTAAACGTAATGAATTTTGGGTGCTCAAAGAACCAAGGAATTTCCCGATTACAGTGAGTGCTTTTGAAATTTCGTGGATCTCATTCAAATATAAACATTCCGGTATCGAGCTCGCTTTGTTATTAGGTTATAAACAGAATACATTCGTAGTATTAAGCGAATTAGCCTTTCGTCTGTGATCCGAGTCTTTTATTAAAGCTGACAATTAGTGCATGCACATCTGCCAAATATTCAGATGAGTCTGTTAACTGTCCGACATTTCCATCCAGAGATCCGGCGACAGTTGTTATCGGCCCCTACATTATTATCAACGCTTTAATTTAGTTCAATGCTATTAGCGGGAAAATTAATTGTTGCCTTGAAATTCTCAATTAATTTAATGTGAATTCTGTTGCATAAAGTCTGAAAGTAGCCCGTGGCAGTGGAACATAATTACCTCCAATATTATAGAATCATAATTTCCTGGGGATATGATTACAAATGTAGAGTCTGCTTTCCTTCGAATTTTTAAATCTATCTGTACTGACCTTTACAAACAATAAATCTATAACTGCCTCGGGTCAATTAAAACGGGAATCTAAAAATGCGATTTTATTGCCGTTTCTGTTTTCAATTATGTACTGTTCGAAATTATGAACTCAATCGATTGTTTAATTATATTATTTGAACATCGAATGAATTCTGTGAATAATGACTGCATGAGGTATTTATAAAACCTAGCGAAATATAAGGCAATATAATTTTATGCAAACCGATTGTAAAATAAATTTTATACTTGTCTGAAGACTATTTTGTTCATTGTATTTATAAAAATAATAATTTATCTTGATTAATGAGAGAATCTTGTGGATCATTAAATAATATTTAATATTTTGTAAAAACGGAATGGAGTTTTCTTTAACAATTTTATAATTATTTGCATATAAATATTTCAAGTATGTATTCAAAATCGATCTTGAATCTTAATATCTTTGATCATATTTCTTATTCGTATATTTCATTTTTCACAAAGTTTTGCAATGTCAAATATAGCGTACCAAACCTATAACAAATAACATAGTGTATGATAACAATAGCGCCAATTGTTTGGAAATATTTAGCTCTGTATGTTCTATTTAAGACATTAAAAGTAGTTAAATGCTTTAAAATGTTTGTAAGTTTGATAAAATAAATATTTTTCATCACTACTAATTCACCTTTATTAAAAGAAGGTTAATACATTTAGCGGACCATAATTAGCATTTTTAAAATAAAAAATATTAATCATAAGACTTAGGCATTTTTTGTTGCGATAGTAGTCCACAGACTGGCTTTATGCAGCTGTATATACTAATTTATCCTTCTCTAATATTTATATTTTCAACTATTGAAGGCCACACCCACCCTGACGTGTCTAACATATAATGGTAACAAAATTTTTAAAAAATGGATCAAAATAAAATATTAATTACCCCAAAGACCGAATAAATAAATTTATTGTCATACCAACTATAAATCTCCGGACAAATGTTCTCTTCAATAAATTTAAAAAAACCTCAAAGACAGAAAAACTCTGTTTTTATTTTATTTCAATCAGTTTAATGTGATTTTTTCGTAATATAGATATATAGATTTATAGTAGAATAAAAGTATATTCTAGAAATTTTAAAATTTGTATGGAGCAACATCAATCTATATGATCTAAACAGTTCAAGCCATTCGTACAACACAAGAAATCGCTCTCAGCTTCGTGTTGAAAAACATCGTCTAAGTCTTTTTGAAACAAGCATTCACTATTCCGATATAAATCTATACAATAGTCTCCCGGAAGAAATAAAAGCTTTAAAGGTTCAAAAATCATTTATAAAGAGTTGTAAATCTTTGTTAATGAATGGAGCGTATTATTCACTCAAAGAGTTCGTAGATAGGAAGGACAAAAACAGTTTGCTGATGTCCTATCAAATTCTTCTATTATTTTACAACTATACTCTATTAGAATTTTTCATGTTCGACGGGAACCTACGCACTGTCTTCTGCTGCCTTCTCCGTCGACTGGAAATTGAACATTGAATTTTATCTTTCCTTTATTGCCAATTCTTAGTTGTAAAATTTTGTATATTTCTTGTAATATTATATTTGACGTATCCTATTTCCTCAACGGAGGACTAATGGATTGAATAATAATAATAATAAATAATAGTACTGAATTATAAATCAGATAGAGTGAATTTATTTTATCTATCTAACAAAACTATGTATAGCGAGTAGTCAATTTACTTAGTGACTCAAACTTAATGAATTGTAGTGATTTACTAAAGAAATTTTCAAAATTAATTAACAAAGCAGTTTGACATCTGAAATGGATTCGTGGAGCATATAAAAATTTTACTGTACACGTGCACGCAATTAGTGGGCAGAGACAGTAAGCAGACGGTGGATAAAAGGTATATACCGTGAATATGTTAAACTATAGTGGTAAGGCAAGTTTGAATGTAATAATTTAGGTATCTGATTTTTGTCGTGCTTGCTTGAGCTTTGACTTGTGTGTCGCGGGCTTGCATGCAGGAAGGAGCTGGCCCGGGTTGATGACGGACAGACGGGAGGCAGGAAACAGGGAAAAGGAGGACGAAGTGGAAGGAGACAGAGGGAGAAAGAGACAGAGAGGGAGACAGAAGTGACGCACCGGGGTCCACCTGGCCGGACCCACGGCTGCCTCTGCTGCTGACAAGTGGACGGAACCGAGACGAGACGCCAGATCTGACGCGGCCTGATCGATACGGTGAAGGCTCCCCCTCTTTTCTGGACGCCATCTGTCCGCAGTGACGCTCCTTCAATTGGTTTTATTAAAAATACTCTCTGCACAGGATTATTACTCTTCATTAATGCCTCAACACTTAAATAAAAAATTATTGATGTGTTAGACACTCATTCATTTTGGCTGCATCTTTCTTAAATTATCTTATATGAAATTAGAATATGAATCTACACATCAATGTCTACCTCCACTGTTAGCTTTTACAGAATATGTGTACATTTCTTTCACGAATGCCATGAAAACGGTTTCGTTTTTTAAAAAAACCAAACCAAATGAAATTTTCTTCAGAAAGTGTTTCATAAACTCTATTAGAAATATTTCAACTCTTTAAATATCCATCCTCTCTGAGCAGTCATTTTAAAATTTCTTACCGTTTAGCACCACTCCTCAAATTACTATTTCATATTTCAATTTAAATTCATTTGAGTCAAATATTCATGCCGAATCTGTGTCACCAGCTTCCCCGTCTCGATGTTTCTGATGTATCTGACGATATCTACCAGACCGCAAATCAAACCCGGAATACTTATCACGAATCATTTTTTAACTTAGGGAATTCCACGTGCTGCATTAAAATTCTTTTTTGAAAAGGAAAAAAGTTTAATCGCGCGATTTAACTTAATTAAATGATTTATTAGCTAAGTATAAATTTAAATTAGAAAGGAGATTGATTAATTTCAATGAGTATTGGTCTGATTTGATCAATTAATAAAACAATTTTAAAAATTACAAACAATTAAATTAATCAATGAATTTGGCCTTAATTAAATAATAGAAAGTAATAATTTTTCATAAAGCATATTTAGCGGTCATAAAAATACAAAATATGGAATCGAATTTTAAGAGACACCAAGATAGCTATGGATAGAAACGTTCCAAGGTAAAGAGGTAATAGTGCAGGAAACAGTGACGGTATACTACAGGATTAGCATATCAATAAATATTTTTATCGCTAATGCAAATTTGATAATATTAAGTGGGAGAGAAGTTCAAAATTTTTACCAACAGCGTCACAAAAGGAACAACTTTCTAGAAGTCTTAAATTAGTGTCATTAAAATTAATTATGGAGAAATCTGATAAAAATCAGTGTGTATTTATGTTTTTATACGTTGTAAATGCAATAAATTGATATGTAATGACGATTTGATTTTATAAAATTATTTCTGGCTAGTTGGCTATTTTATCCTTTCATATTCAATAGTAATATATTTGATGTAAATAATGATACCAACAATTTTTATAATTAACTTCAACTTAATAAAATTTACGATAATTCATATTCCTGTATGTATAAATTTTTCTTTATTTGCCGGTTGAAAATTATTGATTTTTTAATTATAGTTTATTTGAATGCTTGTCTGTTTTTCTGACTGTCCATTACTGCAACTCAACATAATTACTTAATTATATCACCGTTTAGGTTAATTACCTGAGGATTTTCTTTAATTTCAGCCTCCAATTACAAATACTTGTGACGTCACATGCGGTGTTTACATGACAGATGGCGGGGGAGGGGGGAATCCTGTCCGCTTGAAACTTGCCCGCTATACACACAATTTAAAGGAGTAGAAAATGTCAATGTCCAAAACTTTCTACTGATAATAAAAAATTTCATGTCAAGACTATTTTTGGTTCATTCAACACATTATTAATTAATTGAATCGGCTCAATGAATAGTGAAATAGGTATTTTCACTATTAATAATTAATTTCCATTATTAAAAATATTTATCGGTGTATCTTGAGCCCTTGTCTCACCTTCAGGCATTAAATTTGTACTTTTTATATTTTTTCTTTAATAAATTCTTGATTATTTCACGGTTGATAGAAGTTTTTTAATATTTATGCCATAACTTTAACATGACTACTTCGATGAGAACAGTTTCTTGATATCGCTATGAAATTTATATTTGACAGGGCTCCATTTTCACCACTGACTGATTGCTACATGTATCCGGTGAATATCTCCTGCGTCACTCTTAAGAAGTATAACTATTGCGAAAATTCTTTAGTCCTCCGACGGAAAATGGTGGAGCGAAAAAAATCCTATCGAAATTTAATTACAGTCCAGAGTCAAATTAACGGAGGGCGGTGTTAAAATTGAAATGTTACACATTTGGCTGTTGCGGCCGCGCACGGGAAGGGCGGGGGTGTTTTACGGTACGAGCTTTGTTTAGCACGAGTAATACCTTCAGGCCGATTGGCCGTTTGATTTGCAGCGCTTTTTGCCCCGGGATGAGTTGGCCAGAGGTAATGCCGCCGCACTGTATTACATGTATGAGGGCTTTAAACGCGCTCGCCCACTCCACAAGCCTTTCGCTGTTTAAAACCGAATTGTCATACACTCATCAAACCTGCAACGACAATGGAGCTGGTACAAGCTGTCCGTACAGATATCCAGATATTTCCATGCTTTCCCTCAACTCGCCCAGCGACTGTGTCGTTGTTTCATACTGTGTCCGTTCCGTTCGGCGAGATATGAATCCGTGTTGCAACATTTCGTTTTGCATACAACGAACTAGGAATAATTTAAAAGTAAATAATGATGTCATCTCTTGTTTGAAAATTTCTCATCAATTTAATTATATTTACAAGAGGGCACTACCATTTGACGTATTTCATCAACATTAATTTTTCTAAATGACTTGGATAAAGGTTCATCACTTTACCTCTTCTTGAAGGAAAGTGGACAAGCCCATTTTACAGACAAACAAGACTCAATAATACTAACCTATTTAGAGTATATCTTCCGGTGCGCATTAGAACACACTATTAAGAATAAATACAATAATACAGACATTAAATTATTCAGTCTGTTTTTAAATTTGTGTAAATCTACGAGTTTAGATGAACTTTAAGACAACTACAAAGCATGAACGTGACTGATTTAACTAACCTTTCAGCGAGAGCCTAAATAATATACATTACTCCTGGAGCAGTTTCCCCAATTAGAGATGCCATAGCTCATAATTGAATGAAAATACGCGAAATAAACCATTTCACCATGCATGCGGGTATTGCAAGACCTTATAAACAAACTGATGGGGGTTATTGGCCATACAGAGAGGAAACATTTTTGTGTATTAGCACATAATCCCAAACTCAACAATTATGACATTTTCGCAGGTAAAAGTATTCGCTCGTAAATAGTCGGAAGAGAATTCAAATAATTGTACGTAGGGGAAGAGAGAACAATTTGGAGGACATTAACCAAGAGAAGGGATATAATAATAGACCACGTTTTGGGACACGAAGAACTTTTAAAATCAGCAGTAGAGGGAAGTGTGTGGGAGTAAGAACGGAAGAGGGAGACCAAGGATGGAATACGCTAAGCAGGTATGGAGGATGTGGTAGCTACATAGTCTGCGGACTGAATACAACAACAACAAAAATCATTCTCAAATTATATTGATTATAATTCTTTCCACGTTTACGCTAGGGGTTTCGTATTTTTCCCCACCAAACACTAGTGTTTCGAAATATACATAAAAGAAACAAACATTGTTTAGTAGATGCATATGTTTTCTCCAGACGTTGTTTCACGTCATCTCTCAACGTTGTTTGCGGACGATCATAGAAACAGCATTCTGTCATAGAGGATTTGAATTTATTTCTGATAATATGCTATATGAGTATAATAATTAACTGATTCATAAACTCTTTCATAAATTAGTGTCTATATATATATTCATGAATTTCTCCACTATTTATGAAATAATAAATTCAAAGATTACGTTGTAACACTCCATTTCATTGAGTATATATTGCTATAAGATTTTAATATTTTACATAATCACATCTTATTGGACATTGCTACGGGAAAATTTAATTTCGATCTTATCTGCTCAATCATTCTGTGAGTAATAGCGTCGCTGGGAAGCATTCTGTTTCGTAAATACTGTTCTTTTTTGCCAGTGCTCTCAATTGAATTGTTTTATGAGGTGGAAGGCGAGATCAGTAGAGCCGCGGGATACAAGAGAATCCGCTTTGGAGCGGTGGTGTTGAACAAAATGCTCCCATCCATCGCGAACACACAGACACACGCGCTTTCCGCTTTCACACAGTAATTAAGTAATTGGCGTTGGCTGTCGGTGCGTGTAAACCGCACAAGGGATCCGTGTGTGTGCTCCCTCAATCAATCGGTCGTTGCTGCGGTGTTTGTTTTTCCGATGGCTCGACGCTCAGACATTCCGTCGCGCTAATCACCTGCCCCTGACAATTCGGACGCGTTAACCCGGCGCGCAGGTGACTCATTTGGGTTCCGTATCAGCCCAGGCTCACTTCACTTTAATTTGCTACTCGGGAATGTTTTTTCTTTTATTATAAATATTACAGGAACTAAGAATTTTAAATATCCCCTTCTTATTTTCGGAGCATTTATTATTGCCTTTAACATCAACCTTTAAAATATCTAACAGATTTATCATTTTCAGTTTTGTCTCCTTAATATAACTGATTTATTATTTAACATTTCTATCACGTTTCTACAATATTTCACTCATTACGCAATAGTGTTTTTTCTACATAATATATAATGGCTTGTTAGTACAAACAATAATGATCAGTTATATATTTATTACTGAACTATATTTTCTTCAATTTAAATAATATTTAACACAGTCAGTTTCTCCAAATTATGATAAGTGATCTTTATAGTACATACCTATCTTTATTTCATTTCGAAAGTAATTTCACCAATGTATTTTCAGCTATAAAAATCACTCATATTCTTTCATCAGTTACAACCGAAAAATACTATGAAAATTTGATGACTTTCTTGACGCCTCTGAATCCATTATCAATTATAATCACCACATAATTTTCAACAGAAAACGTACTATAGATGGATCAGGAAAAATTATTTTACATTTTTAAAATTGACAACTTAACTCCTGCCCATAATATCTCAATGTTTGTTAATCTCTTTAATAAATATGACTCTGATTAATTATATAAAATATGTCTGAAACCTAGATCATTTGAAAGAAAATATATATATTATCTTCATGTATACTATATGTGATAATATTGCAATATTTCAAAACTCAGAATTTTATTTGTATTTAATTTTGGATAGAGACAATGAATTAAGTTAATTATTCTCTGAAAACGAAAAATGATGAATTAATTGAGTGAATCGGTGTTATGTGGTATAATTTTCACGGAGGTGTTTAATGTTTGTATCAAGTTATTATTGAATACGATTACAAAAATTAATTATTAATTTGTCATATTTATAAATTATTATGTTTTACTGATTAAATTGCAAATTTTTAGTTTAATTAGTTTTAATGACAATGTAGCCATTCATGAGGTTATTTAGTTTTTCTACTGACTAATATTTATGTGTATTTATTAACTATCGCTCCTGCAATAGCATTCAAAGTCATGATAATCATAATAGTGTTTTTTGAATAAAAAACGTAGTCATGGCTCCTTTGGTCATTGTAGTGGAGGTTTGGAGTTATTCACGGAAGGTTCTCGTCATCGTTACCATGAAGGCCTGATGCTGGTGGCAGGATGACTGCAGTAGACCTGTCAGCTTCGTCGAGTTATTTAAAGTCATCAGCCGGAGCTCAGCGACGTGTGTCGTAACGAATTTATTTTTCTGGATTACGAACTCCGAGCTCGCGGGACAGAATTGTTTGCACGCCTCACTCGTTTTATGTCCCGCCAGCACACAACAGCGCCCCTCGCGCCCATATATTTACTTGTATTCCACAATTTAGTCGGGAGCCAATAACTACCTTGTAAATTGGTTTTTGCTCATTAGTAGGGTTTGGAAACCTCACGGGCGATAAATTACGAGAAATGGTTGTGGTTTGTTGCAGGCGTCCGAGTTTTGCCTCGAAGGGTGTTCCCGAGGGGTGGTTTGCTGCATATTATGCCTGCTGTCTCAGATTAGATACAACGTAAGCAATAGATTCCCTGCATGTTTATTTTGAATGCATTCCTCAACGTGAGTTTCTTAAAATCTCAGAAACCGAAGAAGAATATTCTTCTTCCATTAAAAATACGATTGATTGCCGTGAAAAATTTTGATCACGTGATTCTGTATAAAAGAAATATCTGCTTTATGATAGAGTTAAGGATAAAGAGACCAAGTATAAAGAGTTCTAGATAGCAGTCACTTCGATGTCACGAAACTCCTCTCTAATAAGTGGTGTGAAGTGGAGGGGGTGAGTGAACTAGGTCATGAGGTATAGCAATAAGTCATATATAACGAGAACCAGTATTAATAAGATTTTCTAGAGGTCAAATTATTGTCAAGTAAACACAGCTTAGGATTTTACTAAGAAACACATTCATCCCCACTATGCTAATTTTGCTCAGACTAAACCTCGCAGATTAATAACTGGTACTGTAATACCTACCCTACGATAGTCTCATCCATATGTAGAATCCTTACACAATAGCCGGGAATCATAGTTAACGAATTAAAATTTACACTATTTATTCAAGAAAACTTGTTAATTGCATGAGGTTTTGAATTCTCGCGTAGCGTTGTATGGGTGCGAAACGTGGACGATAGGACTTGCGAAAAAGAAGATAATAGAAGCCTTTGAAATGTGGTGCTACAGACGAATTCAGAAAATTAGATGGGTGGATAGAATCACTAACGAGGAAGTTATAAACAGAATAGGGGGAAGAGCAAACAATGTGGAGGACGTTGACTGAGAGAAGCGATAGATTAATAGGCCGCGAATTAAGACATGAAGGTCTTGTAAAATTAGCATTTGAGGAAAGTATGTGTTGTAAGAACAGAAGAGGAAGGTCAAGGATGAAATACGCTAAGGAGATGTGGTAATTATGTGGAAATGAACAGGAATGCGTAGGATAGATTAACATGGAGAGTTGCATCAGACCAGTCTTAGGACTCAATACCACACCATAAACAGTTAAATTAAAATAATTAATTAACATTGATTCAAATACAGTGGTAATGCTAAAATCTTCCAAGTTTAATAAATTTAAAGTCCATTTTACAAAATTAGAAAGTTATTATTTCTGCTTTAATAAATCTTGTAGAGTACATCTTTGTAGTAATCCATCATTATGACTGCTCAAATATATCAAACTCTAATCACATAAAATTAATTATCAATTTATTATTGATAAAGATCAATAAATTTTAAACCAACGAATTATATTTTGAACGTTTATTCTATCATAATAAATGATAATTTTTGTCTTCAATTATCAATTGAACGTGAATTTATTCGAGGCCACCGATCCGTGTTTCATGGAGTAGTATCTTGATGCGAAATATCTAAGTTATCACACATCCTGGAATTGTATTGGTTTTACGACACTTTAACGATATATTGATGACAGAGACTAAGTAACTAAATTTATTCAAACACGGCCATTAACCAAACTCGCCGGGATGGCGGCTGATCCGCAGAGCAAACAGGCGCACTCCATCCCACACCGGCTATTAATTTATCATACCGGTGAATTAGTGTGATTTGGGTGACGTCTCCTGGGAGAGCCCTTCTCCAACTGTAACGATATTCCAACAGCAATCCCTAAAATCAAACTGTCAATATCAAAGTAAACAGTTACAACTGAACGGAAAAATTTGCTCAATCTGCGCTTCCATCACCTTTATTGTTGATTATTCTGCAAACTCCGATTTAATTTGAAACTGTTAATGCGGGAAGTAGCTTTTAATAGAGATAATAAAATGAATAAATTGCGTACGTGTCATCTGTAACTTAATGCTTGTATCGGATAATATATATTAAGCTATGTTTCCGGTAGTGGTATTTATATGTCTCTATTCAGTTGTCACTAACCAGTTTTTCAAGCTTTCATTCATATTTAAAATTTTCTAATATGTAATAATAATCATGTTGTGTTCATTCAAACAACTGGTGTTTGCTGATTAAGATTATTGAGCTGACTTTGATTGGACGCTAAAATGATCTATTTGCTATATTATACACGGACCTTATAATCTGGCAGTGACGCTAGCCACTAGACCACAGGAAGATTTAGTATGTTGTTTGATTGCGGTGTTCAATCCTAAGACTGATCTGATGAAACCCTCCATGCTAACCTATCCTGTGCATACCTGTTCATTTCCGCATAATTACCACATCCCACATTCTCCCTAATCTCCCTAGCGTATTCCATCCTTGACCTCCCTCTTCTGTTCTTACCCCACACACTTCCCTCAAATGCTAATTTTACAAGGCCCTCGTGTATCAAAATGTTGCCTATTAATCTATCTCTTCTCTTGGTCCAAGTCCTCCAAATTCCCCTATTTTTCATAGAACTTATTGGTTAGTAACTCTATCCACCCATCTGATTTTCAGATATAATTTATCAAATTTATTAATTATTTTATTATAAGGAATTTATTGGAATGTTTTTGATTATAGAAATAATTCCTGACGTATATATTTTTCATATCCTGAAATAATTTATTTTGTTTGAACAAGGTTAGGAAAAAATTTATGAATTCTATAGATTTAATAGAGGTTTTCTTTTTTTATTAATATAGTTGGGATACAAATATATAAACGTTGTGTTTTTTTATAATGTTATCATGAAATGAAGTTTCCATTTTAATATTATTAAAATGAGATTATTTTGTTGGATTAATTTATTTTACTAAATGTCTTTAAGTGGTTAGGCTTTTGAGGTGGATGAAAGTTGTTGGTATTTTCAAAATATTTTCGAAATAATATAATTGTAATCGTGATAGAAACGATCTTAATTCAATATAAACTTTGGAAAGCCATTTTACAAAATTTGGTTATGTAAGTATGGAGTTAAGTATTTTCATATTTGAAACGCGTATGAAATATACAAATAAATCCTTAATTGCGGAAATTTTTCTTGGGAATCTAAATAGAATTACAAAGAATTAATTTTCTGTGACTTCTTTTGCACTTCATCGCAGTAGTCTCCGTACGGAAAACACCATTTCGTAAATGTCACTGAGGACATGTGAAGGAGTAGATGAAATAGAAAGTTTAACGTTGTACTGTCCCTCCGTTCGCCAGCCCGCATCAGCATGCAGGACGCGCGCGGCCATCTGTTGCCAACCTGACAGCAGCAACAATCCCAGGCAAATTTCTCGCGTCACCTGTTTTTGCGGTGGCGCTGGCTCGGTGACGTCTTTGTACGTCCTGCAGGACTGACGGATAGCAGCGACTGCCTCTAATTGAGTATCACTCTGCTAATTGGGCGCTACGGATTCTTTCGCGAACAAGTGTTTTTTATTCACCCAGGAAGTGAAGGCCCGCAGTAATTCAATCCACTTTTCCTTCAATTCTAGGAAACAATTACCATATTTGATTTTAAGGCTATAGTTTGAGTTCCATCCTCGGTACTTTCAAATTCAGCACTGTTGAGTGAAATATTATTATAATCATCCGAAAATGAATTGAAGTATACTGTATTAAACTTATTGAATTAAAGAGTAAAAATTCTGAATGACTTTCTCAGGCTAGTTTATAAAATCAATTCTACCAGTCAGAGGCTACGATGAATTCCATTAATACGGCCCTATTTATCAATTAATTATGCGATTATATTTCCTCCTAAAACGCGCTCTTGTCACTAGATTAGTAATTAAGAACAAATATGAAGCCATAACTTCTTCAACTAAAACTATACTCTTTGCAAATGATACAAGAATTTTGGTAACAAATAAGCAAAATAGTCTAAAAATGCTGCCAATGACGCAGTAACGCAAGTGCTTCACTGGTGTGCTTAATTGATTTTCAGTCAATTGTGATAAGACTCATTTCATGTAGTTTCAGACAAATGCTACATTGCAGTTTGCAACAGTAATACAAACAATTGCGAAATAAATTAAGTTGAATAAACCAAAAGTTTAGGTTTATTTGTAGACAATAAATTAATTTGTAAAGATGACATTAGTATTCTCCTTATAAAACAAGGTTCGGCAACCTTTGTTGCTGTTAGAATTATGTCAAATTGTAATGACCCAAACAATTAAAAATTAGTTTATTCTGCATACTTTTACTCTGTAATGACATATGATCTACTATTCTGGGGTACGAATCAAGGAAAGACAAAGTTTTTGACCTACATGCAGGGCGCCCTTTAAGAAAATAGGAACACTTATTCTTACCTGCCAGTATATTCAACCACTTATGTTATTTGTAATTAATAGCAGTCACCTATTCACAACGAACTCGGATGTTAATGCTATTAACATATTTAATAACCTTCCAGCCTCCATTAAACAGTTGATATTCATACAAGCGCAAAGGCATTTCCGGTGAATTTATGGGGTTTCAACCAGAGTCGAAGTTTGTTTACACAAAGTTTTGACAGCAAGCTCCGCCATCGTCAGGTCTACCTGACGACGATGCTGGAGCTTGCTGTCGAAACGTTGTGTAAACAAACTTTGATCCGAGTTGAAACCAGAGAGTTGTATTTGAAATACAAACACGTTCAAACATGAATTACTTTTTACTTTGCCATTCCTACTCCGTTGAAGAATTCTTGAAGTTGAGTGTATAGACCTTACCGTAGATATAATATTTTGTTGAGACACAACCCTGAAGTTCTATTTCTCTATGGGATCAATGGAGTATGATTTAGTACTAATATTAAGAGAAGAATAATTAAAAACCGTGCGTCCTTTATAACATATATATATATATATTCTTTAAATATTTTATTATTAAATATTGTTTTTTTTGACAGACCCAATCACCTAAACTGGTTATGCATGTCTCAATTTAATTCAATTTTAAACTTACACTTCCAAAATCAATTTTTTTTTCTTCTCCCCTTCATATCATCCTACATCTTCCAGATCATAGGCATTTCTTGATATCTATTTTTTGTTTGTGTACAAAAGAATTGCCTCCAACTGAGGCTCTGTTAAGAAGGCCATGAAATCGAAATTAGAAACTGAGAATGGAAAAATCTTCAACGGACTGGGACTCAAACCCGGGACCTCCCGCTAAACTAGACTAATCGACTCTCGATGTGTTGCTGTTATGTTACTTTTATAAACCTCAGGTTTTTTAAATGTTCCAGGTTGATAATATTCATTATAAATCTAACATAGGCTAAAATTGCAGCTTCCAGAAATATTAATTCAGTTAACATACAGGGAAATGGATACTTTATAGTTTCGTCATTTAACTTTGTAGGAGCTGGAGCATGCTGAACAAGCACAGTTTTTAATAAAATTCGAACAACGATCAGGATACCAAATGGATTGAAGGCAAAGAATACAATTAATTATAAATATTTAATTAGCTTCATCGTCGAGCCAAACGAGCGTTAATTACCCCCTCTTCCGTGCATTACCCTGACTTTTCGCTCATTTATAAATCAGCGGCGATTTATTAACTAAACTGGAATTGAATTCTTTAAATACATCCAACAGCATATGGCATTTTGTTCATTTACATTACAATATACCTGTATTAAAATTGATGAATTTTACTTCTACGGTAAATATGCAAATACAATAAAAACTGTTATTTTAAAAATGAGGGATACAGATACGAAATTACAAGGTAACAAAAGAAATTTTTAATTTTTCGTATCATTAATGCAATTGAGTCACAATGAAACCAGTTGTTGTTAATACGTTATATTTATCCACGAGCAACTTAGTTTAAACAGACATAATGACCCCTTGCACTGAGATTAAATGAAACCAAATTTTATAATAAATAGTTGGTATTTAAAAACATTATTTACATTTTAATTTTTTGGTGTAAAGTTACTTGAAGTGATTAATTCAGTATCTTTGAAAGTGATGTAGAAGAGTTATATGCACTTGTTATGTTAAATTAAATTGATATTTATCTCCTATTCCTTTAATAATTTTTCATTATTATGGAATATTATAATTATCTCATTCCCTTAATTAACTATTTAATTAAATAGTTACAAATATAATTCTGAAAATATTTAAATTTTACTCATCCTTCAAATTTTGTCAGTCCATTTTAAAGTAAAAATCATTACACTTGACTTATCGCTTACTTTCAGATGGATTCCATTCTCTTAATCTGTTTATCTGAAGACTAAAACAATTTACCTGTAGTATAGTTTATACACGTGTATAGGAAGAAAAATAAAATAGTGCTGTAGCGTTCAATCTATATATAGTAAGGAGAATGAAATCACTTCACATGACTATCCGTGTGCAACCTTGCTTTATCGAGGTGAGTAATGTTGAATTGATCCTGATCTGGTAGTGACTGACCTTGGATGATTTTGTTCATTTCTCTGTACTTTACTCTGATCCTTTGCAAATTTTGTCAACAGAAGAAATCAGTTTCCCTTTTCTTGGTGTCATTGACTTTTTAGAGATTTTCTTCTTGATTGTTGATTCTTTTTCTCACGATATAAATTATTTACCAATGCTTCGTAAGCATTATAATTTTGGAAATAATCCATTTATCAAGTTTATTGTAGTAGGTGAAGTAAATACGTCTGACATATACATTTTATATTAATATATAAAAACGACATGGATTTAAATTTCTGCAAGTCTTTGACCCCAAGTGTGACGTCGTCACCATCTGCGATCGAGTTCTTAGTTATTATTGGATGTGAAAAGGAACGCGTGGAGCATAGCGTGAGATTAATAGCTTCAGAAAAATACAAATACCTCTTTCACTTGAACAGACGGATATTCCCTTTTATTTACGGTTAAATTTCAGCTCTTTTTTCTTTCTCCCCAGCATCAGCGCGTGATGCTCCTCTTATCGGAGACAGTCTAGACCGGGTACGAGGTCTTGTCTGCACTTCATTATCACCGTCACGATGCATTTGCATACAACGGGGCAACTTTCGCCCAATCGCTCAGACGTGAGTCGTCTGAAATATACGCACCATTAAGGGCTCGCTCGCTGCCTCACTTGATTGCTATCGAGACTTATTCACTGCCGCAAAAGTCCTCTCTCGAATTAGGCCAACCAGGCCTTAACTTCCAGGATTCCCTCTCCTCCTCCTCCTCTGTCCTTGCACGGTGATAAACATCTCTCTCCTGCTCCGAGTTTGGCATGTTTGGGGGGGAGAGGATTATTCGCGCAGCAATCAATTTTCTTCACAGAATTCCTTTTCTTCAGCGACAGTCGGCTTTTAAATGCGTGGAAGGTGTCTCTCAGTCGAATTCAAAAAAGGCAAGGAAAAAAGACCAGGTGAGGTTCGAACAAAAAAAACTGCAGCAGCCACACGAGAGCTCTCATTTTGTTGGACCATTAGGAAGCACAAGGTGAAATGTCTGCGACTCTGAACCATGCATCACTCCCGCAGCAGACAGATCACCTTGTGTTTGATTTCTCATTCCGAAAAAATGCTATTCTCCGAGTGCTCCTGTTTTATTTGCTTCCCCCCCCCCCTATTGTGACCTGTCCGAGGGAATAAGTGAGCCCACCGTTTTCAGACAACAATGGGCACTCGATACACGTATCGCCACAGCAGGCAGGAATGCCAACACTGCGAATGAAAACTGAAACAAAAATAAATCGTACAATAAAATAAGAGAGGGGAGGAGGAGGTTTCCTCTCCGACGATACCTCTCGCTTTCAAACACATGATAATGCGCACAATTCACTCCCGACATTGCCGCCTAGCTGCAGGTTCATTTAAATTCCGTGGCGTGTATTTCACAGGTATTTTTATTAGGCTGCCTGTTGGACTGATCAATGCCGTTTGACGCTGCTCTGGAAGATTCGTCATCGTGTGGAGCGCTGCGGGTTCTATGAAATTGCAGTATAATATTTCTATACACAATTATTTTATTTTTCTTGAAGAAAATTTTGATCCTCCGGCTACTATTATTTTATTTTATCTTAGTGTGGACATAGTTCGAGTGTGTTTAAACCGTTGAACTATGTTCTATTTAGTGACCAGTAATCCTTATACAGTGTGTAACAAAAAGTTCAAGAGTGGACTTCTCATATTGAGCTTATATATGGGCTAGGAAATGTATAACTCCAGATTTATCTTCAGTTTTATGAATGTCTGTTTATGCCTTGTTAAATTGCAAACTCTGGTTACAATTGCTACGTGAGAAAACGTGAATAATGTTGATATAGCTGCCACCGGGCAAATGCCCAATAGCAGTAATAATAATAAATATGAAGAGTTAGTAGCCACTTGAAAATGATTATCCGTCGTGTGCTAACGCATTGTGACATCACTATATCTGTCAGGTATGCGTGTTCGAAACTCAGAGCCGCTAAATGTATTCGGTTGCTTTGAAAATTTCATGTCATATGTGAACAAAGTTCACCAACTAGTCACATGAACTTCATACAAGGCGATCAGATACTGCTAAGTAACTTAGACTAAGAAATATTCAGGTAACAATTAAAATAAGGCTTTCCAGTGTAGTAGATGCAGAAGTAGTTCTCGGGTTTCCATTCGGGTACAGGTGCCATTAAAACGCGATAATGGACGTTCTAAAACGTTCGCAGCCTCGTCATGGAAGTAAATCACTACTTGAATAATTTTTCTGTCCAACTGTCCACAGCTACCGCGTGAAATTTCAAGAAATGACATCCAACTGTTAAGTTCATGACATTGGTTTCACTTTGATTCATGTGTTTTCCAAATAAAAATAATGCGGTATCATTCTCCGTCAAATACCATGTCCTGCCGTCCTCTTATTTCGAATAATATATCATATATGAGTAATAGCTTGCGGCCGTTAGGAGCGCCGCTATAATAAAATTCGTAAACGTTTCTATATACAATGGAAATGTAAGAAACAAGTGTTTTAAGTGGCGTTTGTGTTGTTTTAAAGAAAAAAGTTCTGCACGTTGTTGCAGCTGTAATGTGGAGTTGCTGTTAACCTTCATTAAGATAGAATCCGTTTTGATTTTGGGCACCTCGAGGGAAATGTTTGGTCACGTTGAGATTCGTTTACTCGGAGGCGGGAGGAGACGCGACGCGACGCGACGGTAACGTGCCATGACGGAGCGCGGGGAGGTGTTCTAGATTGCAGATGATAGAACAGGGCCTTGTTGCTACCTGGCGCCCGAAGCTGATTGCATTTCGCAGAAGCAGAGCGTCGTGGTGCTAATGTGTGCTGACGCGGCAGTCAGATTCACTCCTCGTGTGACGCCATTCCGCAGGCACACACAAAACTACGTTCAAGGCTCTGCCTGCGAAGCTTCTGGATCATCAAGATCGCTCTACAAACATATTGGTCTTGCTGAAAGAAAAGAAAATGTACGGAAATTGACGTCAACATGGAATATGAGTCTTACATGAACACAAGATAATATGTTCTTTACACTTTTAATGGTATTTTAGAAAAGTACCATAAAATATTTAATTTTGAATTCAAAACTACAGACTATATAAAATGGTACAAGAAGTAGATATCAAAAGTCGGAAACCACGCGGAGGAAAGCATTGTGAATGATGGGGGGATATTAATTAATGAATTTAATAATTGAGTTTAAATATATACATTTATTAATTGAGAACAATAATTTTTAATATGGGTAGTGCGTAGATATATTAAGTTCAAAATAATTATTTAAAAATGGGATTTTATTAAATATCTCAGGGTATTAATGGTTTGGGTGATCACGTGTAGCAGATTTGTTCGTTGACGAACCTGAGTTGTCTTCATAGGCGTCTCGCTGTAATTTCCGTGTTGTGGAACTTGAAGCGGCCGGTCGACAATAAAACGAAGTCTTCCTTCCCTTGTTGCTAAGACTTTTCTTCCCTGCTTCCTGGACTGACCAAAGCATGGTCTCCGCTGCCACCTCACCAATCTCCTCTCTCCACCACTCTGCTGCCATCTCCTTTCACCACCACATTGTATCACCAGCAATCTCTTTCTCCACCACTCTCCTTCAATATCCTCTTGCCATCCCTTGAAAAAATCTGTCAAATCTCCCAAATTGTCTCCGCCAGCCTCTTTAAAGCCTTGTCCCCACTTATCCGACACCTATCACTAAGGTGGCAGGGATGGATATCCTCCAATCATATCCCTTGTTTCATTTGGGGAACACACGCCACCCGGTCACCAGATTCCCAGGCAGATTAAGACATTCCGAAACGGCGACGGGGTGTCCGAGCTTTATGGTCCAGGTGTCAGCCGCAGTCTCTGTTATTATTCCGAGCCGCCAAGACGGCGGGCGGAAAAACCCCTTCTTCCTGGACAGCGACTTGCTCTACCGGAATATTTCTTATTTAAGTTTCCGTAAATAATAATAAAAAATTTTGACGCGGGTTGTACTGCGCTACAGCATCAGAAAAAATAAAAATTTACAACAAATAAAAGCTAGGAGACTAGGAAGACTTTCTCCAAGTGTGGAGCGTGCAGTGTATGTTGATGCTGTAGCTTCAGAGTTTCAGTCCTCAGACTGGTCTGATGCAACCCTACATGCTAACCTATTGTGAGCAAGCCTTACCATTTCCACACAACTACCAAATCCTTACTAATCTGCTTAGCGCATGCCACCCTTGTCCCCCTCTTCTGTTATTTACCTGGCACACTTCCCTCTAATACTAATTTTACAAGACCCTCTTGTCTCAAAACGTTGACTATTTAATATATTTCTTCTTTTGGTCAAAGTCCTTCATATTGTTCTCGCTTCTCTTATTCTGCTTAGAAATTCCTGCTTAGTTACTTTATCCACCCATCTAATTTTCTGCATTTTTCAATAGCACCACATTTCAGAAGCTTGTATTCTTTTCCTTCCTGCAACTCCTACTGTCCACGTTTCATACTCATATAACGCAACACTCCATACAAACGTTTAAATTAAGGATTTCCTAATATTCTTACTTATATTAGCCGTAAGTAAATTCCTCTTTCCCAAAAGCCTTTCTTTCCTGTACTATACTACTCTAGTTGTTTCCCAAGTAGCAGAATTCTTTAACTGCCTTTCCCCATCTAACACCCTTTTAATTCCACTATTTCGCATACTACACTCCATTACTTTGGTTTTCCTTCTATTACTCCGCCTGTTGTATTTTTCCTCCACGACCACTGTAATTCCACGTATTATGGTTTTCTAATCTTCGTCTATCTACCCTAATAGAACTATACGAAGCAAATCTTAGAGCTTTTATTTCTTCTCCTTGAAGTATGATTCTTTGCCATATTTCTTTTTAACTTTTTTCATCGTCTGTCTATATATAAGTTACGACAGTGTAGAACAGAAACTAATACAAACCGAATAATACTCAAAGTCAGATAGATCGTGAAACAAGTCAGACAATCTTCTCCCTGAAAGAAGTAATAGATTAATAGATTACTTTATAAGGCACGAAGGCGTCGTTAAGTTAGTATTAGATGGATATGTGTAAGGTAGTAATGGAAGACGATGTTGAAGACTAGAACATGTTAGGGAGTTGCAGAAAAGAATAGGTGAGCATGCATCAAACCAGTCTGCATAGTAAAACAATAAAAACACGTTTTAGGCATAAAATGTTCGAGAAACATAGTAAAATGGCGTGAAAAATTAAGTGTAAGATAGTACAACCCGGAAAAATATATGCTCCTTTATAACACTTGAAACGTAAGAAAAAACTTTGCCAGCAGAGATATTCGAAGCTATGTTATGTGGATTTCTAACATGGTAATAACTTAGACTTAATAGTTTTACCATGTTTGAACTTTAGAAACTATATTTGACCTACAATGCATACATTTCACGTATACTTACACTTATTACACTTGACCTATACTTACTGTATTTGACCTAGACGTAGACAGCCGTTCCAACATTTTACGACTGAATGGAGCGCTCGATATGAACTGCGAAAAATTTATTGCCACATGGCGAGGTGGGGAGGATGACGTATGTCAGTGATCGGGGAATTTTAGAGGTCCGGTGGATGCCGACGGATTGATAATTGCTATATTTTCTGAATATCGACACTGCAGTATGCAGAGATTCTCGATTAGTTTTTATCGATATTGAGTCATGCTTTACAGCAAATTTCTTTGAGGTGGCAGCGGAGTTTCCCGTGCAAGTGGCTCCCCGTTCATTAATGTTAACGGCTTCGAATCTCGCGCAATGTTTGCCAAGTGCGGTAGTAAATATCCCAGTGCAGTCGCATGCGTTCCAGGACACGGCTCCCTCCGCTGCTGTATGTTTAAGCATCCCTTACGACGGAGCCTGGCCGATCAATGTCTAATGACCCGTTTCTTTCGCGGCGGGACAGATTGCCAGTAAATATTGAGGAAGCCGGAGGCTCTAGCGCCAGTAAAAAGCGCTCATTAATATTAGAGCGCCATCTGGGAGCGGGCGTCGTAAAGAGCGGGCGTCACGTGGGGTCCTGCGGGAACCAGCTTCCTGGTCCAACTGCTCCCAGAATCATTGTCACGCCGTTATGGGACGTCTAAAAGCATGTCCAAGCAACTTATAGTGTGCGTTCAATTTGACATCATGAGGAAAAGTGGTCCGTCGCTTCTTGATCTTACCTGGACGACCTTGAAGAGACTCGAAATTTACCTTCTTGTCATGACCATAAGCTACAAAAAATGGCCAAAAGTCAGAAATGGCAACATAAAATTTTGTAATATTTTAATTAAAGAACTGAGGAGGTTCTTAAAGTTGGGGAACGAAATGTATTGAAATTAAACGATGTGTATTACAATTATAATAAGCAGAGCGATTCTGCTTAAATCTTGCTTGACTATTGCCATGCCATATTTTCCAGATTAGCACTGATGTCATCATAATTCAATTTTTTCCCATAAAAATTACAAAAGTGTGTATTTACTACTATTGTGTTGTACTTAGACTTTTTGAGGCGTTCAGGCTGAATTTGTGGAAAAAATAAGGCAATAAAAAGAACTATAAGGTATGTTTGTCTAAAACAGTAAAGATGTCCATTATTATCATATAATAAATCGTGAAATTCTTCCCTGGCCCTTAAAAAAATGAGTAACATATCACCACAGTGAGGAACGTCTTGCAGAATATTTTTTTCTGGCTGCTGTACGTTCTTGCTGATTGCAGGACCAACTGGAACTTTCCTTCGACTATCTCGTAGTTAGTTAAGACGATTATAAATTTTTCTCTGAAAGATATACAAACCTTACTCTATCTTGCACATCTCCCCTTTATCAATTCCCTTCCTTTCATGTATTCTGTTGCTTAAAAAAGAACGGTTAGACCTTTAAACCTCCATGGAATAATTAATTTTCTCCCATTTAGTACAAATAACTTGACAATTTTCTACTTGGTATTGACGGTTCTTTTGACTATCGAATCAGTATTACTTTTAAGGCAAAAGTAGTTGAAAAATTATTATGAGCACAGTTCATAAGAAACATAATTTTGACATTTTTAGTTCATTAACACACTGAAATTTTTTTTTGACCCAGAATTTCACATCTATTTCCGAATATTTACCGGAGTACCTTAAATCTCATAAACTTGCTACGAGATCCGTGGCTATAATAAACTTCTCCTCGTGGGCATTATGAATAAATTATCAGATTGTATGTAAACGTTTTGATTGAAAAAGCTAATAGCGCATCTCATTGTTGTTGTAAAGTCTCCTTCACGGGCTGCGTGCGACAAGCTGTTGACTCATAATAGCTGCCTGTTCGAAGAATAGAATCCGACGGGATGATTACTCGCAATCTCTTTAATTGCATCGTATCATCAACGATGCGGAACGTTTAGTACTACGAATTTGACTTTAATGAGGAAAGCAAATGGGATGTCTACTAACATTTAACCAATGACTTCAAATACCTGACTACTTTTCATCATGCTTATAAATTGCGCTGTCACAAAAGAATGTCAAGTGCAGGGGGAATAATATACTAGTTCTTATGAAAATTATAGTAATATATCAGTGATATCCCAAATGCAGATCACAGCATGATACTTGCAGTAGAGTGAAACCAAAATTTATCAACTGGAAGACTAAAAGCAGCAAGAAATGTGTAAAATAAAGCTAAACGAGCAGAGATCTATCCATATCACCTTTATAAATGAACAATCAAAATATCTACGTTCTGTAGATATAAATAAAATAATTGTGTCATATGATAACAGGACCAAGTACCAAGGGACGACTCAACATGAAAAGATCATGTTAAGAAAATAAAGCGGAATTAAAAAATCAAATGAAGAGATTACTATCGATCAAGTCTTGAAGTCCACATACCTCTATTGAATTCACATTTGAGGATGTTCTTGACGCACAAATATGAAGTGTATCTAAACATTTGAGATTAAAGTCTTACGACACATAGTGAAAGTACCTTGATATATTCAAAGTGCCGAATTACTTGTGGATCACCAGATTCAAACTATGAAGCTAGGCTAAACCAGCACCTCAAAGCAGCGACCTGAGAAACTCTGTACAATTAAAACCGTATCATAGGGCCCAAATAAAGAAACTGATCTTGTGTAATGTACAGTGTTCAAAACCAGAACATAGTGAGCGAAGACCAGAAAAATCTAGAAAACAATCAAATAAATGGCTTTAAATATATGGTTTAATGATAGGCACTCGGATGCTATTAAAATGCAGTGTTTCTGACGTAGTCATAATGTAACCCTCAATGCTAAGCTATTCTGCATAGGCCTTTTCATTGCTACATAACTACCAAATCCCCCATCCTCCCTAATCTGCTTAGCGTTTCCATCAATGTCTTTCCTCTTTTCTTTTTACCCCACACGCTTCCCTGTAATGTTAATTTTACAAGCCCCTTATGTCTGCCTATTAATCTATTCCTTCTCTTGATCAAAGTCCTCCGTATTATAATTTAATAATAAAATTAATATGCGATTACGTGAATTATTTTATGTAACGCAATCAACGTTCTTAACCACAAAGAACACCTTCCCGAATAACACTGAGATAAAGCTAATGACTTTTCGCTCTTAAAGAAATGTTTGAAAGTATAAGAAATCTAATATTAATTATTTCAAGTAACTTAGACAAATGTAAAACACTAATTAATTTAAAATATTTCAACGTGGTATTTCCATTATAAGCGTTATCGGACCAGCAAGTTAATGCATCCACCTCATTTATATGCAATAATAATATATAATTATATTTAATTGTTTGTTCATATTCGGTAAAAAATCCTACGTCTATTTCTGCTGGAATCGGTTTCCTTTGGTACAACGATTGTGGTAAGGTTAAGTGCGGTTTCCGTATTCCTGTGTCGGTGTTGAGGTGGGAGTCGAGGCATGTGACGAGGCGTGGGAGTTGGCGTATTGTAATGAGAGCGAGGCCTGTGTTTTAATAAGTGAGCTGGCTGGCCCCACTGGCCCCGCTCCGCCCTGCGGACGAGTCGAGATGTCAGTCCGTCAGCAGGGAATACCTTGAGTGACGTTGCTCCGCGTGGGCGGCGCGGTGGCGTCCGGTACACTCGGCTACAATCACCATAACACTTATGATACCCTCAATTTACGAAATAATTCTCACAAAGAACTCTTTTTCTTTAGTTCCTTACTTCTCTCCAGGTTTTCCTAACTTTTTCAACTCTGAAAATCAGCAGCTCTAGGACCCACTGTGATTTCGCTTGCATCTCTTCAGATTAGTCAAAACAGAATAAAATTGATTGAAATTTCAATCTTAATAATGTAAGATAGCCATGGAGGAAACATGATGCCTGTTTCCGTTTTCCCACAAGAATTTCAAGCCAATTGCAAACACCAATTTCACAATACTCGATTTATATATGGATATCGTTAGGACGTCTTCCACACATTCTCGTCATTTTTTATCGTTACAAATAATTTTCTAATTATATTTATAATTATTAATGAAATAAATAATATTAAATAATACAAATTCTGCTTACAAAATTTTTTAAAACAACAACAATAATCTCAGAGTCAATCACGGTGTGGTGATATAACGGCAGGATTTAATTTTGATAATATTTTCTAAATGAACGTTTATAATATTTTTCTTCTTCTTCTGCTTTCCAGGATTAGACTTTTCAGAATTCACCTCCTCACCATCTCAAACTTGGTCTTCCAAAACTCCTTTTGCCTAATGGCTTATATTACAACTTCTGTTTTGGAAGCCTGGCTCTAGGTATTCGCAATACATGCTCTCTCCGCCTATTTTTGTACTCTGTTAACTTATCTGTGATCGCCTTAACAACTAGTTCCTCTCTTATTGAAGTACCCCTTCACTACTCTAAATAAATTTTATCCCAGCTGTCTCTATTTGTTTTGTTACCCAGCATTCTGACCCATACAACATTGTAGGAAGTCATCACTCTATAAAATTTAATTTGAGTTTCTTTATAAATAGTTTCGTCTTATCTTTGATTGTATATAACAGATTTTCTCTTTCTTCCGATCTTTACCTTCACAAGACCACTTCACTTTCCTGTTAAAGATTCACTACACTCTGCTTTCTAAAATACTTCATTTATATTTTGACTTCACTCCTTTTAATATTTTGTCGCACAATTAGTTTTCTTGTTTCTCCGTATAAAATACACTCATTTTGACCAACACGAACATTGACTACCTACTGCTTAAATAATCTTCAATACTCTTTAAGAAACTCTGCCGACAACTTTTGATTTTCTTAAAATTATTATTATTATTATTCAATCCATTAGTCCTCGGTTGAGGAAATAGGATACGTCAAATATAATATTACAAGAAATATACAAAATTTTACAACTAAGAATTGACAATAAAGGAAAGATAAAATTCAATCTTCAATTTTCAGTCGACGGAGAAGGCAGCAGAAGACCGTGCGTAGGTTCCCGTCGAACATGAAAATAAGTCAGCAGTTAAATTCTAATAGAGTATAGTTGTAAAATAATAGAAGAATTTGATAGGACACCAGCAAACTGTTTTAGTCCTTCCTATCTACGAACTCTTTGAGTGAATAATACGCTCCATTCATTAACAAAGATTTACAACTCTTTATAAATGATTTTTGAGCCTTTAAAGCTTTTATTTCTTCCGGGAGACTATTGTATAGATTTATACCGGAATAGTGAATGCTTGTTTCAAAAAGACTTAGACGATGTTTTTCAACACGGAGCTGAGAGCGATTTCTTGTGTTGTACGAATGGCTTGAACCGTTTAGATCATATAGATTGATGTTGCTCCATACAAATTTTAAAATTTCTGGAATATATGTGCATACGTCATCTTCCAACACAAAGACCATGTTACTCTACTAATCGTTTTTACATATCCTTTTGTAAAATACTAGACTGTCTTTCTCGGTGGACATAACATGTTGTTCATTGAAAATTGTCACCAGGTCCGTCCTCCGCGGACTTCCACTGCTCTTCTGAAGGTCATAGGAATGCTCTACCAAGCATTCAAATTTCAACACATTATTTTATCAAAATTTTCATTTATTGCATTGTATTTGAAATTACGAGTATATACATCTTTTTCTTAAAGAAGCTTCCATTACCATTCAATGTCTTTCAGAGTTTTAAAAATCAGTACTTCCTTAAAAAATGACTTCAAGTAAATAGAAAACACTCGGTCATTATTTATGCACTTACCAATATATATGTTGACAGACTTACAGAAAATCTAACATACACTACAAGTCCACTGGGTTTGCTTAAAGTAGGTCTTCAATATATCCCTTCTAAACTTCCTTATGGAACCGATAATCTGACCACGTGTCACTCCAAATTCGGAATGTGTCATGTAAGATGGCAGTCCGCAGTTGACCCGGTAGACCAAGGCCTAGAATGGGCTGCAAAGTGAAATTCAATGGTGTATCGTTTGTTTGATAATTAGTTAATGTCTTGAATTTGTACAATCTTCAATCTTCAATTAAATTGTTTTTGGTACAAGAGAAAAAACTAAACATTCCAGAAATATTCGAAGTAGCGCTTCATATTACAGAATGAGTAAATAATGAGAGAAAAAAGTGCTTTCGAAATTACCCATTGACTACATCCTTACACTCTCTCATTCCGGTATAACGTAACGTTAATTTCTCTCCTAGTAAGCTGGCACCACTTCACCTTCCCTTATAAAGTATAAATACTATATTTCTTGTCATATCCACTGTAATATCTTCGGATCAAAGTTCACTCGCATGAATGGAAAGTCTAGCGGGTTAGTATACATTCGGCACAATCCTACTGTTGCTACAGTAATACAAAGTTAATATTAGATACTGTAGTAAAACGCGTGAAACTTGTCCCCAAAAAAATACTAAATATCAATAAACCATTAATATTTTACAAAAATTAGTATTATTTTGTACGTATGAAATCCCCTTGATTTTTTAATCAGGTTCAATAAATTCACAACTTCATTAATAATATATAATAAATAATATATTAATAACTATTTATTGAGATGATTACTGATCCTTTGTAAAACATTTTAAACTAATTAAAAAATTAATATTTATTAATGGAGTAAAATTATTGAAAATGGTTAAAACATGTATGTACGCATCTAAGTGAAAAATCAGTCGCATTAAATTTATATTTTTAAGAGTTATGTTATGGAATATTTGCTTATTTACATAGATCTGTCAACAGTCTCAATGTTCTATATTTCTCAAGCTTTTACCTTTACATAAATTATTCATAGATCATTACGTGTCGGTTTCATTAGCTATAGCAAGCTGCTGCTAGTTTTATTTTTGCCATACATCGCAAATGTAGTGAAATAATGTAAATTAAATTAGCAGAAGTCTACGTGACAGATACACAGATAAGGTCATCCATTTGTCATATAAAAGTCTCCTGTAGCTTAAAAAATTAAAATTCCGAATTTTACAGTAGCCAAAATTTTTTGTTTAAAATTAACTATACTTGCACAGCAAATTTGATATTATAATTTTAAAATTAGTAGTCGTAAAGAAAATGAAACGATTTTGGAGATTTTATTTTCAAATAACATCTGGAGCTAATAACAGGCATCCGTAGAAAGAAAATGTAGAAACAGTTTTGGATTTTGCTACATCTGGTGTTATATGAATTCCTCTTTCATGATGTCAGAATTGTCATTAATAAGACCCAAATTTAAGGGAAGATTTTGGTGATCTACATGACTTGTAGAGAAAGATCCGATATATATTTCCAGCCGTTAATAGTGAGATTGTTATTTGAATGAACCATAAGATTAACTAATGAAAGTGAATGGATGCATTACAAAAGTGGTCATTGGAAGAGATTCCTTCTTCTTGAACAGACGAGGGGTTAATAGCCATTAGAAACCTCCCTGTCATTGTTAACAAATTAACTGTAGGTAAACTATAGAGGCTATGGCAGCTATCTTCATCAGGTTGAAGGCATGCGAGGAAGGACCGCGAGTGTACCGAGAGAAAGAGTGACGCCTGACAGCGTTATTAACCTCAGCTGGCCGACCTCTGTGCTCAATGGAACACTAATAATTTCCTCGTCCGCATTTAATGACTTCGGCGAGCAGGCGTCATGCAAATTGCGTATTATCTCCGCTGCCGGACCCGTTTACCCCGATTCCTGGTCGAGCCAGATGCGTGGGAGCAGCGGGAAGAGCCCCAGGCCTCTGGTTCTGGAGGCGGGAACTACTCAACGTGACGTCCATTCAACAGCATCCCAGAGAGAATCTTCAAATAGAGAATCATTTAAGCATTGGCGGGTACTTCCAGATTCCGCTTCTTAAAAAATAAAAATTTACCAAAATTGGTAGATTTAACGGATTATTTCATTTTGAAATGTCTCAATAACTCATAGTTATTTAGCAGCCAATATGACCTCATATCTCATGGTGTAGACTCTATTACTTGGGTTTTCACCGTACTCACAGAAGTTAAACACTATGATACCGAATTAAAGGATCGTGATGTAATTTCGCATGAAACAATTTCCTTGTTCTTATCATCGACATTCTGTAGTCTCCAAACACATAAAAAGTTCAATATATACCATATATTAGCATTTCATAAGATTTTATATGCATACACTTGCTACTCTTCCACATTTATGTAACAAATTCTTGATATGAAATACAGTACACAATATATTTTTCTCAGTCAACGTACATACTGATACCGGAAACCTCAAAATGGTTATTATAATCTATTGTTAAGCTACTTTCTCTGAATTTCTTCTATCTTTACGTTCAAATTTTGCTATTGAATGCGTCAATTGGTTTGCACTGTGCCTCTCTTGTGACTCTTACCTGTTTCCATCACCTGAAAGACTAGCAGAATTTATTTTAACACGCAATTTTCTTTGTATTTTGACTTATTATTTTTGTAATAATGTGTACTTTCATTGCAGATATCAAATTATTACATATTAATTCTTATTAGTATACGTATATAGACGTTGGTTATTATACTTTCTCTGAATTTCTTCAATCTTTACGTTCAAATTTTGCTATTGAATGCGTCAATTGGTTTGCATTGTGCCTCTCTTGTGACTCTTACCTGTTTCCATCACCTGAAAGACTAGCAGAATTTATTTTAACACGCAATTTTCTTTGTATTTTGACTTATTATTTTTGTAATAATGTGTACTTTCATTGCAGACATCAAATTATTACATATTAATTCTTATTAGTATACGTATATAGACGTTACTATACTAGTAGTTGCCGTATAAAACTATTACATTTCCCTAGTCTGAGCTGTGATTAGTTTCTTGTCATTGTCTCAAAAATACAATACGAGCATTGTGACATATTTCCAACTGTCAGTGTAAGATATTCAAATCATGAGCGAGTCGCTTCGAAAATTCGAAAATAATCTATGCGTGACGTCGTTACCTTGAGTTTGATCGTATCTGGAGGCTTGAGACAATGTGGCAACGCCGGCCCATCGCGACGAATGACGTCGACGATGGATGGGCGACGCGAATAACCGGGTCGCATCAATCCGACGCCGAGGAAACATAAATCTGGCACCGATGACAGCCAACAACTGCCTTCGGGAGGAGTGCGTTCAGAAATATCTCTGCAGAGCTGCTGCGACGCTCGTTGCCCGCTTTTCTGCCTCGAGGAGGGCGCTGCTAACAGGTGTCTCGCAATGCTCACAACTCTGTCTCCTTAAACTAAAAGATATCTCACTGATTGACAGATAAAAATTAGTGAATATTTAAACTTTGCAACTTTACTCAACTTACAAGTTTGCTTAATAGTTTTTTTCAAGTAAATACATATAAATTGTCACTATGTCTCATTCAAGCCTTTAAGGACAGATTATCACTACCGTTTCTGATGATGACAAATGCATTCTTAGAGGAATTGAGCGAACAGTTGGAAACTCTGAATTATACGGAGGGCGAGGGGCATGATAATTTCTTAATAACAAGCAATTTTGCTGTATTGATAGGAGCTTAAGTTGTGTGGTATAAACCTTACAATTTGGCATATACAATAATAATATTTTGATAGTAGTAACTTACAATATATTAAAGTAGATGTATTATGTGAGAAAGAATATTTAGGGTTCAGCTCAGACAGAAAGCTTAATATAATTGATATAATGAACGTCATTGTTAAGTTTCTTTGGATATTCCATTGTCTGAGTATAAAAAAAGAAAGATAGATAGAAATGAACCAGAGAGAAAACTAAAAAAAACGAGTTTGGTTTCCTCACTGATATGTTTCTCTCTTGTCTGTATCTCTGCTATACTTCTAGACAGTTTCCTTCGTCACTCTTTCTCCATAAAGCTAACAAACAAATAAGGTTTATCCCTGTGAAAATGACTCAGTAAATCGTCTAGAAGGATATCAGAGTCTCTTCAACGACACAGTCATTGGTGACTCATACAATTTTGAATTTTGAATTAAGTATACACTATTGACTTTAAATAAATTTCGATGTACAAATTAAACTTTAATTTTAAATATATATACAGCCTTAAAATATAAATTTACTTTTCAACATACAATTTTAATTTACAACTCAGTGTACAATTTAGTTTTTTTTAAGAACTTAATATTATCTTGGTCATTTATCACCTGCACAATCTTGTTGACAACCCATTTTGCATTCATCTTTTGTTCTCTAAATCTAACTTGATTATATCCAAAAATTGCTTCCTAACTATAGAAATAAAATTATTGTTGTATTAATAACGGGACCAAAGACTTTCTGAAAAACTTAGACTGCAATTTAATCCGATTTTCACATGATTAGAAGAGTATCCCTTCATAAAAATTTAGTTCTTAAATGGCGATACGTGGAGAGTAGATCCTTCTCAGAAATTCAACACGTTCCTCAGAACTATTACGAATGTGAATCCAGTGCACTGTATTTAGTCTATCAATTTTATTTATTTACCATATTTTCCACAGTATTCGCTTTCGTCCAAGTGCTAACAAGTTTATTAGTCTTATTACTTAAACGGGTTGACTGTTTCTAATTCCTCGATTTTCTTAAGTTGGTCCCCTACTTGAAGTTCTCGTAACGTTCGTTTGAAAAGTATTTTCTAATTTATATTTCGTCGTGTCTTTAAATATTCTACTCTATTAACATGCTATATGTGCGAATAAATTATAAATTTTTATTTAACGTTGGGAGGAACACTTGTTGTCGGCGCACTGGTGCTTTCTTGGTTATTTTTCGAAGTTAAGTGAATCTGCGAGGGACGGGACGTGGACAGTGACGAGTAGCAAACGTCGGGCTTTTGAGTAGAACATGGGCGTCGGCGTCCATCAGTACGACGCCTGGCGCCCTCTAAATCACGAGGCAACGCTTCGCTGTTGACAAACATTGCCACTCATTTTATGGCGAGGCCGCAAGATGGCCGCCGCCTTACCGACAATAACTTGGGCAGTTAGTCGCGCTGAAATATGATACGAGTTCCCTTATTGGCAGAAGCCGACGGGGATGTTTTCCCTTGCTCCTGGTGAGTCCCTGACGTCTCCGCAGTTATTGCCTGCGAAAGGGCCGTTAAGAGTTATGAATAATTATTACAACAGGGGACTGCGACGCAACCGTTGCTAACGCTCGTAAATTATCGAGTAATGTCTTCATTGCGACGTAATGTCCCAGCGCAAGACAAATGTCATTACTCATAAATTGTACGGAGGAAATACATTAAGGAACTTAGTTCGCAGTAGATATCAACTGGCAGTGTCTGACCCCAAAAATACTAAAAATTAAAATTTTTGTTCTATTATCAATTAACGTTAATTAAACTTAAATTCGTCTTTCTTTCAAGATACTTTCCATTCCATACTGTTACATAATATTTGACGTGTTGTACATTGACCAATTATTTATATGATCTAAGTTAATTGTATATGTTTATTGCAATAATGTAATGGAATCAAAAAAGAGACACATTTCTAGGAAGTCAACCCTGAGAACTGAGAACCCAGGTTAGACTCTCGGCTGGTCGACATTTTTCCGTCATTCAATTTAATACTTCATATTCACAATGACGCTACTAGATAAAAGTACTACTTTACAGAAATAAATTTCTTTATCTATACATTAAATATTTTTAATTAATGTGGTCAGCATCGAGGCTATTTTTTTTATAAAATTCATTGTTTATCTATAAAGACGCTCATAATTCCTCCTTGTGATTATGTGTTTGTATGAATGTTCCACATATAAACGCGTGAGCAAGTTCAACTAAATTTTGCATACATGTTCTTTGCGATTCGTAAACCAGAACTTTCGAAGTACAACGCGGCTACAGGAATAGAGAGGGGAAATTTTTAAATAAGCAAAATCGACCGTTATTTCCGTCGAATAAGTACTTTTCGGGGTCAATTGCTTTTACTATAGATTCCGCGACACTCTATGTGTCTGTTTCAATTGAATGATAAATTTTTTATTAAGGCTGTACTATTAAGGTTAATAATTTATTCAGGTCATCTTTTAGGAACAATTTACGAAGTAAATTATCCGGAGTAAATTAAAAAAATATCGATCTTGAATTTTATGCTATATTGACAATATACAGTAAGACTAGAAAGAATTAAAGGTGCGAAATGAGAAATGTAGCTTTTCAGAATACTTCTAGAGAGACTTGTACCCTTAATTTCACTTTTTGGACCTCTTACACATGCTCACCAACTCAAGATTTCATTACAGAAGAAATTTGATTGAGCATGCATTTGCCTGAAGTTCGAAAATTGAGGACGGAACGTTGAAAGAATAAAAGAAAAAAACTTGGTTTATCTGTGAAGTGCTCGTTAATTTTATTTTATTTAATGAAACATATTAATAATGAGTGGAGATTTCTCATATAAATAACTAGAATTATGCTGGTATACGAATGTTTAAAAAAAAGTTAAATATATCGAAACCAAAATTCTCCTACAGCAATATATAGTTATCAAAATGTTGTACTTTTCCTTTGAAGATAAACTAGATGTATGATATATGGTGTGAATTCAAACTTACCTGCGTGACGAAACACATTAATTCGTGCTGCTTTCAAATAACATATCACGCATTTGAAAGTCTGAGAAAAATTTGGCGTCAGGGGTATTGTCACTAGAAAAATATTCCCATCCCCATTCGGAAGAACCTTCAGTACTGCCATGTATTATGGGATTTCTTGTAATACATATTTTTTCTTTCTCGTCCTCTTGGGTGTGTCTTTTTGCGACACAAATACTATTAGATTTCTTTGTTTCTCTTTTTGGTTACGCGATCGTAAGCTCTTCAAAAGTAACATTCAATCATGGCAACTGGGAGACAGTTTATGGCCCCGAGACCACGACGACACTTTGATTTAAAGCCGGACGGGCGCAAGATTTGCAGTCCCCCAAGGAACATTCACACGTAAACACATAAAAAATAAGGTTTTGGGAGGCAGCAAATGAGCCAGTTAGCCACACGCCTCACGTAAACTCATCTAAGTTGAGCACCGACGGACTGACAACAAGTGGCGGAGATACGACGACCAATCAGGGCGAGGCTCGGCGGCGCTGGGAGCTCGGTTAAGACCACCCTCCCTGATAAGCGATTTAATTAAAATGCTGTCTCTTGAAGGATTGATGGCAGAAGAAAAGTATAGCTCCACGAGGGACGCTGATAGGGCGCTTGGAAACTGCTGGAGGAGAGAGTGATCCAGCAAGAACATTCACACACCTCAAAACTCCCAAAATTCTAAGCTTCATTAATTAATAATCATTACTTATGATAATACAAAGAAAATAAAATTTAATGTGACGAATTACATTAATTAATAAAATACACTGAAATATTTTTCATAAATCTTCTACTAACAGAAAAAAATCTCGAGAAACTCTTAAACATACGAAATTTGGGTTCTACAATAGAGACTGAAGTCAGAAACACATTTAATTAATTTTCATATAAACGTATAGAAACCTCGCTTTTGAAAGGCATGTCAGAATTTCCGTAGGCAACCGTGACAGTTTAAAGGCATCATGGAGTCCTTGCAGACAAGGGCGTGTTATTACTTGCTCTCTAGATATGTTTCCTCGTCACCCGGTCTACTCTCTATTACTTCTTCAATTCCTCACACCTTTCTAAATTTACTTACTCTTTACTTCTTTGTCACTCTTACTCTGGTAAGTCTGTGATGCGTACTCTTTATTCAATGAATTTAATTTATGATGCGTAATAAAACAGTTATGTAGCTAACTTCTTTAATTGGAGAACTAACCCCAAATAATAAAACCAGGCGCCACTAAGTCGGTAAGATGTGCAATCTATTTAGCTTAGGAGCCGCTGCGTGGAAATTCAAAAATCTTAACCTAATTTCACCAGAAAGAAACCAAGAGAGCGTCGCCCATGACTTTTACCGGATCGCAAAATTATTTAACCGTAGAAAAGATGATAAAGCAACAGTAATAATTAGTCACGTGATTGGTGTCATCCAAGCAATGACACTAGTTCACCTGTCAATTTCCGAAGAAGAAAGAGCATTTGAAAGCTAGCTGTGGTCTCGCTCTTGAAGCAAGTAATTCTGATCCAGCAAAAATGGAAAAAGTGGTCTATGTTTCTAAGACATGTTGTATTTGGTTTCATTTTGTACTTCTAGAATAAACTCCGGTTGCAAGCATCTTGCGAGAGCCAGGAAAAATTTTTACGCCTTGACAGTGAGGAACAGAAGAGTACACAAGGAACTAGGCTATATCAACTGTAGAAAAGCAGCTCCAAATAGTTAAATTTTCCTGGAACTGGCACTCCATGCTGAACTCTCAAACAACGTTGAAATCGGCGTATATGGAAGCAACAATAACAACCTATGTGTTTGTCTCCGGTTGAAAAGTGTCTTCTGCGTGAGAAAAAAAACGCGGGTGGCCCTGAAAGCTCAGTTTGTAGTTGCTTTCGTCTCTTGCCAAAAATTTATTAACCAATCTCATGTTGTAAATATTTGATATATTCTAACGCTGTTGTCAATTCCTTTGGTTGAACCAGTTTCCTCTTAATTTGACTTAAATCACAAACATAAGAGCGTCAAAAATCACGTCTATTTGATATGAGGTACTTGTGCTACGTTGGCAGTGGTATATATGTCTGTAGTGTGAATTGAGCTGCAGTTCGCGTGTGTCAAATGAACGTCTTAGCCAAATAGAATGTTTAAATGAATTGAAAAGAAGAAACTCATGCAGTATTCTAGAAACAATCTTGAGGAGTTGGTCAATATGGTGAGTTACAATTTAATGTAAGGAAAGTAATCGACGTGTGATAGTAAACTTCGTTTATGAATATGACTCAACAGTTATACGATTACAGACTACTCGAATTAATTCGTGAATACTGAATTCACTTTAAGTATCATAGAAATAACGCTGTATTGAGTAACTAAAATCGAGTCGTCTAGACTAAGGATATTCTATTTATATTTATCATGAATATTACTTCAACAGTTACCATTAATTAATATACAATGCTATTTTTATATTAATATCACACTGTTGTTTATTCTATTGTACATTTTATTTGTATTTGTGATGGTATCGTCTCTGTACCCAGCGCCATTCTGAGCGGGGGAAAGGTAGAACGAAACTTCTGTTCTAAATGCATCCTGCTGGCAGCTGGTCCGTAGATGTGCTTCATATTTTGATCAATCACGACCTGGCAAACACAGTGGCGCGGGACTCTATTTGAAGACGGCCACTTCGTTTTAAATTAAACACTTGTCTCCTGCCAAGTATTCGGGAGCGTTCGTCCATCCGTTTGACCTCAGACGCTCGAGTCTGTTGACTCCACTTCTGTTTTCCAACACACGCGCGAAAGTGAATCCAATTTAAAGTACTTTGTGAGCACACAGTGTAGAATTCCTTAATGGCGAATAGACAATCGCCGCTTTTGGGACAGTCACTCTTACTTGTTACTTGTGGCTGAAAAACTTGAAAGCTCTACCAGAATATTATCGGGTTTTACACTCAAAAATCTAACTGTGTAAGACTTAAGAAGCTTAAAAATTGTGTTTATTTTTATTTGAATCACATATGAAACCTCAATGTAATTACTTTACACAATCACAAAATTTTTGACAGCGAAGGGAATTACTACGGTCAATCATAAAGGAGTAAAATAACTTATTTGAGATCCTAAATAAGGCAGTGTACTCAGTTTCTTGATCGATCCTTGGATTTAAATTTTAGTTTCACGAATCGGCTTGATGTATTTCATCCTGCTTTCCTCAAAGACGTGTAACAATATAGGAGTAAAACGGAGAGGGTGACGAAAAAAGAAACGGGTGATGTGTTAAAAATATCTGCGTTTTTGTGATTTGGTTCATGTTGGAAATTTAAAGTAAAAACATAAATAATTTATTGCTTACCCTTTTTAATGATTACTGTTTCATTGTGATTTCTTCATATAGTTTTTTAACGTATAATCATAAATACAGATTTCAATTACAGATCTTAAATGAAAGTGGCATGAAATTTTTTTCAAAGTATCAAGAAGACATGTTGACAAAATTAATATTGTGGCAAAATATAAATAAAATTTTGTAATAATATGTTTAAAAAGATAATTTATTCATATCTCATTAACGTGAATAGATTTTCTCCATCTCCTCGCTAATTTTATCTTCAAAAGACTATTCAACTTTCCTTAAAGAAAATCACTGTGCTCTGCGTTTTAGAATCACTTTCAAAAGACGATTCCAGAAATATTCCTCTAACAGTTAGCTATGAGCTCCACTACTGTCTCACTCCCAACAACATTTTTCTCACTGTCTGAAGTCCTTCATTCAGACTTCTCTACATATTAAATTTTTATTTCGTCCGTTTTCCGCGCTACAGCACATCATGACTACAAAAATTCAAATAATACTGTATAGGTCGGTTTTCCATTCTCGGAGATTTGAAAGTCCGGCAATAAATTATGTCAAACTTATCGGCCCTCAAATACCCCTCTTTTTTAGGTTCAACCCGCAAGACGTTACAATGTTCTTCACTTGGCCAGTCTTGAAATACACAAACCAATATTCTGTGCTCTCAATTTTTCCTCAATATATGTGTCACTTTCTTTATGCGATATTACAAAACTAGAAATAATAATTTACTCTTAAACCGACTCCCAAGAATCTTGTCTTTTAATGTATAACTACTAGAATATAATGATTATTGGAGTATATAATTAATGAACCCCAATAAAAAACATATCATCAGTTGATAGGACACTTTTAACGTCCTAACACTCGTCAGATTATTTTTATGATGACTATTCTTATTCAGTGTAACTTCTCAGGTACCATGAGGAAACTATCGGCGCTTCGAATGTATCTTTTTTTGTCTGAAAGAAGCCAGTGTTATTTTTCTTGAAACGTGCCCAGAATGCTACAATAATTTAAATTTAATTTTTAGCTTAACTGATAAACATTATTTTTTATTTTTTTTCCACCATCACGTTTAAAATGTAAGAAAAGGGTTAAGGACGTTGTGTAGTCTATTAAAACTAAGCCCTATCGTTGGTGGACCTGCTCGAGTCTGCGATCACGACCGCTTCACACCAAAGTTTGTCCAGCAATGGCAGTCGGCAATTACACACCAGCAAAACCCTCACAGCTCGAGGGCATCGTCTAAGAAAATGCAAATGCCATCGGCAGAGGTGAACATCTGCGGTGGATGTGGGGGGAAAGAGCGAGTCGGAGGAAGCGCCACAAAGACCGGCTTCGTTCAATTAGCTTTGAAAGGCAAGGAGCCTAGTTCGGCCACTTTGCGGAGAGGTCATCGCGAGAGATCTCATTAGCGGGTGACAGATGCAGATCAAGGCTCTCCAGCTCGGAGATGAACGATTCGCAGCCACCATTATCAGACTGTCACCTCGCAGAACCGCCGCCGCCGCTGATGAACTCATTTTCTCTGCCACACAGGAAAGTAAAAGGGGCAGGGGCGGCCAAGGAGAAGGAGAAAAATGTAGGGGTGGGGTCGAGGACAATAGGCAAGTCACTGTCGCGATTTTCATATTTCTCACCTCCGGAGTGCTTCTTGGCGTTCTGCGAGTGTTGAATGTCTAATACAAGTCACAATCCGTGCGTGATTTAAAAGGGGTTCCCTTTTATTATCTCCTCTTCTATCAGTTCCCGGGAAAAATGTTTCCCTTCGCGTTGTCACGTCGCCAGTAAAGGAAAAGTAAAATGTGACTGTCGATCGGTGACAACGTAATCATTATACAAAGACACGGTTACAATTTTCTACTGGCCGAATGTACCTGCCTACCATTCATAACATTTAATGCCAACAAAGAAAATAATTTGATAAATAAAAAATGTAACACACAATAAAAATTATTAATTATTTTGAAATAAATAAATAATGATATCACATGATATTGTGTATAATCTGATATTAAAGATTTGGTACCCAATTTTCAGTCGTCATTTATTTACATAATTTGATACAATTAAATGTTAGTCATATTTTTTCACTGGATTTTTCGGCTCAGTCAGCCATTTTCGCCTGAGAGTTTACATATAAAACAATATCTAATATCTTTCATCATTTCGTCACACTGTCAAGCCTCTATGACTTACGATCTATCGTGCTTCAATGCTTACTATATATATCATTTAATTGTATCAAATTATGTCAATAAATGAACACTGAAAATTGGTTATCCATTCTTTAATATCAACTTCTGAAAATAAACAGCTGTTAAAACATCAGTACTTAGTAATCATGTATAATCTTTAATATATTATAATCGCTTTCTATCGGATTGTACAAGTAATACGTTTATTATCTATTATTATAGCCTATTTAAAAACGATACAGTTGTATATTTCTATTTTTTGATTTTATTGTCTCAGATTTTTTAAACGAAACGTAATATAAAATACACTATTTTAATATTGAGGGAGGGTTCATAAAGGTATCAGTTTATCTGAAAATTGTACATTTATTTGTTATAAATAGATTTTAATAGCAGTTGCATCAAATATTCTTTCCTCTTATAATTACGAATTTTAGTAGAAAATAAAATGAGTTAATAATTCCTTGAAACAGATATTGGTTAAACTATTATTCCAATTTTTGCTATCCTGAGTAAAGTTTTTTAATATGTTAATATTAATTTAGGGCACTAAAAATCAAATGGTACGTTTATATTTTACCAGAATATATTTTTTAACTAACCGAAATATTGACTTATCAGTCGCATTTTGTCTGATATGTTTATAAAGATTAATTAAAAGGAAAAACAGAAATTTTATTCAAACACTGCTACGATTCGTCCTCGTATTATGTACTTCATCATAAATTCTTTCATGTTTTTAAATAATGTAATTAAACATTATTGTCGACAAAAATTTAAGATGCAAATACACATTTTTCACATCCTGTACCTGATGATTGGTGAAAGATTAAAAGTGACGTTTAACAACTAGAGTCGACCATTGTAAATAAGAATAATCATCTTTTCTGGTTAAAGGTTTTCGTCTGTTAGAAAATTCATACGATTATGTTAAGGAATCTGCCGTAACGCTGTGTGATACAATTAATAACCAATCTGTAATAATATAATATATTGAGATATTTGTTTACTTGTATACATTAGGTTTGCTTTTGATTATTGTGCATCTAGTAGTTTTGTTTTCATTGTCTTTATGCTAAGCTGATTGTCTGCTTTTAGTTTGGTTGTATTAGACGAACGTGACACTATGTCGGAAGCTTTTGATGTATAATTAAATAATTAACAACAGTCTGTTTTATATAACTATTATAATTAATGACCTTTTACAGACTTTATTATTTAAATGTTTGCAGTAACTACCTTTCGGCAATTTTTCATGATTTCTTCAGGTTTGCTTCCTAAAGAGGAAATATTTACAGGAAATTTATGCGGAAACTAAATCAAACTTACCACAACAATATCAAAACGTAACATTAGAATAACAATGAAGTCCAACAATAGTAACGTGATCCGAGACAACATGCAACACTTTAACTCCTTCCACATGTAGTTAACAGCTAGACTGAATGCATGAAAATATTCCGAAACGTGGTTAATAATTAAATTTGAAGAATTTAGTCTGTAAAAGGTCATGAATTGTTTCTTATATATAAAATACCTTAAATTTAAACTTTTCAAATACCTTAGAAGATTTTATTGAGTCAAGATACCCTTCATTATAACAGAAATGTTTTCGGTTGTCTACTGCTACGGTCCAAGTCTAAAAAATTGTATTTTGAGCTTTAATTAATCCATTTGAAATTTACCTGAAGAAATCCACAAAGTTGTATTTATATCAATTAAACTTGTTTGCTGACATATTTTACCGTATTTTTAATTATTAATTAGCTCATTGTCAGAAAAATTATTTATTACATTCTTAAAAATTTTAAAAACAGGATGAAATATGCTTGTACAAAAGGGATTCCCAAATACAAAGACTAAAATAACTAGTGTTTGAATAAGACTTATATTTTGTTTGTTAATTTGCGTTTCATTGAATACTTTTTCAGAGAAAGTTAAATTATGAGTTTAACTCGGTCTTTTAAAACAGACTCTTGGTTTTATCAAGTTTATAGTGATTTTATTTATCATCTTATAAACTGAAACTGTGCGTAGTCGTCTTTTAGATTTCCAGTCCAGTAATTGTCATAGTTTTGAAGGTTTCTCAAGTAGAACTCCTATATGTATTAAAATTTAACAGTTTACTGTGGTGGCTTAAATTAAATATATATTTGGGAATAGTTATAGTATATCAAACAATTGTTAATTTTTTAATAGTTTCATTGTTATTAGAATCCAAATTGAGTAACATTTTGGTGATGGAAGATTGGGTTCCTTTGACTTCGTGACTAATACATATGCTTTCATTCATTATTTATTTAAAGTGTAATTTATTGCAGCGACTGTTTCGCAAGGTAGTTGTAACAATGTTGTGCAGGGTGTTTTAGTGGACGCTATCAGCCACACACGGACGTCCCGCTTCCACTATCCCCCAGGAAAAGCGTCGTAATCCGCACGTCTCATATTTACAGCCCGGCCATTATGTGAGCACTTTACGAAACGTGCCACGCAATTAATGTCCTCAATAAACGCAACATCTGAGTAACAGGGGTCATTACTAGGCAGCAGCCCTTCCTTCGTCCCGGTCAAGACTGGGGTGGACAGAGGCGGCAAAGCTGCTCCATTCAATTAAAGACAACGGCTGTCTGCTTATTTGGAGCGGCTCTAGCAGGCAGGTCTTCCCTCGCATCCCGTGCCAATATTTATCATTCGCTAAATCATAAGCGAGATCTTACTCCCAGTAAGCAGAGGCTCGGAAAAGAGCTTTCATTTTCCTTCCGTGATACTCATCCTCTAATCAACAATGGTTTTGGTCAAGATCTTCAGAACATTTTGGAAGCTATTTTTCATAATCACTTTTGAAAATGTCTCAGCTAACTCGAAAATTGCAATTAGTGTTTAGTATAACTGAACTATAAGTAGGGCGAAGAGAATACTCCGCAGTGCTCTGAGGAACCGTGCAATATGGTGGTGGAGATCCGGAAGTTTCCTGAAGATACTTGCTCAACACAGGTTTTCCCGACGCCAATGTCTCACGTTTACAGGACAGGTGAAGATTCCGATGTGTTGTTTTCCAGAACCACGATTACCAGAAAATAGTTTTCCCGAAAGATTCATTTTCCGGAGGGTCACTTTCCCAAATTACATTTGCGCAACGCCCACACAATCCAGAAGAATTTTCCACCACATTTCTATCTTTATGCTCTAGCTTCAGTAAAGTGGAACCCACAGCTTTGGATAACTTTCAGCGATTCTGGTGGAAAATCTTATTATTGCTCTCAGGAAAAGATACCGATAAGCTAATACGTCAGCTGCGATGAATCTGTAATTTTCATATTTCTGTGACATCAATTTCGTTGCAATAAATAAAACTTTATTGCAGTACTACAGTCAAAATAATACATTGATATAAGATAATAAATACTGCAATTTTCTTCATACTGATAACAGTTGCCGAAAAGAAAGGAGTCTAGATTATTTATTTATATTAATTTATTCTGATGATTATCATAATCGTGTATAAGATTCGCTACCACGTATCAGAAACGTTCGTCTAAGATACGATACTCAGATAATGTAAGATATGTTAGACTAAAAGTTTCCGTTCCTTCATTTACCTATCAATTTTTGTATCCAAAACTTATTGCACAGTAGCTGGGTGTCAGGCGTTGCCCGCCTATTTGTTTCCATTAGCCGAGTAAAGTATTCAACTAAAATAAGCATGGTACATTAAAAACATACTAGTATACTGAAAATATATCCGGAACATAAATTGAGTTCAAAACTCTTAAAGGAGTTAAGAATACATTCGATAAAAAAGACTCCGTTTTCTTAAAGAAATAAAACTCCTTCTTTCTGTTTTACCCTCTCTACCTTGCCACGTTAATTATAAATTGTCCAATCAAAATGCATTTCTGAAGAACACGTCTTTTCTGTTTATTTGAATAGCTTTGTGTAGCGCCAAATTTAAGTTCCTATGCCTGAAAAAGATTTGAAAATAATATTATGAATTATTTTACATTAATTTCCCACTATTATAAATTCGCCTCTTAGGCACAAAAACCATTATGTCCATTATAGTCTCGCTCTTTGTGTTCAAGGGAAGAAGGGCCTCCCTGAGGTCTATTAACCAAAAACTATCGCCATAATATCACTCATCACAATATATCTATATCTATAGAAGAGGCAGCGGGAGAGGGGGAGGAAGAAGCACACCATTTTTTTCCTGTTCGAATACTCTAAATATTATTTCAGAACTGTTCCCAATCAAAAATTCACATAAAATAAAATTCATAGCATGAGAAAGAATTTATTAGGTATATATTACTCTGTGACTATTAGAATGGGTAATAATGCCCAACAAATAAATAAATTATTGCTTTTAAAATAACATTATTGTTGATTTCAAATATGTAATGAGCGTCTTAGACAGTTAACGAACCGCAGGTGAAAATATTGGACGTTGTTTCGTGAGACGTCTTCTACGGTTGTAGATTTTCCGCGAGCGTTGATGCGTTGAGTTGGTGGCGACCCTTGATGGCTTGAGAGTCCGTGGCGCTGGAGTGAGTGCGTTGGTCCAGGAGCAAGGTGCTGAGAGGAAGAAACAGGACCCGACATGTTTAATGCAGTGAGGATTACTCGGGGCCCCGTTTAATCTGGCGCCGTGCGCGTTTGCTTACCAATAGATGGCAGGGAAGTGCTGAAGTGGCGTCTGAAATATTCAGCGTGGTTCCTGGCCGCAAGGTATCCGCCGCGCGGAGAGGGACCAGCTCGCTCGGAATGTTGATACGGCGTCTCGACGCCACGACAAGTACCTCTGCAGACGCCCCTTGCCTCTGGAGACCATTAGCATAAATCCTATCAAACGAAACAATTAAAATAACAATTACCTTACAAATAATTAGAGTAATCATTATACAACACAGATCATGAAAACATGATTTAATTACTCACAGATTCTGAAAAAGCAAATTAAATTAAATTCATTAGCAGGAAAACGCCTTTTTTAGCTGAACATTCGTTCAGAATTATCACCTAAAAGTTGAAATAATCAAAATTTTACCTCTGTCGTGCATTCAAATAGAATCTGGACACGTTGTTTATTCAGGAGCTATAAAGTTTCAATAAAATACAACCCCGTTAACGGGACTTTTCTAATATGTTAATTAGGAAAAAATAACCCTTGATTATCAGAAAATCGGACCACGGTAACAAAAATTATAATTTTAAACTATAATTTCAATTATGAATAGATAAATGAAATTCGACCAAGTTATCTCAGACTTGTTTTATTCTTTCACACGAATAAAAGTTACACATTAGCAAATGACGTTGTGATTGTAGAAATGTTAACTACATATGAATCTGGTATTTACATCTGACATATTTCAAAACGAATTCCTCCACATTTTGAAGATAATCTGAGCTGATGCAGAAAAGTTGTTTCATTAGATTACTCTATAAACTCTAAGGTTTGATGATTATTCTGTAGTATTAGGGTAGTCAGAAGAAAACTTGCAAACCATGAACGTGATCCTGGAGGAAGAGTACAACACGAGGAGTAATAGAAGGAAAACCAAGGTGAGGGACTGTAGTATGGAAAATAGTGGAAAAACGAAGGGTGTTAGATTGGGAAGGGATATTTGAACTACGTTAAACAATTCTGCTACTTGGGAAACATAATAACTAGATACGGATAGCAGATTAGGGAAGATATGGTAGTTATGAATAAGTTAAAAGGCTTGTACAGAATATATTTACATGGAGTATAAGTCTAAGGACTCAATAGTCCTCAAGAAATGTTATTGAAAAATCACATGCAATATAAAGTTGAAATTATATAGATTAAAAGTTACCTAGGCTTAAGGTGTTGCATTTGATCATTTTCATATTATATAATTTTATATAGAATAATTCTTTTCCATAAAATGTAGGCATAGTTTGATTAATACTTCTTTCATTTAAATATTTTTGAATTAGGATGTTTCCTTACTGACGTTAATTTCACATTTAGTTATATTAGGTTTTTTAATAGAAACCGTAAATAGGTTCAGAAACTAATAAAAATATATTAGTAAGAAATAAATGCCACAAAATTTTTCTATAAAAATGGTTACTTTACTCAGGATAAGCATATTGCGATTCGGGAAGCATTACCCGGGCGACGTAATACGAAAGGAAATATATTTATATAAAAAGAAACAAATAACTTAGCAACAAGAAAACTCCGATCACTTATTTCTAATTCCTTTGTCGCCTGAATGATGCTCTGTGAATTTTAACAGATGTAACTTATCATCTACACTTGAGGCATTAAACAAGGTTTCCAGAAACTATATGCTACCTTCATTTTAGTATCTTATTTTTTTTAATTTGATTAGTTTTAATAGTTTTTAACCTGTAAAATAATACAAACATTTCAATACTTCGTAGAATTTTATTTACTGATTTTCTCTTATTTATGTATCTGTAAAGTTCTGTTTTTAAATTCAATTACTACTATGGAGAACTGTTTGTATAAATAATTGAATAATCATTTATAGTCATAAAATTGTGTATATGATAAGAAAAATCATGATGTAACATTGCATTTGTTTCATTATAACATATAAGGTGGAATAATAGAATAATATAACATGAACTATGTAATTCAAATAAGTGGAAATTTTATGGAGTATCAGTAACAAAAGATAGAGATATAAACTGTTCACATTTAGGATATACTAATAGCATATTCATTAAACTACCAGGAAAGGTCCCAATTATATGAACACAACATAACTTGCTTATTTTTCTTATTAAATATAATTTTCTGACTATGCCTGTTTATTCATTTATTTTTAAAAAGTTTAATACAACTTTCAATAATTCTTCATTTAAATCGCGAAACAAAAATAAATTTATACTACAACTATAAAGTTGTGTGCATGATTTGTTAATTAAGATTAATGTGTTTACAGAACAACGTACAATGTAAATCATGTAAAGAGATTAAAAGTGCACATGTAATTCAGTTATTTATCGTCTTCCGTATATAAAAGTAGTTCCTTAATAAATATTTTCAGTTTCTATAAGACTGAAAATCATTATATATATTTACAAACTATCAAAAACATTGCAAATTGATACAAAACTATTGTTGGCGACAAATAAGAGTTAGTTCTGAATGAGTGGTCAAGATCAGACTCGAAGAACAACGTGGAAAGGAAAATTGAGACCGTCAGTATTTCGGAAAGTATTTTGGCACTACAAGCAGCTCCTTCACATTTCTCTTTTCCTTCGTCCTCCACGAAACCTCGCAACATTTCTAAGCAAGCTGCAAAAGTAGTAATTCACGGCGCCTTGGGAGGAGAAGGATACAATATATCCCCAAATTAATTTCTGCTCTCGTGTCATTAAGCTCCCAGACGGAGCGTAAACCGGGCGACGTTTGTTTTGCGGCGTATATCAACGGCAGACTTACGCCCGAAACCGGACAGCGGACCTGTTTTTCCCTGTTCCTTGTAACAATATTTCGTAAAAGTCTCCCAGGCCCCAAAGCCCCGCAACGCCCAGGCCGTAATTTTTACTCCCTTCCGAGGGCGGGAAGGGGGTTGCGTCTAATCAAGGCAGATGGCAGGAGCGACTCACGCCTTGCCGGTGATTAGTTTTAAGAAATCCTGATTTATTCCGAGCCATCTATTCTATTATTTCGTTCTACACACACAAATACGTCACTTTTTCCTTTACCAACCCCTTTTTCTCCGACCCCGTCATTTTCCCTCCCGCGTTAGTGATTTAAACAACAAAGCCAGAACCCTGCCGCCGTTTAGCTTTCTCTCACCCCTCTTTTCCTTTTCTCCTTTCAATCTCCATATTTCTCTGTAGGTCGACTTAATTCGTCAGAACAAAACTCACTCCTGGGGAATATTGAGTTCTTTTTTTGTCTCTCTGCTCCCCCAACCCTTTCATCTACCTTCCTCTACCTCCTCTATACGAATCTCTCATCTCAGTCAACCCGCTTGAAATAGATTTTTGTCTTTCTGATTTCATGAGCACGGGAATAAAGGGATGTAGAGAAACTGCATTCCAGTTCAAAAGTAGAAATTGAGGAGTGGGGTTGGATGGGTGACAATTCCGTTCTCCTTATGAAAAAGCTACCCTGTTTCCCGGGACGGTAATGGCAAACGATTTTCGTGATTTAATTTAAAATCAGAAAGAAAACAGTGTTTGTAAGTTCTCTTTTCCCCCCTTTGCTTTCTTTTCTGCCTATTCGCCTTCCATCCAGGATTACTTGAGCCACCTCCCCGCCGCCCTCTTGCTAACTTATTAGCGTAAGCAAATGCCTTGAGTGATGCGCCAAAATAGCACGTGTTATATCTCCCTTAGCACTGCTTTGATCTCCTTTCTTCCTGCACTTTTCGCAGCTTTTGCGAAATTGAGTTTACTCCCAGTTCTTTCCCTTCATTTATTCTCCTCTGCAATCTGCGCAGATATTTCTTTGCGTTACAGATTGTACGTGCTACGTCGTATGAAGGATATTGAACCTTAGCGTTTCATCACTCTCGAGCGAGATAATATTGGTCTTTCATAACAATAAAAATGAGACGAGATGTTCCTCTAAACTCTTACAAGGGGCACAGAAACAAATAAATGAGTAAATACCAGGATTTTTGATTTTTAATACAATATTTTACTATTCCGCCATACCAGGACGATACTACAATAGTCTGCATTTTCCGTTTTGAATTAAAAATTCACACAAAAATTAATAACATTATTAAGCTATATTTCTAATTATTTTTCAAAATAAAAATTAATTATTTTTAATTTGGATACTTACTTATTGCATCACCATGGTTTCTTAATCAGTAACAATAATATTCAAAACTACATATATAAAGATTTATTAATTAATTTTATTGAAAAATTTGCAAACACACTTTGACCAATAATTTTTCCGTAATTATCTATAAAAAGAGTATTATTAAATAAAAATTTTAAATGACAAAATATTACAATTTTTAACATTAAAACTTTCTCTCCATTAAATTCATATTAAAATGAAACCAATTAACACACTTTTAATTATTTACAAATTTTGTTCTCATGTGAAGCATCTATTCCAATCCATTAGAGAACGTGTCTTTATTACGGACATTCTTGAGCAATAATCGACGACGTACCTATGATCGGAATACTTTTTGATTTTATCTCATCTTACGTCAATCACAGTGAGATTTTAACAAAATTCAGAACGCTATTTCAATTTTGCTCCCGTAACCTCAAAGGATTCCTTTCATAAATGACCCTATATCGATATAAGTTCTAACAATCGAATTTTTATGTAACGATAGGTTATTTAACTTTTTTCGACCTCCGTCTGGAGGTTTTAATATTATTGAGATATTAAAAACCCATTGGACTTCAAGGAGAACAATTCTATGAATTTAAAGCTAGTGAAATTAGTCTCTTTGCAGCAACAAAGTCTCATAAATAGTTATAAAAACATCATCACCATGTGAACAATTTTGCGAGTATTATAACTTATCTTAACACATTTTCAATACCCCAAATTTAATTGCACTCCAAAATAAATAAATAAAGTTAGAGCCGGAGGGATAAAATTGGTGGAGTGTGAAAAGTCAATTAATAAATTAAAAGATTAAAATTAGACGCTAGATAAAATTTGACATATAACTAACAATTTGAAAGATAAGTTACGTAATACAAAGTTTGAATAATGCAGTGTTATTAAAAAATATTACTCTCATTCGTACACAACCACGAAAGACATAACATTTTATTTGTTATTTAAATTTATATTAAAAGTATAAAATTAACAAACGTCAAAATATCCAAATATGTAATAATTTATTATATTATTCAACATAATAGTGATTTACTTTACAACACTCGTTTAGTTAAAAAATACACTATAAAATTTCTTCTGGTATTAATTTTTTGGTAAGAATGCAAATACATGTATTTGAATTATAAAATAGACTTCTAAAAGTGAATTTTTGCATCATAGGCTGCGTCCAACTAAGTTCATAATTAAATTTAATTATCAAGATGCCCCAAAACGATGGAAGATTCGTTGTTCCTAATGTCTTGAATAATATAAATAATGATTTTTTGATTTTTATTTGTTAGAACATTTCATGTATTATTCCAATAAAAAATATTCTACAATCTTTAATGAGACGTATACATATGTTTCTTATTTACATATTTTTTTTAGTTAAATGAGGATTATTTGGTACAATTTAATGTACGATTGAAGATGTTTAATTTGAAAAGTAGAGCTATATAAAATTTTTATGATCTTTTGCCAATATAAATGTGTTCATTAGTGAAATATCCTTTAATGTGACACAAATACTTAATACTTCTATATAATTTCTTGTGGTAACAGAAGCCGTATTCTTTCAAGATGCAACATTACATGAGGAAGACTTTAGTTTAATTTTCTGTAGTTACGATCACTGGACAAGTTTTCGTTCGTTATCATATTTAGAATCGCTGACCAAAGAACTAAAAAGAGAGCACTGGTCATTTCTGGGACTCGAGGATTATTATAATTTACATTTTCCAATTCTACGAAGTGCGAAGGTGGAATATTGCGGGTGCTAAATGTATTTTCATTTGCCTTCTGGAAAGACTTCCGTAGTCGGATATGAATATTCAGATGAAATTCTTATTTAAGTGGAGGTGCTTTAAGAATCTTATTTAATGTTCTTTGGTTACTTGAAAAGTAACGGGTGAAAATGAATATTGTTTGAAACTCAGCGATTTGTTTAATCTGGTCAGCACAAAATAGAGGCTGCGTTGGCAAGGGACTTGGCTCTTCAATTAAAATGTGCTTAAAGTGTACATTCTCAGGTCCGGCTCTTATGGGAAAGGAAAATAATATTACTCGTATCTTGACCCCTTTCATATGTATTCATGCAGAGATTAATTTCGTTCGCTTGGTAACATTCCTGATCTCAATTTCCAATGTTTAATGGTTTCTTTTAGAAAAATGTGCTTACCTAAATGGAGTTTTCATTAATAAACGTAATAAAATTATATTTTTTTCCTTGTTACTGTCAGTACTGAGAAGCTTTTCCATTAATAATAGTAATAATCAAATTCAGAGCACATTGTTGTATGGTTTGAAAACAATTATATTTAAATAAAATACTTTTGACCTATATATATATTTATAAATTATTCTATTCTACCGTGGGTTTTGTTTTAAGTGGAATAAAAGTAGAATCTAATTTATTATTTATCTTTTCATAGGCGTTATGTATTTATACGCTGTAACTAAGATAATTCTAAGCACTAAGCCAAGTAAAACAAAATTAATATTATTACGATACAAAATTATTATTACTATTACATTATTCCTAATCACAAAATTAATTAATTCAACAATTTTTATGTAAAATTAAATAATACTTGGAACTTTAGTAATTGAAGCGTAATCAGTAATATTGGAAGGTTAAATTAGTTTGATGTAAATTAAAATAATAAATTTTTATCATATTTAAATTTTCAAATTTTTTATCAGAATATTTAGCGTGATTGAAGAAATTTTAGATTAAAATATTAATCATAAAGGTCTCGTCTTTTTTTAATCTTTCTTTTAAACCACGGTTTATCTGATGTTTGAAACGTTTTATTGATATATTGTACCAGTTTTATTAATCGTATTGAAAAATTTAAAAAAACTTTTCATGTATTTTATTTGTATTTTGAATGTTATATCCATATATGATGTTTGCAATGCCAGAGAACATTTTAAAACACTTGAGTGAAGAAACCCGGTTAAACGTTACTCTCTGAAAGGGAACACAATGTCGTCCGAGAAACAGGAAGTGTGGATAGTGAGAGGAAAAGTAATTTATATCCTTGCTGCTTTTCAGTTTAAACTAGAAATTGCAACACACAAGACGAATGCTTGCGAGATGAAAAGTGTTGTGCAGTTTGATAGCGGCAGATACGCGGCAATATATATGTATGTTTGCGATTTCCTCTCTCTCCGAGAGTGCCTCTGAATCTAGTTAGTTTTATCAGAGTGCGAAGACTTCTGGTATTGCCTGGAATATTTGAAAGCAGCACAACTTCCCCTTTTACGTCTCTGCGACAACTGGAGACATGGAGGGACTGTTCCGTGTATTGCCACATGTGTTTCCAAAAGGCTGCAACAATAAATATCACGATTTTTAAGACTCGTCCCTCCTTCCCCTTTTCCAGTCGCCGTCATCTAGATATTTGCCTTTAAGAATTGCTATTGTTTATGAAAGAGTTGAGAAGCGCGAAGATTCTAAAAGAGAATTCAGATTCCATTTTAGATTATCGCACCAGTTTACACCATCTTGTCTCCAAATAACAATTTCGCCTCTTAAATACGTCAGGCGCAAACTGTATGCTTTATTCATAAAGATACTACAAAATCTTTTATAACCCAAATAAAATATTCATAGAAATGTGTAGTTACGTTCCCGTCAACAATTTTATCGAGCATTTAGACAGAAATGAACAATTACGACTAGTAACGATGTACTAATTCAAAAAACCGAAAAATTTTACTTATATAAATTTAATTCAAGCATTATTCAAAACTACGTTATTACAGGATATGAGATGAGAAGAAAGTTAATTACGCTTCGAAATTAGGGTTCCCATAAGACGGGACATGCAGATTAAGTTTGAGAGGTGTGTGTTTGTGGTCGTTCCCATTGTAATAGACGCAAAGATGCCTCCGAATTTGATAGAATTATGGAAAAAGAAATTTCACTTCTAGGCGTCGGAAAGTGATCCTGAGAGTTGAATCTAATGTTTCCTTGCTTCATATTTAGGCAAATGCCTGGTGATATCCTTAAAAAGGGGACCTCTAGTTAACTTTTCAATACCTTGATGTCTTTTTCGCACCTCTCTCCTCGATTCTATTTAATTTTATTAAACGTAAATTGGTGCAGGGTAACTGACTCATAAAAATATATTTTGTGTTAAATTATTCTTAATTAGTATTCTTCGTTTGTCATCAACTGTAGAAAATAAAATTTCTTGATTCCCGACATGCCTGAATTTCCAAGACAGAAAGTTTTTTTTAAAAAAATTATTACTTGTATTGTTCTTGTTGTATTTTTCAGTCCTTAGACTGGTCTGATGCAATTCTCCATCACCTTTTCTGTGAAAGACTTTTCATTTCTACATAACTACCACATTCTCCCTAATTTCCTTAGCATATTCTATCCTTGGCCTCCCTCTTCTGTTCTTACCCCACACACTTCCCTATAATGCTAATTTTACAAGACCCTCATGTCTTAAAACGTGGCCTGTTAATCTACCCTTTCGCTTGATCAACGTCCTCCATATTGTTTGTTCTTCCCCTAATCTGCTTAGAACTAACTTCCTCGTTAGTGATTCTATCCACCCATCTGATTTTCAGCATTCTCCTGCAGCACCACATTTCGAAAACTTCTTTTCCTTTCTGAAAATCCCATCATCCAAGTTTTGCACCAAAATAACGACACACTCCATACGAACATTTGAGCAACGATTTATTAATATTCACACTTATGTTAGCCGTAAGTAAATTCCTTTTCGCGAAAGCATTCCATACCTATGCTATACTACTGTAGTTATTGTTACCCAAGTAGCAAAATTCCTTAACTTCCTTCAAAATTTCCCTTCTCAATCTAACAACCTTTGTTATTCTACTATTTTCAGTACTACACCCATCACCTTGCTTTTCTCTGTATTAACATTCATATGTATGTAGAATCATGTTCATGTCATTTATTATGGTTTCCAATATCATCTTAGGGTTCTTATTTCTTTTTTGATATTTCGTATTCAATTTATTCATCCCCTATTCTATATATAAGTTACACCGCATGAGCCATAGACTACATTCTTGTCTTACTCGTTTCTTGATATCTGCTTTTTTTTCTTGTCCTTCAATTATAATTACTGATGATTGCCTTCTGTAGTGGTTATGGATAAATCTTATTTCTCGATATTTTATTCTTGTCGTCTTCAAAGTCGTTAGTAGTGTGTTTTAGTTTACATTATGAAATGTTTTTTTATAAATCTACAAATAACATTAACGTAAGCCTGTTAAATCTTATTCTGTCTTCTAAAATTAGACGCACTATTGCTTGTTTTGTCCCTACATTCTTCCTAAAGCCTTCTATCTAACGTTCCATCGTTCTATATACTATTTTCGTTAATATTTTGCACACATGGGATACTGAAGTAATTGTCCAGTGCTGTTCGCATCTATCAACCCCAGTCTCCTTCGGTATAAGTTTACTCGTGCATGACATTCAATATGAATATTTTTGGCTTGTTATTTTTCGTTACCCATATCTCCTGATGTGGGTTATTTCCACGCCGCCCAGGTTTTTTCCCCTGGAGCTGATGGTTACGAGAGCCTTTGGCTCGGAGCTTCTGCTGATCGCGCTCACAGGTATTCGCTCATTGTTTTGGGCGTCTTCCCAAGACGCCGACCGCCGTATTGAGTGCAAACGCCTCCCTTTCGCATAACTCTTTACCCCGTGACGTGGCTCCTCAATTGCTTCTCTCCTCCTACTTCCACTTCTGGCGCCCAGTGATTCAATTTGGCCCCTGTTTAATTACCGAACGAAGGGACGGGCCCTGGCAGGAATTAAGGTGATCCCCTCCCACCTTCCTGGACGAGATTGTTGTTGATGCGACCTCAGGGCCGTAACTCGCACACGATTCCTGGCGAGCCAAGTCGCCGGGGAAGGATTGCTCGGGCAATAAACGTGCTCCGCGAGCTAAAGCGCCAGATAGCGGCCACAGCATCGATCTGCCCTGTGTTGCCTTCTAATTGCCCCCCTACCAATCATCCTGGCCGAAATCTCAACTATTCATCCACATCCCTCACGTTTCATCCTTCTGCACGCTAAATAAGGTGCCAGAAAGCGTGCCTTCATTAATATACACATACAGAATTAGTAACAGTAGCTTGTCATTCAATGTGAGTCAAAATTAAAAACCTTTACTATGCCTATCTTTTATAAAGATAACTATCGAATCTCACAGTTTATAAAGAGAGAGGAAATATAGGTCTGTAAGCCCGTCTCTCATTAATGAAATCATCATGCTTATAATTATAGTTATGACAAACGTTAGTATGATTCAGGAAAGTTCACATCTATCAACGCGGAGTAGATTCCAACGAGGAAGGAACTCCGATCTGAAGTACAGGAGGTTAAACCTCCAGTTAGACGTCGCTGCTGCTGCTGGGGCCGCCAAGAACACGTGTTCAAAATTTTGTTGAAATTGTTCCACCTGTTAAAGATAGTATGCGGAAATTTTTTTCATCCCCTCTTATGGGACTGTATAGTCAAATTCATTTTTGATTCATATTCTTTGTATGGTGAATGTAATTTTGATTATTTCTACATACTCCTCATTATTAATATTTTTCTTCGTTTATATTTGTAATAGTATTTGATAATTCCTGGATATATTACAATCTCGTTTGCCTTCCATTATTACTGAAATAAAAGTATAATACTATGACGGGTATTAAATCAACCGTCGCAAATTATTACCGACTAGTTTTTTGCTTTTAAAACTGTTTGGATTCTAGTCGATAGCATCTATATTCTCACTCTGTTCAAAAGTAGGTCGACAAAATTATTTGAGTAACAATAAAAAATTACTCGTGTTTACGGGTGAGTTTTTACGTACCACATTAAACACGTTTTCGGCCATAAATACTGTCAGTCTTTGTCGTCGGTCGAAACTTTTGAAAGGCCCTCATATAAACGAATATAAATGGCGTCGTTTGATCTTACGACAGTAGGAACAGAAAACGGAATAAGGAAAAGAAAAAAGAAAAGGGAACGGGAGGCGGGAAGAAAACAATCTGAACGCGTAATCTATGTCGCAATGGCGGCTAATGATATATACGTCCAACTAGCTACGATATTTATCGTACAGCTTCTGTTTGACTAACTCTCAGCGAAAACAAATTAATCAAGGGCGATGTCTCTGTTCGTCACTAAGAATCATATCTTGGTAGTTTCGGAGTTTCAGGTGACGTAGTTGTGAGAAAAACCCAGTAAAAATAAAGTAATTTGATTAATGAAGAAATGTAATTTAATTGTTTTACCATTCGTAATAGTCTAGGAGCAAATCTTACACCTTAAAAACAACGACCTTAAATGTTTATTTTTAATTAACGTGCTGTATCTTCAAGAAACTGAACCCTTCAAAGGTCATATAGTTTAGAAAATAATTTCATAAATTTTCCATCAGTAACTACGCGTACTCCTGAGACGACTTTCGTAAAAGATAAGTTCTGTAACTTCAGAATCACGTAAATGCTTCATATAGATTTAAAAGAGACAAAACTGAAATTCAATCAATTTTCATTTAGTGTCAGGTTTTCGTTTAATTTACCGTTTTTCTTCTTCTTCCAATGGCTCAACAGCCCGCTTGAGGGCCTAGGCCTACCGAGGCGGCTGCGGACTGTCATCTAGCGTGACACATTCCGAATTTGGGTTGATACGTGGTCAGTGTATCAATTCCCCAGGAGCCTTAATCCCGATCCTCGAATTTACCGTTACTGAGGGTTGTGTATACTCTTGATCTATAATGCTATATATTTTTTTAAATTACTAACGCTTCGCGCCCGTTATTAACCTATAGTTGGCAGAGAGCTAACTCCTTGAGAAATCTTCGGATGTATATGTAAATTGGTTTTATTTTTCACGTCAGATATACTTTAATGTTTAGTAGTAATTGCTCATTTTAAATCTAATTTATCCCAATAAAGAAAATTGAAGTTTCTGTTTGTCTGAGAGTCTGTCTGTCCGAAACGTGTGAAAGTGGGACCTGTTCAAATCCAAGTTATAAGGTTTACCCTGAAGCGGTTCTATGCCAAAAAAGAGTATAAATTACAAAAATTGTTAAAAATATTTGTATGTATATGAAAAATAAATTTAATTGGTATGGTTAGATACCAAAACTAAAATAAATTGACTAATGATACCGTACTTCTTAGGTTCCGTGAATTAAACTTTAAATAAATTCTGTACGTGCTGTTTTGTTTCTTAGTGCAAAATAAAAAGGGATACTTCTCCAATTTCCGCGCGAAAGGAAGTCGCGAACATACCTAGTAATTAATAAATTACAAATTGCACTTAAGTTATATGTTATCAGCTACTCCGTTGTCTCATTATATACAAGAAAATTTTCAAGAGTAAATGGTGGCATGAAAATATTACATTTTAAAGAGTAAAAGACTATTAACAGGGCTAAAAAAATAAGAAAATACCTCTAACACTCGCACAACGAAACGTCATTGCCATTATATTGAAAAATTCTGGTTAACTTATTATTTGTTCCAAGAATGTCAGATAATTTTCTATTTCTTCCCAGATCATGAATTGAGTTTCTTTTTGTTGTGAACGTGTATTTTTCATGATTTATTAATTCCATCATAATGTTCTGTAGAGTATTTCTCAAGTGGTTGAACGAAAAATGATAATCTTAGTATTTACTTATGACGAATAATTGAAGATTTTGGCATTTCTCTATTGTTTTATGGAGTTGTCATGGAAATTTAAAATTATGCTAAATATGTGTGTTCATATTTTTCACACACATTTTTCTCCTCAAAGCCTGTGATAGGGTGTGGCCTACTCTGTACGAGTATTGTCTGATAGTTTAGGTTTCGTTTCCCGCTCAGCGTATTTTTGTTATTTTGGCGACCTTCCCTATTTTCACGCAGTTGCTTCCATAATTTGCTCTGTGACGCCATCGCTGGCCAAACATGAGCCAGTAATCCCGGAGTAACGCCACTAATCACTGGCTGTCCCATCATACACCCGTCAATACACACACACATACACGTCCGCACAGACATTTGTTGACAAAACACGTTGCACAACACGCAAACCCTCGCCCCCCTCCAACCCCGCGTCCGGACCGACATTAATGTCTTCCTAGTTTATAACAGCGAGGACTCGTAGATTTGTAGGTATTGAAAATGATAAACAGTACAACAGTTGGCGCATGCGATTGACGGCTGGCTCGGCAATCATTCAGTCTCTGCCGGATCGCAAAACAGATTGCTGCCAGCTAGTTGGGGCCACAAATATTCTTCGGTGCCGGCAATCCGGGTTGTCATGCATGTTCTGGTGGGAGGGGGCGGGTGTCACAAAACAGCGGTAATCAACACCATTGTCAGGCCTGCAACGCTGCAGAAAACGGATTTGTGCGGTCTTCTTGCCAGGACATGTAATATACTGTTTATAGACTACAGCAGCGCCTGCCCGTGACATGTCATACTTTCCTCTCAATTGGCGCTCCAAATTTCACTCAACTTTACATAGAATCCACTCTAGGTATCTTACGCTGTCCTCGAGAACAGAAGCAGTCGTCCAAAAAATTCAAATTCCATATCACATCATACGATAGCAAATAATGGAGGCGAAATGTTGTACGTCTAACATTAATTTCATAAAAACAGATTAACCTTTGGACCTATCGAATTCTCGGGAAGATATAATAAAGCGATATAGTTTTGTACGATGAGTCTAAAATTAACGCTCAGTTTGCAATAACATTTACTATTGGAGCTTGAAACAATGAATTGCCGAACAGGAAGACGAGTGAATCATGGTTTCTCGTAGCTGCACTAAGTAAAGCCCGTCCGTATATTCCCTGACGAAACCGTTCCGGGTTTATAGCCTCGACGGAAGATAAAACTCTGACGCGAGACTGTCACGGGCGATAGCATCTTTATGCAGCAAAATCTCCAATGAAACGTTTATCCTCGCGACTGTAATTGCTTGCTTCAAACAGGCAACTTGTTGGAGTCCCGACGGATTCATTGCCGTTTGAGTGTTTAAGACGTTTCGCAGTCAACCGGTAAGTAATGGAAAACGCCGAGCACCTAACTATTATCAGTACTAGCTGATTCAAAGAAACATCAATTACCTCGCAAGCAGCTGTAAAACTCTTGTCTCCTTCTCTCCTCCTCTTCTGGCAAATAAACTCTGCTTTCGTATCAGTACACTTAGCATGGCTTGAAATTTACAAGTCACTTATTGTGTATGTTCTTACAACCTTGAAATAATTTCCTCTTCTCCGACATTTATGATCTGCAGTTTAGTATGGATTTATTTTGATAGAATAAAAAAATATAAGGCGAAGAATGGAATAGGAACTTAAATAATAACTCTTTGTCAGCGTTCAGTTTCAATCCAGAAATTCCAGCAGCCGCGCTGATTTTCAAGTGCTGATAGACAAATACAGGTGTCTGAAGAACGACACCCACTGCCATGTTTGCTTCGTTATAGGAATAATTACAATGCTCAGAATGACTACTGGCTGGAAGAGGATTCAAATTTTGGATTCAAAATTACCTACATATAACCGAGAAGAAGCATTATCAATTATGGCCAGGTATCATTCTCAGAAGCTTTTTAATGATGTTACTTTCAGAAAACCTTCACTTAAAAATGTTTGACACTTCGAAAAATTACTTTGGCGATCACAAGCAAAGATCAACATTCGACTTTTGTTTTCTACGTGATGATACATCATATTATACGTTATTCTCTCATTAACGGTCTTTTCTTCTTTGTTTCATGACCTAAATTGACGCGATCTGCTGGAGCCTGATTTCCCACGGATCTACACACGTGTGTTTCAAAGTGTAGTGTATTGTGAAGCGTTTATGCGTGTGAAGTGCGTGGCTCTATTACACAGATATAGTTTTCCAAATTGACATTGTTTATCCAGAAATTATATCTTTTGTATATGTTATGTATGCTTTCTTTTATTTGTCTATCATTGTATACATAGTTTCTTTTACTATCTCTCTTATTGTTTTGTACTCATATTCTTGATATGTTGTATTCATATTTTGTTTGTTTTATTTTATTTATCATTGCATACATAGTTTTATATACTCATATGTTGTATCCATATTTTGTTTCTTATATTTGTATTCTTTGTGTGATATGTAACATATTCTTTGACTTACCCTATTTCCTCAATAGAGGACTAATGGATCCAATAAATCTTATCTTATCATCGCTCCTTGTACTCTCTCGTGTTTTAACACTCGCAATGATTAGGCATTATCTTTGAAATTATTCGGGTATTCAATTGTCTGAGTAGAAAAGAAAGGCAGATGAGAAACGAACTAATAATAATATTTTAACGGAATATTATTAATAAAATCTATTATTAATCATTGTTATTAACGACTAAATTCTAAACAAGTGACGATATTATTTGAGAAGAAAGTGTAGTAACCTACATCTGTAAGTAATAGCGAAATTATATACAAAAAATGGCGTCACATTTTCGTCATGGATCATAATAGTTATTATGAATACTTTAACCGAAACAATACATTCATCTTCATTTTCAAGCATGGAATAAATTTTTCTTCTTACACTTTAACAGTGACGGTTACTTCATCGTTCACTACAAACTTTGCTTGTATATGGTTTGGGCCAATTATAAAAGTTGATCGAGATGAGTTTAGGCTCCATTACGACGTGACGCAAGAATATTCTGAAAAATAGAATACAAAATATATGAATTTTCTTCAAGCTTTTGCCTGAAATTCACATAATTTTATTCTACCTAATAAATCCCACATTTATGTCAATATGTTCACATTACGTAATAAGAGAAAAAGAATGCATCATGAAATATAATAATTATAACGAAATTTTCACTTTAAACAAACTTTAGTGAGTAACGATGCTGATGTTTTGTATTTGAAATAACAGTCAGTTTGATCACATGATATTTTCTACCCCGGGACTTTCTAACGCCATTTTAAACTCATGGTAAACGAGGCTAAAAATGGCCTTCATAAATAATTTTGTGCTTCGTGATATCATATCATTATTTTTTAACTGTTCATCGCAAATATTCATAATTGAAGAGGTCAAGTAATACTAGAGTTCACAACTTTTCTCTTCGCGTGAATGGCGGCGTATTTGGTCTTGTTTAATTGAATCTTAATTACGTTTAAAGACTTCTTGCGCTAGACGCAGCGGGTGGCAAGGTAATCTCCCTATATAAATATCTGACAAATAATTTGAAGGTAACTCATTTTGTGATATGTTAGACAGTTACCCGCTTAGCAACAGTCTACAAACAAGAAACCTATAAACTACCGAGGGGCAGCCCAACTATTAACAGCACTGAGTCATACTTAAGTAATTGCAGTTAGTAACGAAAGAGCGTACTTAATTGCGTCATTCCCCTTCAAAATTTTTGATATTCCATTATATTACTTTTAAATTGTATATTATTGCTCTGAATTATAATAATGTTCTTATTTAGATTATAAATAATAGCTTTCCCGTATCTTTAGAGATCGGTAACTCCAGATCCACTCATAAAGGTATACATAAATGTGTTAATGAAGGTGAATATTATAAAATTCATTAAAATAAAATAAATATATTCAGGGAGAAGAAAATATTAAAACATTGACAATTAACATTATAAATGATACTGGCAAAATTGTAAATAATAACAAAACAACCCTAATGACAAAATAAATAAGTATATAATAAATTATTCTAATATATATCAACAAATTCACTCTAAATATTTTCTCTTCAGAAATTCTGGGGGGTGCTGTTCAATAAATTTTCAGTGCATAAGAAGTATAATTATTCAATATTTTCCAAATAATTTCGTAACGTATTATAATATCATTTCGTGCATTTTATCCATATAAGTATTGGCATTAAACTGATGTTAAAAAATGCAACAAGAGACTTCAAATCTGCTGAAACGTCTTAGCAAATTTATCTCTTCTTATTGCATGTGACTAATACAACAATATAGGGACTTGTAATTAAGAAGCCGACCAAGGTTGCCTGGTATTCATTTTTATAACAAGTGTTATTTTTTTAATAAGTGACAATTTTAGTAGCAGGTGTACTCTTATAAACGAAATACAATGAAAGGACTAGATTCAAATTTAAAATATATTTTTTCTGACTTTAGTCCATTCCCTGTACTTTGTTTATAATATTAAGTCAGATTATTTTAATTATTTTACTTGCAATAGTAGTTGTATTTATAATTTAATTGAATCCCCGTGGGTTTTAATTCAGTCTCTAATTTAAAAATCATTAATAAATAGTATCTATTATTTTGTTGCTTTTTCCTATAGGAACTTGCGGCCAGTCATACACTGTATACAGAAAGAAAATATATTTAAAATTTATATATAACATTTTAAAACAAAATCCCATATTCTTTTGTCAAACAAAAAATAAATTTAAAATAAAGTTAAATTTTTCTATTAAATTAAAATAATTTATGAACATATTTAAATTCTGTGTCAGTTCTCTGATTCTTATAGGAACGTGTCTACTTAAAAATATCCAGTAAGTATTAAAGAAATTAATAAATGTGAATTATTAAATAATATCTGAAATTGGAGACTGATTTAATCCATAAGGGGTCCTATTAAATTACTGACAAATTCATTGTCACTCATAATAAGTTTTATATTCTTTGAAGAATAATATTTATTATTAATTAACAAGTTGGGCACCACCATTTTAAAGATTGTTAATATTTTTGAAACTATTGGAATGCGTCTTTTTATCGGGGCTAGTTTACGAGTAATTGTAAAGTAGCATCAGCTTCGACGACATAATCATCTGGAGGAAATAATAAGTGCTATGTTTATAACGAAAAACCTGCAATATGAAGAATCCTTGGACAACCAGTTTTCATCTAAGCTCAACAAATCGTAATAATGCTTATCGAACAATGTCAATATAATAAAATACAAGAAACGTTACTATACCAAAAATAATAATAACCAACGCCAAAGATAAAACATGTCCAATTCCGGTTATTCTTTTACCCAGCTGTTTGCTGGAATCTCCTCCTTGAAAATCCCTCCACCTCCAATCTCTCTGTGAATAATTACCAGTTAGCGTCTTTTATACATAACCATGGGTCAGAATCTGCTATGGAGTACGAGTAGTTCAATCTCTAAAAAAAATAGACCGCAAAACAAACCCAATGTTTTATACGAGAGAGGAGGTCGCGGAAGTCACGACGTAGCAAAGTATTGGTAGGCCAAATAGGACGGGGAGAAGGTTGATCAATAAATACAAGAAAGGGAATGTGAAGAAGGGTTATTTCTGCTCTTTCTAAATACTCGACGTTTCTCCGTCGATGTGGCCTCGCCACAAAAAAGTAACCTTAAGCGACGTACGAGACGGCACTTGCTCACTAAATCATGCAACACCCAAAGTCGACAGTTAGTTGTAATACCCAGGGCTTCGTAATATACTGGCGAACAGCTGGATACGACGAGAAAATGCACCTGTCATAACTCATACTCACAAGCCACCACCAAACACTCTTGCTGGCACGGGACACTTTTGTAATATTTCTGTCGTGATATCTGCGGCTCTCGTGCATCGTTTTCGCTAGTAATAATTAAGTACGTGGTTCCATACCCGACAGTCTCCATGTGCGTACGTATTTGACACGCCTCAAGACATGAAATACGGGCCGAAGATTTGTGGCTAACAGATGCTAGGGATGATAGCATAAATATTAATGAATATCATTCATCAGCTGTGTCGACCGTCCTCGAGGTAAAAAAAGTGTCTTCTAACAGAAATATGACACTAAGAAGAACACAATACTTACATTTGAATTATCACCCAAATCCACATAAATACACTTACATTTATGGGTAAGAAAGAGGTATTTGAATAATTTTCCCAACATTTCCTAGCTTTATAATTAATGGCTGGCTATTCCTATTTCTCTTACTCAATGGTGAGCTAAGCTTCTAATATCACACACTAAAATTCTATTAGGGAACACTCATAGAAATATAGCGATTAAAATATGGTAATCATAAATTATTATTATTTCTATTCTGCCTCACGACACGCTTAACAAATTGTTCTGATAATGTAAGTTTTTCAGGTTCCTCCATTAAAATTAGTGAATTTTATTGCACTTCAAATTCTTTATATTATTATTTATATTCAATTATCCCGTCTTTTGTGTATGTATCCCGTGATACAACTGGCAAAGCTTTCCTGAATCTGGAAAGTCCTTCGTCCACGTTCAGTTTGTTTCGTTATCTGTTATTTTGTTATATATATGAACAATTGCAAACCTCATAATTAAACAAATATTTTTTCAATAACTAATTATCTCGCGACCGTAACATTCACTGGTCTTAGTCCGAAAACCATAACTTTCCCATTTTGGATTCGTAATGTATAATCTTTATGTGTTCTTATCCATTCAAAATTTAACTTCAATTGGACAATTAATTAGATTCGTACGTTAAAATTAAAAATATATACTAAATGTCGTAAATTTAACTTTTTAGTCTCATAATTATATAGTTTTTATTTATCAATATTGTCTTCATTTTGAATAGAAGGATGTGCATTGACGAGTCCAAAGATTCTGACCACCTACTTCCGATCATTGGAACTCAATACAACTACTTTTTTTATTGATAATAATTTACTTGACCTCTTTTCTAGATTCAATAACAATAATCTAGATGTGCCTCTTTGTAAAATATAAAATTTGTATTCCGGATCTGTTGGATGTCACGTGATGCCACTTTTGTCATAAACTTTCTCTAAGGAACCACGTTCGACGTCACCAGGCGTCATTCACTCTTCCGGTGGGCTGTGGGCATAATTTTTGCTCCATCAGTCTAAGAATACTTCAAAGTAATAATTTCGAAATATATAAAGAATATGTGTAATCTTTAATTTTACAGACAACTTATGGCGATGAATGATATTAAATTCACTATGTTAGTTCCTTCTGCAATGATAAGAATATCGCTTTTCACCTAAATGTTTATCATTACATTCGTCTTAATAATATAAATAAAGTATTTTTCTATCGGCGAGTTTGGAACACGTTTCACTTAGCAACTTATACATCCCTACTCGGGCTGTTTTTTCTTTAAATTATATAAATAATTTCTTACATAAAATTTCACACATTCAGAGACACCTTACTGGTGTCTTGAAACTAGGAAAAGTCATAGAAAGTATTTAGGGAGGAATTATATTATCTGGGGCTTTACATTCTTCGTGACGCAAGTTCACTGGTATCACGCCACTTTTCACTGCCCCTCTTTTTTACCTCTCGTCTTTCTCTTTCGCTCTCTTTGTCTCTCTTCTCCCCCGGTCCAGCTCACTAACGCCCCCACTACCTACTCTGGCAGATGCTCTTTATTTCATTGGCTGGTTTTACGTAATAAATCTGACAGCCATTTCCCCTCTCGCTGCTGGCAATGTCTTTGGGACAGGGAGATAGAGGTAGGAAAGGCCCCGTTTACAAGCCAGGGAAAAAACCACCGAGCAGTCACCTCGAACGAGCGGCGAGAGCCGGGGGAACGTCATCATCCATCACGGCGGGCCATTGTTCTTCAATGACTGCACAGTTGCCAGTGATTTACTGGGCAGAGCCAGCAGCCTTAGCAAGCGGTAGTTGTATAAGCAGCAGCCAGCGGACCTTCACTCAACAATACTCCATTGTCGTGGTGTACCGGGCGTCGGGACGAGGACGGGGAAGGGACGGGACGGGGAGACAGTCCGCCGCGCCGGTGACTTATCTAATGGCTCGCGCAAACTCGACCCGTAAATCTCCTTCAGCGACGCAGCCCGCCCGCTAAATCCAGAATCCATCCCCAAATACGGGCAAGTCCTCTCCCTCCGCGAAACTAAGTGGGCGTGGCGCGCTTCTGCCACTTGCCAATGACGCGGCGGTCTCCACGTCGACTCCCGGTGGACACGGCGCTCCACTTGGACGATATTATTGCCTCCTCTCCCACCTCTTCTTCCCTCTCACGAAGCCCCAAGCAGGGAGGGGGGGCACCTGCCTTCCTCACACATCTCCTTCGTCCACCTTGATGCGGCTATCAGGAGCACAGCATCTCACTCCATTGTAAGGAATGGGGAAATCGGTAAAGATGCTACCAGACACTCGAGTCTATAACTGAGAAAATTCTCAAACGTTTCTGATAGAAACTCCAGTTCCACTTCTGAGCGATGAATATTATTTATTGACAGTCCAAACTTTACCAAATAAATAAATACACCAAGCTCAGTCTGTTTCTCAGGGGCTATTCAGATGCATTTTCCATATCAGCTGACCATAAGCAAGAATGCTACGAATCGTCAGCCTTCATTCATCTGATCTTCTCCTCCCCTTCTCGCCCTTGACCTATAAAAACCATAGGTTTTCCTTCTCATATTATTGATTGTCTCCTGCCTTCGTTTTAGTAAATGGAAAGCCGATTATGTCTTCACCATTTCTCTCAACACTATTTTCAAAAATGTTTCACAGATAGAGGATCTTTTTCATCACGGACTGACAGACGATGACAATTTTCTGGCAAATTTTAAACTTTGTGAAGAAACAGTAATTATTAAATTTAATTTGTTGCTTTTTAGATAAATCATTATTGCCGATTATTAGACTATTCTTTTAATCTTTAATGGGCAACTTGGAAAATAATTTACTAACAGACCCTAATCGAATATTATAATTGTTATAGTTACGTTAATAATGTTAAATGGATTGAAGTTAATGATACAAATAGGACTTTTTTAAAATGAATAACACAGTCAAATTGTTAAAAATGAAGTTTTTAGGTAAAATAATTGAACAATTTAATCTTAACACGACGTAACGAGAACCTTTTAAGAAGCATACAAACATTTATATAAATATAAAATATCCGACGAAAACAGCTTTTTTGAATCATAATATTAATAATACGCTTGTATGAAAATACATGAAACGTTCTTAAAAAATAATATCAACGATTTTATTTTGAAGGAGAATGTGAATTCATTCTTTTTAATCGAAATAACAGTTCGATACACGTCCTTTCATTCGTATAGAATTATTAAGTGTTGATGTGTAGTGCTTCTGAAAAGGAACAACTATGTTTGCGATCCGTTGTGATACAAAATACATGCATATATAATATAGCCTCAATATAGGAAACTAATATTCAGTTCAATTATTTTGTCTGTTCGATAAATTATATTTTAATTTAATTCTCATTTATTTTATATTTTTAAAGTAACCTAACCTCACTTTCTGTACGTTTCTAATTCGTTAAATAGCCCAATTTATTAACTTGGTGCATGGCGAAAAATTGGGGATTTATTAAGGACGTCGGGAACCAAAAAGTTTGTGAACCACTGACATAGATAATTATTTTTATAAATTTATTAATAAATAATAATAATTGTCTTATCATACACTTTCGTATTGTATGGAGTCAAACTTGAATTATTTTTTGAATAATGCAAAAGACTCCGACTTTTGATAAAATCAGAAGGTAGGCAACAACTACCAGTACTGCGGAAATTAGTTCACGGTGACTAAGACAGTTCACTGACACTTTCTTTAACAGATACTAATGATCAAGGAAATACCGAAAAGAAAATTGCGTCTTTGCCAAATCCTTCATTCAGCGTGAATTATGAACTGCGAGATAATTTAAGTCGTTGCTAAATTGAAATCCCTACTGTTAAAAGGATCAATTAAGCAATTTGTTCAAATCTTCCTATATTTATATGCATTAAATTCCTTTTGACGTGATATATGTTTTCAAATGCAAAGCTTAAACTCAGATGGGACGAATTAGTTTACAGGAATTTAAAGCCATCATTCCTCAGTTCTTTATTGGAGAAAAGACTCAAAATAGTGTACATTTGTTTTTCTTTGAAGTGTGTTACATCAAATCAAAAAACCGCTGAAGTCTCTCTTCGAGGGAGACGTGAATTTTTTAAAGATTTCAAATCGTTACATTGAACGTAGCTATTTAGTTCTGAAAATACGTAGAGTATTTTTTTTGGTATAGTTAAGTATTTTTATAACAAATTTATTTTAATTTTAAGGTAATTAGAGAACGTAACTAATAATTATTAAAACAGTAAAACAATCATTTAAACGGTACTATAATTAAATATATAAAATATTCACAGCATGTGCTGCTTACATCCCGGTTTATCAATAATCGGTTGTAATTCCATGTGAACTTGTCCAAATATTATAAACAACATGCATCAAACAATATATATGAGATTTGCTGGAACTAATAGCACTGAGTAAATAGTAATCTAGTTTCATGTAATTCCCTACTGAGCTCTACACTCTCGCAAAAAACTTCCCCCTCTTTATTCTGTACTGGAACTTTTTTGTGTATTCACCTTCTAAAATTTATCTAATTTTCGCACTGTGCCAACCATATGCATCAGGGTTTTAATGTTTGTCGAAGACTTTTTTAAGCCTAGCAGGTAATTAATCGTGATGAGCCGTTGAAGATTTTCATTTTTCTGATAAGCCTTGATGAAATCTATCGCACATAGATTCGGAAAACTTTTACCTTCTTGAATCAGACAATTTATCTATTTTATTCAAGTTTCCACTTCACGAAAAATCTAATTTAAAATACGCTTAAATTTAAATTTAAATTATTTGTTTGATCCTCGTTCAGTGAAAATTAAAAATATTTATTTACTCGTTGTGATATATGAGATTGCTGAAAATCAGAGGAGTGGATAGAATGACTAACGAGGAAGTTATAAGCAGATTATGGGAAGAGTAGATAATTTGGAGGACTTTGACCAAGAGAAGGGCCTAGATTAATACGTCACGCTTTGAGAACGTAAGGGTCTTGTAAAATAATCATTAGGGGGAAATGTGTAAGGGTAAAAAAATAAGAGGGAGAGAAGGATGGAAATATGCTAAGCAGATTAGGGAGGGTGTGGGAGTTATGCGGGAATTAAAAGGCTGGTGAAAGATGATTAGCATGGAGGTTGCATCAGACCAGTGTTAGTAAAACAGTAACCTTTAATGAATGTAAGAAACGTCTTCAACTGCACGCATTACGTACACTTAATGGTTAAATCACGTATAAATTAGTCTATGGAAGTTATATATAAATTTTAAGAATGTCGGATAAGTTTCTGTTTAAATTTCTGAATGCTTTCTAAGGACTTTCCCTGTTTGCTTTATTAAAAACAGGACATTTTATGATCTCCTTAATTTATTTTAGAATAGTTATTGCATTTTGTGTTGATGGTCTTGTGAGGTATGGCTTATTATTGAAGTATTTAACAGTAAATAAACCTATTTCATTTAAACAACACTTATTTACTTTTACAATGATGTCAATATAAATTGCAATTTGAAGATCTAGTTTGATAATAAAAAATGCAATGTAATTTTATTGATGTCATGAACGACGTAGGCTGGCAGCTTTGCGCCCTTCCTTCTCAGGCAGTCAACGACTTTGGCGAACGCTGTAAACCATTTTGCACGTGTAACGGTTACTGCGGCGCTAGGGGCTGTAATTTATTTCTACCTGGCTGGAGAGACCATCAACAATGTCTGTGCTGCGCGTTGATTGGCCATTAGGTAAAATTTCCGCGGAGAACTATGAAGGTCGTAGAAAGCGATGACGCCATTGGGACTTACGCCTCAGCAAAGTAATTTCCAACTCTATATGTGCGTTCTAGTGCACCCCTGACATGCCCCCACGCCAACTTTGGGCCTCGCAATCTGAGCTGTAATGCGACGGGAGAGATAGAGGCCGCTCGCTCGTCTCACGCGCTCGAATCGCCGCGCCGCGCCGTGACGCTCGTCGTCGCCAGGGGGTTCATCAACACCCATACGTCCATGCTGCTTAATTACAACTACCAACGCGTCAGATATGGCTCACCTTATCATCAAACTCACAATTCTGTTGACAGTTTCATTTCTCTTCGGATCAAGGATGTAGTTTTAACTGTAGATCCATCGTTGACATGAAGATTTACCCGTTAAATGCCTCAACACAGTTCACCATTTATCAAATAAACGTAAATCTAATTTCAAGCCATCGATATGTATACACTACCGTAACCTTTATTTTAAATTTAATCTCAATTTTCATTTCGACAACACCGTTTATTGTAATAGAATAATTTCTCAAACTTTATATATATATATAAAGAATAAAACAAATACTGTTAATATTGATAACGATGCATTAAATCATAACAATCCATAAGATATTTTATATAGTAACTTTCTGTATTTATCTGTGGATTTAGGTCCTTTGCTTTAATCGCTATTGTTTTCCAGTTTTTTTTATATGATACCCTTCCATCCCGATCCCGAAGAATACTCCCCTTCGATTATGAATGGGATTGAAATTATACGCTAGCAGTATTGGAGAACGTCCTTTCAAATAAATTGACCCATAAATGTATTTATATGATGGAAATATTGGTCGTGGTTGCTTATTTAAAATTATACACCATCTCAAACACCGCCCCTAGGTTTGGTAACTAAGACTTACCCTACAGTACTGTAGTCCGGATCGCAAAGAACGAGTATACAAATTTTGGTCGAAATTGGTTAGATTGTAATACTCGTAAAAAAAGTTTGTACACATCCTTAAAAACCAAGGAGGAGATGTGGAACTCCTATCACAAACGCGGACAGAAGTGTAGTTAAAAAATATCATTTGTCTCTGTGACGCCATGATACATGGAAAAAGACGTAATATGTGGCAATAATATATATTTAACAACCGATATAAAGGTTTTTACTATTAATATATATATATATAAATTAATCAAAATTTGTTTTAATAGTTACACAAAGAAGCACCCGAATAACAGAAAAATGTAAGTTAATAAATATGTACCATATTCTATTTATCACTTATTATTGTTTGAAATTTGGCTACTTATTTGTTCAATTAGTATCCTTTTAACAGAGACATTTTATATTAAAGAAAAGTAGTTGACATCTCTTCGCTTAGGCCTTTACTTGCGTCCTATTCAGACAGTAGTATTTATTTTTTCTACAGGTGGACATTTTCCCGGTGGAAGTTTGCTGATAAAATTAAAGTACAAAGATAAATTGTTGATAAACTAAAAGATAAACAACTGAAAAATATTTTAAAAAACAATTGAAAAATTTTTCATGTCCTTTATTTTTTACAAAATAAGCACCTAACTTTTCAGTATTTCTAACTTCTTTTTGAAAACATTTGTATTCTTAGGGAAAGCCACTAGTTCCCTTGCAGGCAAAGCATTCCAGTCCCTTAAACCTTGTTTTGTCTAAAGTATCCATTTTGTTTTAGATATTAGATATTAGGTCACATATTAAATGGCAACCCCGTCCGTTGAACGATCCGTTGTATTTTATTTGAGTCAGGTTAAGTGTGATATCGCAGTTCCTCCGAGGCGCACATCATTCCATTAGCAGCAAAGCCGTGCCCTCTCCTTCACGTGTCTTGAGCAGATCAATACCCGATCTGCCGCGTCAGATCCGCAGTAATAAAAATGTCGATTGTCAGCTGTTGGTTCTTGAGGAATGCATCAACCGGTGGTTGCAGCTGGCTCCACATTCTTGGCTCGCTCTCTCCTCTCGCTCTCTTTACATTTGCCACTAACTCTCTGTGTCTGTGTGTGTGTGCGTCTCGTTCGCTCTTCTCGGTGCCCGGACAACAGTGATGCTGCTGCTGCTGCTGGTGGTCGTAGTAATAGCACAGCGGCATAGTGATGGTCGTAAATATCAAGTACGAGGCGGAATAATCTCCCCTACACACCCCTTCCTCTCTCTCTCTGTCTCTGTCTCTTTCTCCCTCTCTCCTATACCTCCCTCGATGCTAATCTTCCGGAGGCGAGGCTGCGCTCAAACTCCGATGCGAATGTGTGTGTGTGATCTCTTGCATGGCGGTGGTTGGTGGGGGGTGGGGCGATGTGCGGGGGCGGGGGAGTTTTGTAATTAAGGTCCGGGGCAGTTGGGCGTCCGGCCGCCTGGAGCGCAGATAAGGAAGGCGACGAGACACGACGCTGCTAAGATGGACGGCCGACGAGGGACCACTCACCTCCCCCGCAGCTGTCCACACCTAGCCACCGTGTTCCAGGGAACCGTATTGACCGTACACCACATCACAGACACCACAAAAAGAACACCCCACACTTTTTGTATTCACTATCAAATTTTCCTGTCCCTGCAAAACCAACTGTCACCTTGGGCATTCATGGGACAAAAACTGATTCACTTCAACCAATCCTGGGACATGTCGCTCAAAAATATACATATATTGATTTCGATCTACATATTTTAGAGAAATGAACTGAAACTTGTCTCCAAATTTTTCGAGGAATGAAATGATTTCTCTTTCAACAAATTGGCTGTGTGGTTAATCGTGCATTAATTTGGGGAAACACAGTTAAACGGGAAATAAAACTTCATAACTTTTTAGCAGCCGTTAGGTGAAAAATGGTATATAATTGATGTTAAACAGAAACATCGAGAAAAATACCATTAGTGTTATTGACCCCTGAAATTTCTTATTTGATGCAAACATCAACAGTTTTTACTTATAAATTTCCACCCTCTCTACTCCCGTCCATAGGGATTGCAGGCGCCTTACTCCAACAATTCTTATTTCCGGGACGTAATTAACACGTGCCCAAAACTTGTTCGAAATTACTGTACGCGTTTAACTCTTCATAGGAAAATAATTATATCATTGTTTAACTTATAGCTAGTATATACATCTATTATAATTAGAATTCGTTAATTATTATTATTTCCTTTGGAAGTCATATAAAAAAATCTGTATGTAGACCACTATCCGTTTCAGAATTGGTTTGGACGACAGTATAAGTACTAATTCAAAAGACCTTTTTCTCATATCAGGCATAAAATACCAAATTACATTATACGGCTTAGGAATTTCTATAAATATTGTGGATAAATATTTGGTTTCTGACACAGTGTAGGGGCAAAAATATGTCCAGAGTAAATGTTGCTCGATTATGACACAATTATTTCAATAAATTAAGGCTAATAACTTTATTTAAGAAAGAAAAACCTCTATACATGTAAGGACCCCTAATCTGATGCTTAGGGTACGTTTTCAATACGAAACGTATATTTTATTGAACGTATGGGTAGATGGTTAATATATCGACCACTATCCTTTAAAGGGTAAATTTCGATTTTATTACAAACTTTGAATTTTTACATAATATTTTATACATTAATTTTAATTGTAGTAGACTGCTGACTCAATAAATGGCTCATTTTATATTTAAATTATGATTCAGGCTGTCAGAACGTCACGCTTTGCTACGTGATATTTTATTTATATTCTTAACAGTATCATTTATGATACGTCTGATTATCGTAAAATAGTTTGTAATTTTTACGAAAATTGCAAAAATGGTTCATAACTCTCATGATCCACACATGACAATATATACATTTAATTTTAGTAATTATATTAATAAAGGAAAAAATATGAGAAATTAGATCTCTCAACATTTTCTTGAAAAATTCAAGAAACCAACCAAGAAGCTTCAATATATTTTTTACCGTTATTTCTTTAGAAACCTAGTATTAGATAATATTTCTGAAAATTCCATTTCAAGATTATATTTACTTATTTCTTTTTTGATTTAATGTACGTTTTAAATTATGTGAATAAAATTAAGTTTACGACTGACAAAATTCAGTTTTAATAACAATATTTTGGTTTCTATTTGAACCTTCTTCAGGTTTTCACTTGTCTGAATGGCATTAGTGAAAATTGAAAAATTATAAACGTATACTGAGCATGAAACATTGAAAAGTCTTGCTATTTTTGAAGATGGAACCATAAATTCAAAATTTCTGATAAAAATCAAAGAAAAGACGAAGGAAAATTTACATTCGTTAATAGGACGCTAGCCGACCTCCTGTGGTGTAGTGGCTAGCCTCTAGTTGCTGCCTCACAACCCAGAGGTCCCGGGTTAGAATCCTGGCATGGGCTTCGATGTTTGTGTCGTCATGGTCGCGAACACCGGGATTAAGACTGTTGGAGGATCGATACGCTGACCACGTGTCACTCCAAAATGTGTCATGCAAGATGACAGTCCGCAGTCGACTCGGTAGGCCCAGGCCCTCAATAGGCTGTAAAGCCAAGGAGGAACGAGTAGGACACTAAGAGATTGGAACAATCTACCTGAAAAATGTTCAAAGAAGGTCCATTCAGTTTACATTAAATTTCAAAACTATGTATAGGAAAATATTTGAGTAATCAAATTGATAATAGTATTTGAATTGACACTAAATATTAAGAATAAGACGTTTAGGGCTTAATATAACATAGGAGTATAAGTACTATTCAAAAACAATATTTATTTTTTCAACCTTTCTCCCTCTGAATAATAGTTAATTTCTTTAATGTGTTATATGCTTAGTATTTAGCTGACACTTGGCAAAAATGTTTATTTTTAAACTACATTATTGGTTAAAAACTAGTTCGTATTCCCACCCTTCTAGCAGTCATATTAAATTCCGTACTAGTCTGCTGTCCCTGTAATTATAGAGTGAACCTTCTTTATCATTTCAATTGCTACTATATCCAGTAGAAACGTCATAGAAATTTAGAATTCTTTAAAAATATAATAGATGTGAAATACGATACACTCTTTCTGTATTTTTGGACAATTGTTTAAGCATACAAGAATAAATTAATCCAGCAATGTTTTATTGGGTTGGTGGCAGCAGGTTTCCATTTGTTGAGGCCAGTAATCTGTCTTCAGGGCAGAAATTAGAGTGGAATGAGTAATCCAGCACTTGTCAGTGTCTATCGCCGAGGTCGTTGGTGCGTTACACCTTCCATAAGCCCCCTGCTGCTACCGTCAGTGGTAGTTTGTCTGTTCTCAGCTCATCCATGTGTCAACCCGCTCAGCCGTCCATCCTTCAGTCACCACGGGTCTTTCCAAAACCGCCTGTCGCTACTCTTCTCTCCCTTCCTAAACACAGCGGCAGTTGTCGCTGCTGCATTATGGAGGCCAGAGCACCAGAGATAAACTATATTAAAAATAATTTCATTCTTGAATCGTCAAGTATATTTTAAGACGAGATGAAAAAAAAATAAACATTCTGTTATACCGATTTAATTTAAATCATTAATACGTTTATAAGTTTATTTACAATTACAAAAATCTTTGTAGATGAAAGAAATGTTCACAAGTCCCGACTTTGCAGATTATAGTATTCTAGTGACACCGTATCTTCGATATTTTCTCACGACTTATACGATTTTCCAGGGTAAATAGATAAATATATATTAAAAATATTGTAAAAATTGTACCAATATTCAAATTTCTATAATCCTAATCCGGATATGTGTTATGATTAGGAGTGAATATGCAGTTTATAATACTGGTGGTGGTCGACTTCCTGTAGTCTAGTGGATAGCGTCGCTGTCCGGTATGCCAAGGCCCTTAATGGACTATAGAGCCAAGGAAGAAGACGAATACTGATCGGTCTTTGGCTTTCTTATTATCTTAACTTGATTTCCGCGTGACTTTGAGTCTAAATAAAATAAACTGAACAAACAATTTATTAAATAAAATTATAATTAATTTAGTTGACGTATCATACCAAAATTTAAAAGAAAAGATATAACATTCACTCCCACCTTTTCGGCATCATCATGAACTATATTAATTAAGAGTGAGTTCTAAATCAGATAAATGAAATACAAGAAATTTTTTTAAGACTTTGTTCAACTCAACTATAAATATATTTCATTCAATAAATCCAAATTATGTATAGAAAATAGTTTCATAAAATCATTTTGTTATAATAGAATAAAACATATTTTATTTAAAAGAGCTGTTAAAATTAAATTTGGAAGTTAATCATAATGAATTTAGTGTATTACTTTTTACTATTGAAACGGAATTCAATACATAATTTTAATTAATTGATTAATTCAATTTCTAGTTGATTTAAATAAGGTCATGACTACTTGTATGAATTCCATAGCTTACATTATTTTAGTATTTGATTGAATAGAATTAAACTATTACGAATTTATAGAGTTTTCTTATTTGTGAAACGTTTAGTTCACGATTTTGTCACTTTCTCGGTTAAGGACACAATAATAAAATTACCTTTCAAGTTTTTAAATAGACTACATTTTGTTGTCAGCAGTTTTCAACAGAAAATTGATTGCGTTTGTCTAAAGAAGTTCCAAAATTTTTCATTTAATTATTTTGAGAAAAGAACATTAAGACTGTGGCACCTAACATATAGGAGGGGAGAAAACTAATAAATAAATAGGAAACTATTTACTTAAGTGAATTTATGGGTAGTACCACTACGAATTGAAAGAAGCAAAATTAATTCAGATTAAAATTGAAATATTATGCATTTGTTTCAACAAATAAATCAAAAGAAATGTATATAGAAAAGAAAATGAGCTAAGTTAAAATGTTGCCGACATCTTTCAGTATGAGGACTACTCCAGCAAACAGTGTTGCGGTGTGGAAACTCAAAAATAGTTTATATGTAAAATTTAATAACTTAAGCGCTGCAAAAATTCCAGGAAAGGAACTTCCAATAGTTTGTCAGTACAGGATCTTAGCAAGCAAAGTCAGTTCTGAAGAAAAGCGTCTATCTTGTTGCCCCGACCCTTCTGGCCGCGTTGACCACCCCTTTCTTTTTTTCGTACAGTATACCTAATTGTTAATAGGGGAAAACCAGTCTTATCACAACCATTCAAATCTGTTACCGATTTCCTTATTTGTTAGAGGAGAAGTTTTATCACTCTGCCAGTGTAATGGCAGTTTCCAGAAATTTCCCTACCTTCAGCCTATTCTTAGCTGGAAGATTATTCAGGTAATTGCTTACTGAGCCTTTCGACGCTTTTGGTTAGGGTTAACACCGTAAAACCACAAATAAAAAATTAAAAAATAATAAAATAATGAGAAGTGAGCTATAAGGCGTACATTATTTATTTTTGGTTATTTTAAAGCTATACAGATGAATATGTTTCTGTCATTATTCGTGGACGTATTTTATTATTATCTGATATGTTCTTACAAAAACGGTAAATCAAATCAAATAGACACTAATATTTTTATCTTTACCTTTAGAGCGGTATATAAGACGTACAAGTTTCTCCTTGGAATATACCAAAGAACGTTTTCCACACATTTAGAGTCATGTTTACTTTGAAGAGAGCTCCAACTGTCTTATAAGGATAAATTACGACAACGATTAGATAAGGATTCGCGCTAGAGCACGCTTCAAGAGCCACGCTCTTCCGTTGCATTCAGAACGCTGCCACCTTGGATGTAATAAATTTACAAGCCCCGGTCAAGACGCGTGATTTATCGACAATTGTATTATTATTTGTAGTTGCTTTTATCTCGACACCAAAGAAAGGTTCTGGCGTTCTGTCCAATTTATTTCACTTTTGCGATTATTGAGCTCCGTAGCAATATGCAGACAGCAATCTCACGCTTCGTTACACAAATCTCGTCAAGGACAATAATCACTACACATCGCAAGGAAACGTCCTTATCACAGAATAAGAATACATGACGTGTGAGTTCATGCGTCATTTCTATTTCCATGGATGTTATTAGGGTTAATTGTTTAATATTACACACAAGTTTACAAACAATGGAAAAGTTTTCAGATGTTTAATTAGGTTAGGTTGCACATATAGGCTCCGGTTAAACGTAAATATTACGAAAGGAACAATAGTTTTGTTAGAGGACCTTGTAATTAAAGGAATATTAATAAAAAAAATACAGACAGTTTATAAATTAATATAGGGAATTTAAGGAAGATTAACTCATAAAAGCCATACTTTTAAAGTGCACAGCATTTGTTTTTAATTAAGGGTTCCCATGCAGTGTAAATTTAGATAATCTGCTTCTTTGAACTATTGTTAAGGTTGAAAATATTTTGGGGCTGCCTGATTTATGAATATAGATAACATCTTATGCTGTCACGAATTTTTATATTGAACCATCTACCATTTGGAATTACCGCTGCAGCCTCTCCCCTTTGAATAGAATTGGAAGGGATAGAAATGGTGGATGAGGAAGGGAGGAAAACAACTTGTTGTTTTAAGATCCTATGAAGCAAACCCCGGAAAGTAATCCCTAGGTAAATCTGCCTTCCTCAGATTGGTCTGTTTGTACGTGTCTCACGTCCTTGCGATTGGCGATTCCATTCTTCCCACATATTAAGAGGCAGCTATGTGAAGCAGAATTTTACTATTATTTTTTATATAAATATATTAAAGATAAGCGAGTAACGTGTCCTTACATCTGGCTACCTACCACCAGTGATTTTATATGACGTCACTTCACTATTGTGTTTCGCTCGTACATTCCCAAACACACTGCAGCGGCTACATAAGAAGATTAACTTTAAAATATTTAGTCAGGATAATTGTTCAATCATATTAATAATAACTAGGGCTGTTGTCTTAGAAATATATCATATTTTATTTTACAACAAACATTTATTCTTCCTCTAAAGTTTCGTTGTTGTTCCTGAAGGTAGTCTTTATTTGCATAGACTCTTCAGATCTATGCCGAAAGCCAGACATTTTATGGCTTCTTCAGAATTCCCTGCGTCACCATTCACCACTGTTTTCGATGATGATGACCACTTTCTATACATATTTTATCTAAAAAAATTTCAGAGAAAAGAAAGAACCGTTATATATCTGGTCTTTATTGATGAGAAAGAACTGCACTCAAAAAAAAGTGCAACAGAAGCAGAACAGTAATATTTGAATTATTGGGGTTCTTACCACTGTAAATTTCTGGCCTTCAATATATAATTTTTTAGCTATGGTATTCCTAAATTATGTACAAATATTACCTAGTTGCAGCCACCGTTACATATATATAATAAGGAGAGGAAAGAGGTACAGAAAGTTGGTGGCTTACCTGGTGTTCACAGATGGAAGGCACCATGTAGAGTTTCAGCCGTCGACAGCTGGCAATCACTCGAAATTTTTTCCTAACCTTCTGATGAAAGGTGTGGTTCCTTCGAAAATTCAAGATTCTGAAACCCTACATGGTGCCTGCCATCTGTGAACATCAGGTAAGCCACCAGCTTTGTGTCTCTATTTCCTGTTATTATTAATTATTTTAATTAACTTGACAGTGTCATTTTCATATTAGATGTGTAACTATTTTGTATATTTCAACACAAAGCGGTTTCTGTTAGAATTAGAATCATGTGACCATAATTAGCATCAGAAAAAATAATTTTAGAAAGAAAACTGTAACGTGAATTTGTTTGCAGTCAGATTGCCATTAGTGTCACAAGCTTACAAAATAACTTAAACATAATAAATAGTATACTAAATTCTGCGATTGAAAATCTATAATATTTCTAGAACAGCAAAGAATACAACGACATACGTAAATCAACTAAATGTTCGGTAAAACTGAATACTGTTTTTAAAGTATTACACGATGTTGTTTGGATCAAATATGCACGCAAATACAGTCCCTGTGAGCAATTATATTGATTCGGCATTGATGGTGGTGGCCATGCATATTCAGACCTCGACATCAATACCGTATTAGCATCAATCGAACACAAATTCTTGCTAACTCCTTTTTGACAGCAGGACGCGAGTAATTAAATATTTATTCCACAGTCAGATTACAATAGACTAATACGTAATAAATCATACTTACACAGATGCTTACCGGAATTTCGTTAATCGTAAAAAAAATCGTATTATTTTCAGGTATATTAATCGATAGCCTCAAATTGTATTTGATAATAAATTTGAAGAGGTGAAATTTGAATGTTATCTTTACATCACTCAAATAAACAATAAATGAACTCTTTATAATTAATGATATTGTATCTCTATACAGACCACGCATTGCATTCCTTTTTGTAAAATATGGATGATTTAGTTCCCTACTGCACCCTGTCTTCAAATTAAAGTATAAAACACATCATATAATTTTTATTGACAAATTTTACGTTTGCTTCAAACAGTACTTATTGTAGTCTTTTACGTATTTTGTTTTCATTTTCTTGTTCAGAACCACTACATCTAAATTTTAAAAAGATGTACTAATTATTCGATTAGTAAATAAATAAATGGGTATCTGCAATCTTATTAAATGTAAATAGAGATTTAGAATTTTGTCTGGGAGACTTTTTTGCCCTCTAAAAAACCTTAAACTTTTTAGTCTCATCTCCTGAGTGTTAAAACGTGTAATTGATTAAGTATTGATTTATTTCACGTTAAAAATATTAATTATTGAAAATGATTGATAATAATAGTTTTAAACGTGAATGACGGTCGTTTCTTAGTTTATATTGGAATATAATTGTGAATTGATTTATGTTAAATAATAAATTATGTATACTATTATTTATTATGGATTATGGATAAAGGAAATAAAAATTTAAAACATCCCTTATGGAGGGTATGAAAAGGCTGTGTTTAATCGATGCTAATTACACTGAGGAATAGAAAAATATGTGATCCTACTAGTAATAGTACCTTTTTAATTAAAATGTAATATCGGCTTTTGCCAACTCTTTATGTTTTCTAGATACATGCCTTTATGATTTCAACCATTCTGACTCACCTAGAACAAACGAGGATCATCTACCATATTTTACCTGTAGAGCATCCCCGCTGATGGTGTAACAATAATCTGTATACGATTCTCAAAGTAATTGGAAGGAAGCGAAAGAGGGTTGCATAGATAAGGTTGAGTTGCTTTCATCTCATAGTTTGAAATCTGCAGATTTGCGGTCATCGATGACACAGAAACCAGGCAGCGAGATGATTTGCATAAAAGCATTGCTTCCGCGTTTCAGTCTGAGTGACACGTGTAATTTGGTGTCACGTACCGTCCTTCCGAGTCTGCCAAAGAGACTCTCTTCCCTCGTCACACGATGAACACAGATTTATGCACATTTCTTGAGGACAATAAAACGTTCACGCTTATCTAACACACGAAATAAATTATTCACTCATCCTGACATTGAAAAATATATTTCTATAAGCAACATATAAATCAATGATGATCTGTCCTAAAATTAGGAAGCCTTCATGCGACAATAATGAAAATTTAAAAAAATAATGAAAATTCTTTACACTTTTATTAGGAAGTGTAGAAAGTCTAAAATTATTTAAACATAAGCACAGGAATTACTTACACTGAATATCAATTAAGTCTAACTAAAATAATCATTAATATCAACGGTGTTTCAGCACGAGAGCGTCAAAATGATTGAAACAATTAAATAATATCCAATTTATTTATCTGACATTTAATTATAATTGAATAATAAAATATCCAATGAATCATGAAAATTAAATATAATCTCGAAGGATATCGTCATATCTCGGTTTTTAGACATCATCAGATGACATTCTAAAAAGCATTACAGTTTCGCGTTGTTGAAAAATTATAGCAATACAAATTTACTTTTACTCGAGATTTCATTATTTTTATTATTTCAACATAAATACTCCAAATATGACAAGAAAAAGAAGTCGTGGAATTTTATCAGTATTTCAACAAATGAAGTCTCATGCCGTAGTATTCAGTACTTAGGTTGGTCTGTTACAACCTTCCATGGAAACCTGTTATACGCAAGCCTTTGCATTTCCGCATAACTACTCCCTAATACGCTTAGCTTATTCCATCCTTTACCTCCCACTTCTGTTCTTACCCCACACACTTCCCTCAAATGCTTATTTTACAAGACCTTCATGTCTTAAAACGTGGCCTATTAATCTATCCCTTCTCTGAGCCAACGTCCTCTACATTGTTTGCTCTTCCCCTATTCTGTTTATAACTTCCTCGTTAGTGATTCTATCCACCCATCTAATTTTCCGCATTCTCCTTTAGCACCACATTTCAAAGGCTTCTACTATTTTCCTATCATCCACGTTTTGCACCCATATAACTCCACACTATACGAACATTTTTAGCAATGAATTCCTTACATTCACACTTATAATAGCCGTAAGTGAATTCGTATTTTTTCCCAAAGCTTTCCTTGCATGTGCTATCCTACTCTAGTTATTATGCTGTGCCCAAGTAACAGAATTCCTTAACTTCATAAAAAATATCCCTTCTCAATATAACACCGTTTGTTAGTTCTCTGTTTCCCATACTACACTCCATCACCTTGGTTTCACTCTATTAATCTGCATATTGAAACGCTTCTCCACGTTCATGCCATTTATTATGGTTTTCAAGTCTTTTTCTGCCTCCTATAATAATAAAATATCATCGGTAAACCATAGTGGTCTATTTCTTCTCCTTGCAGTATGATTCATTTTCCATATTACGGTTTAACTTTCTTCATCTCCTGTTCTATATATAAGTTAAACAGCATGGGTGACAGACTGCATAACGAGATGCAAAGGTATATGTTATGATTATATGATGTAGATCATACTTATTTTTCTGCTTTGCTGACGGTATTATTTATTTAATGAAATAGCGTCAAAATAAAGTTAATTAATATTCTTGAATTGAATTTTAAACACACACTAGTGAATACAAAAATTATCTAGTTATTTACTGACTTATATGTCCATTAAAAATGATCTCTTATTTTAAAGACAAATTCAAATACTTTACTGAAGTCGGTGTATATTGACATTTCCTTTCCATTGAATGTACGTAATCAAATATAGCTGAACGGTGAGGTGAAGCCACACTGACCTGTAGAGTGGATATGATTCTTGTGTCCTGCCGTTATATATTAATCAAACTATTTTGGAATTTTACTCGTGATCTTATTTTCAATTGATGAAACGATTGACTTCATGACTTTGACTGGTAAAGTTACTTGTAAGAGAACGTTGGCTTTCCCGGTGTATATTATTCATGAACAATTCTCGGGTTTTCAACCGGGTAAGTATAGAGTTTGAACACAACGTTTCCATGGCTTGCTCTGCCATCTTCAGTTCACCCGAAGAAGATGGCAGAGCAATGGAAACGTTGTGTTCAAACTCTATACTTACCCCGGTTGAAAACCCGAAAATTGTTCATGAAGTTACTTTGGCAATTGGTAAGAATTGGTGTTTGCTTCTTTCGTTTTATCTGAACCTGTAGCGATATAAGTCGTTACGGAGAAATGAATTCCATCTACAATTTTCTTATTTACGATGCAATCGCTCTACGGATCGGGAAGCCATTAAATTTCGCTAAACTGAAATTAATTATTACAACGGTCTTGTAATGGCAAACTGAACTAAAGATTTAACAGCTCGCAGGAAGCCATAATCCTCAATCAGCGTCAGGAGTAAAAGTAGTTTGCCGTTGCGATGGCGAGCGATACGGTCCATACTGAGAGAACCACGATCAGCCCGGGCTCCAGGGCCAGATTAGATGCATGCAAATGATCGACTGCGGAAAACGGACGATATGATCGACCTTTCGCAGAGCTTGATGGCTGATTGACCCGGCTTGGCCTCGCAGTTAGAACGCAGCCAGGTTAATAAACATGGCCGATGATGGGCGCAGATACAGACTTGGCAACGGCGTGATATATCGGCGCTCGGGACAATGCCCAAAGGAAGCGAGCGGGAGGACTTATTCTCCTGAATACATTGGCTCGCTCTCTAAGTTATTGGTGTGCGGAAACAAAGACAACAGCTGCCCCGGCTGCTTGCGATATATCTGCTGCTTGCTTGCTCGCTCGCTTGCTTGGTGTTTATGCATTTATTCATAAGTATCGGTGACGTCACGGGCCTGATGACGCTGCAGATAGGGAAGCCGAGGCCTTGATTGGAAACTGCACCGGCACGGCACGGAGAAACGTTCACAGTCCAAATGCTGATGGGACATTTACATGTAACCACCTCGTTCCCAACCACCTCCTACAGCTTACTCAACGGTTAGAAAGTTTTCTGAAACATTTCTTCTAAGGTGTTTTAATCCAAAGTCTTTAGCACTGTTTCACTATCGAAAAGAATGAGGAGATTCCCAGTTTATAAAGATTACGGCGTTTGCCTGACTTGCCGCTCAGCTCAAATGCTGACTAATTGAAATTAAATGACTGGCTTTCTATAAAATAACGCTCTCATTATTATGTATGTAGAAAATTATAAGAGTTGGATATTTCATATTATTAGTATATCTGTTTTCATGCAGCTAGTTGTTGCGTGTGGAATGGGTTTTTTGTTAAAATGAATTTGGGCAGCAATTATAGTCTATCTCGGATGAAATCTTCATGGTTAACAAACCGGGTTAGGTTTTTAAAAGAACACAACGCTTCTGCGTCCATTTTCTGCCACCGTCTTCACGTTGTGTTCTTTTAAAAACCTGGTTAACCATGAAGATTTCACCCGAATTATTCACCGGTAAAGTCTACGTTCACATAGTCTATCTGTTTTATTTTCAAATATACCAAATAGTTATTAAGATTTTTGAATAAAAATCTTGTTAATTATCAGAGAAATCAAAAATCAACAAGGAGACAGCGGATAAAACGTTGTGGTGTAAATAAATCATCTAAATTTTTTCATTTTACTTTTTGGTGACATTTAAATCTATTCACCACACTACTTGAGGAGTAGGGGTCAACTCAATGAAAATATTAAATATGATTCATTTTGATAATGGGTATATTGTTCATGAATATATTATCAAAAAATAAAAGAGAAAAAATTTACATTATTTACATATTAAATACGCTCCAGCTAGCCATATGGACTGTCTCTAGTTGACCGTGGCGGTTTGGAAAATTACACCAAAATACATATAGAAAATTAGATAATAACATACCGCGCCGTTAAATTTCAAATACCATTAAAATATGTATAGAATAAGTCATTTATTTACCCCAGAATTTAAAAGTACTTCAAAACAAAAAATAACAGCGTCAAGCTGAAAAATTGGGAATATTGTATGGTTGACATGTTACTGTGGGCTGACTTGGACGCTGGTGGTGGAAGGCGATGAAGACGATCTGTTGTTCTCTGATGGCACTGCTTTGACGGTTGTTTTCTTAGCTCTCCTAGACTGCTGACACTCCACGAATTCCAGTAGAGATGGACTAGGATTCCACCTCTAATCTCCGGGCACATAAAATGCTACTGCCCAGGTTATGTTTGGAAACTATGGACGCAGACTTCTCTCCAGAGAGAACTCCTCTTTTCTCTGATTCTCGACGAAGATTGTCCTCTCCTCTCATTTGCCTCACCTCACAATTTCTTGGGACCATCTGGAGCACCGATCAAAGTTTGTGATTTGGAAGGAAACACGCCCCCAATTGCCCGCGAATTAAATAAAATTTCGTTGTTTTTCCCTTGGCGTGGAGAAATAATGTATGTGGGAGCACACACTTGTAGGTCTACGAATATCTTCGCACCACTTTGTAGTCACAGATTTTTACACTTATAGTGTTAAAAGCAGATAGTCGCAAATCTTGACTCAGGACCAACCCTTTTCTCAACGATCTCGTTTTCTTACTCTCCCAACAGCAATAAAACCATACTTCCAGCCAGATACTAAAATGAATGATATTTTCTTTTCAAGTATACACTTATTCTACATTAATATCTACTTAATTCTAATTAATATCTAGCACATAACACATGTGATTTACTACAAAGTCTAAACTGAATCAAATAACAGAAGAAAACAATACGAAGCAATTGCAAGATGAAAAGTCAGATAAAATGAGAAAGAACCCTCAAGGGATCGTATACTTTGTGCCGTGTATTTTTATTATTTATAAATATATTAAATATTAGTTATATTTAGATGGGTGGGCGCCAATAAATATCTACTTTGAAATTTTAACAGTTTTTATTCTTAACAACTAAAAAGCAAGATTACAATATTTAAATTTAATGAATTTAATTTTCCTAGCTCAGCCTTAATTAGAAATTATATTGCAAGAGACTTAGTAAATACAATCTACTTTCCCTCAGGGCTGTATCACGTGTTTATACACATAGCAGAGCGAGATTATTGCCTTGGTTTCTTACTGTACATGCGTCTTTCCCAGTTTCTTTGTTGACCGGCAGTCCTGGGTTTTACACAAAGGCAGCTTCCGGGTCAGCATAGAGACAGTCAGCAAGCCTCGAATTTTTGTGTAGTTTCCTTGTTGTCCTTGCAGCCAGGCCGCTTCTCCTCTTAGCTCTGAATCGAAGCCAGTCAGTCGTGCCGTCCTCTCACCTCCGACTCTACTTTTTGAATCCCAGGCGAGGTCCTTTCTACCTCAAAACTAACCTCTCCTCAAACGTGGTTCGTCTCCCTGCTCTTTCTATTTTTCCCAGGTCCTCCAATGGGGTTGGCGTTCCTACCCTTCCTCTCCAAAAATTCAAATTTTGGGAGGGGCCACCCTAGCAATCCTGGGGGAACTGGGTTTTTTTGGTGAGACGCAAATACCTTTGAGACAAAGACTGCACCCGTCAGGCTACAAGTTATTGTTTTGCTTGTCTTGTCTGGTTTTTCCACGGAATGGTGCCTGCCTTGCGAATTCCTCAGGACTGTTCTCTACAGAATTTTACACAAAATGTTAACTTAATTTATCTGAAATTTTATACGCGTTTCAACTTCAACGTTTTGATCACCAAAGAAAATTGATTTGGAATACTGTCGTTTTTGTTACTTTTGATTAAAATGGCCTACAGCTTGTGAACGACGTGCGTTGTGACGACGCGCTGGTGAGGCAAGTCTCCGTAATCCGAATGAGATCCACGTGCGACGGGGTCGCCTGATGGCAAGACGTCAGCCAGCCGGGCTGGAAGAGACGAGGCGTTGACACACGGACGTCGATAGCGCGGAATTAAGAACCGTGGGGTGTGTAATTTATTCCGTGGGCGTGCGTCAAGCAAGCCCGGCCGGCGCTGCTGCTATCTGCCTGATGAGTTGCTGAACGAGAAGGCGGCCCAGTAAATCACAGATAATCTGCAGCAGCCCAAACTCGCTGAGTTATGTTGTCTGATGTAGCCGTGCCCTATCTGCATGGAACACACATATAATGCATGCTCACAATAAAACCAGACACTCTAATGAACGCGAGCTGCTGCGCCAGGGAAACGAGCAAGAACAGACCTTCTTGCTGCCGTTCACGGACACCCCCGACCCAGTATCTCTCTCACTCGCACACATCACCGCTGGCCTCAAGTCTCTACAAGCGTCTTCTTCTAGACTGTTAAACAATGTGACAGTACTGCCACAAATGTACTCTCCATAGTGTTGCCATGAAGCGGACCAGCTCTACACGTTCTATACCGAGCATTCAATAATATGAACTATAATTTAATAATTATATAGCAATAATTTTATGCGTAAAACCTGAACTAAACAAAATAATTAAAACTACATTTTTGCACTATGATCTCCTAATCCGGTTTCATCGCCTTAGTCGCATTTGATCTGTACATAAATTATTTTGAATTGATGATCCCATCTAACTGCTTTATATTGCAATGAAGAAAAGGCTTTAAAATAATAATAAGTTTTCTAATTCAAACGGTGGGATTAATTAATAAATAAATCCAATTTCCAAATAGAAAAAAACATTAAAATTTAATAACACATTTCAGACTAATCACTTTTCGGTTACATATGTACTCCTTTTCTTAGGGGATTTTGGGCTAAGTAGCATAGAACACTTAATTGAAAGATTGGGTCCGACCATGCATGGTAAAATTGTTTAACGATGGGTGGATCTCACCAGTGTCGCGATATTTTTTATGTCTCTCGAAGATTTCGCGCGGCCAGCAATGAGAGGCGTCGACGTCGGTCACGTGCTAGTGGTGATGATGGCGGGTCTCGATTAAGGTCGGCGTCTCTCCTCTCACACCTATAGGAATCCCAAAGCAATTCCAATTCGTTGCCTTTTTGCGACGGCCTACAAGTCAACGTTTCGCCGCCATCTCTCTCCAAGGACTGCCTCAAATCCTCGTGACTTTCCGTATTTACTTAGTAGCCCCTTTTTTTGTGCTGCCTGACCAGGCCACTTTTGCCACCCCCACCTCTTACATCTGGCCGCTAGCCCCTGACGAAAACAAAGGGTGCGTCCCCCAGCGTACGCTGTTTTGCCAAATATTTAAAAATATTTTGTAAATGGGATAATGCACACTACAATATATATACCTGTATATAATTGTGCTTTTGCATTTTGGAGATAATTCCATTTCATTGTTTTGTCTGCAAATAACCTTTGAACAGCGAATGTAGCCTTGCTTTCTCCCTCCTTTGTGACAATAATTCCCACCCTACTTACTATAACTTTTCGTTCGTATGACCTGGCTCTACTAGCACAAAATTATCATCCCTTTTCTGAATTTTCTCTAAAATCCGATTAATTTTTTTATAGATATCCCAACACGCCGCCACGTATTACAAAATTAGTTTTACTAAATACTTCCGTTTAAATGTTCCTCATTAGGAAACGTAAGGGATTCCACGATTTTCGCTTCCTGGTTCGTGAAATTTACTTTTTCACTCCCCTCAAGTCTATTGTTGAAATGTATCCCCAGATATTTTCAGCTCATTTCTTCCCCAGCTCGTCTATATTCTGTATTATTTATCAACGTAAGTTTTGTAAAGGAGGTTGAGCTGCTTTTCTCTCCATTAATTTTCATTATATTTTACTGAATCCAGCTATAGTCTACATATTATTTTAATGCTAACATGTATTGCTTGTTCGTTATATTTCTGTAGATGAGGAAAGCCTAACTATATTTTAAACAATTTGGCATACCGTTCTTCACGTCCTGGATTTTTAGGACTTCAATGTGTGTGTAAATTATTCTTGGGTAAAATTAAATTGACTCAAAAGATCTAGTAATATAATCCTCTTTATTCTTGGACTGGTTAGAGGAAAAGCTATCTACTTTCGGAATATTCTAGAATCTTTTCCTATTATAGAGAAAATTATTGTGGAGATGGTTTTCCGTTACATTCCTCAGTGTAGTATAATATTTTTTAAAGTAAGTAGATTGTAAAAATTGAATTTAATATCGATAGTGTGAGAGATAACATGAATTATTTACACGTTACTTACAATATATTTATTATAGGTATGGTTAAAGTGTCAGTCACGAGAGTGCGGTGGTTGCGATCACGTTATATCCATCATGGCACTACCACACAATCTGTAACCTAAATGAGAATTTAAGTGGACTAATGAGCAATTAGTATTTCCCATACACTAATAACGGGCCATGCTGGAATCAAACTGATCTAATATTTGTAATAATGTAATGACTTCTCTCTCTGTACCGAAGTAACTTATTAAGGAGACAATGATGATACATTTTATAATAAAATTGGTAAATATTTTCCAAACTCTGAAAGATCTCTGCATTATATGAAACAATTTTGTCCTTTTCATCAGTCATATTGGAATCTATGTTTGATGGTCCCCTCAATATCACTTTAGCAGACTTCAAATCGGCTTATGATGGCGAAAAACTCGAGTAGAAGGTCCTAAGGTGCTAAATCAAGAGTATATATATACAGTGAGAACACTTCTCAAGTTTCGTGGTGCAACGTCCAGCCTGATGTGTGACTCTTTTGCGATTGGCCTGTCCATCCATGTAATATGTGTGCTACAATGACACGTAATTACGTGATTACCGCGGCAAAATGGCAGCTCAATCTCATCAGTTTTCAGTGATAATTTGGAAAGAGGATAATAACATTAATGTTCAAGTTTGATTGGTGCTCAGAATACTGATATGAAATACGCGATTGTAGGTGCGAGAACACAGTCATATTTAATGAGTACGTAGAAGGAGAGGACGACAAATATAAGGTAGATGTATGATGCAAATTATCGGTATGTAATTACTTGAGACTTAAAGCTTTCCTACATGCACATTTAAAGTATTTTATCCTTCGTTGCACGGGTATATAATAATTCTTATTA